>OZ034970.1:1236910-1804410 GCA_964030785.1 Siderastrea siderea
GTCGGTGTTTTACTGACACCCACCAAATTCGGTGGCCATCAAACCTTAACTAACACCATTAAAAATTTCTTTTGTTCAACAATGTTGAATTCGTAACCTATAGGCAGCAATGTTAAAGACATGCACATACAGGAAACGCGTGCACCAAGTGCTAAGTGCTAGAACGTGCATCATGGTTGCAAAGAAAGTGTTGATTCATTTGCAGCATATGCGTATAGCTGTCGCTTAAGTGTGTGGGAATTTTCTTTTGTTTTTTAGCCACTGGACCAACCGAAAATTCTCACTTGCCACAGCGACAGCTATACGTGTATGCTGCAAATGAATCCACCCAAAAAATATATATAGTATGTCCCAGAAATAATGCCCTAGGGACAAGGCGAAACATCGAACGTAACATGTGTAGAACTTGATTCAAATTAGCAATGGCTTTTGCTCATTTGCATTAGGTTCGTCGCATATAAAGTTCGACGTTTGGCCTTGGCCTTAAGGTGATGATAGACGGGACGAATCCCAACGACGATTTTTAGTGCAACAATGTTGTCCTAAAAGTTGAAGGTGATGTTACACGGGAAGATTTGCAACCAGCCCGTGTTATGGCTCGCGCTTTGCGCTCGCGAATAATTCTCCCCCTTTCCCTCTCCTTTTCGCGCCTGCCACGCAGGCTAATTTGCAACAACGTCGATTTTTAATGTATGGTAAAAGTCGGGACGATTTTTAGCTCAACGGGGGCAGCGAATGGGGTTCTGGGATGACGTTGCACGAAAAGAAATTACGACAGGCACGTTACACGAAATAACTTGAGCAAAATTCGTGATTTGGTGTTGGAAGTTTTTTAGCTGATTGGTTCAAGAACATGCAGCGCAAAAAATTGCGCAGAAAATCGTCCTCGAACCCATGTTACGTAGATAAGTCGTCGTTGCGAATCGTCCCCTGTAACAGAGCTCTTAAGTTAATAAAGTTCAGAGCAACAAAACATCCCAACCCACTCATGTTTTAATCACACTGCGTCTGCTAAAAATCTCTTTTTAAACTCTTTTTGAATGGTCTTTCAGAAGGAGGCTAAAACGAGCTAAAATAGTTTTAACAAACTGCGAAAAAGGGACTTCAGGTTTATTGCGTGATTAAGAGTGGTACCGTCACATTTTAAAGAAGAAGAAATTGTTCTTCTGCATGTCCAGTGATAGCTATGTCCAGCAACCCAATGATCGCGAACAAGGTTTGGTGATTAAAAGATAGAAGATCAAAACAAAATTAGTTGTTTTAGTTGTACCATTTCATAACTTTTATTTTATAATAGCCAAATTATTGTTAAACGGCTTGGCAGAAAGAGGAATGTAATCAAGAATTCAGCCGCGTCTTAATAATTTGAGTCGTCAGGGCAATGACAGCAAAGTTGTAAAAGTCAATAAGTCAAGCCTGCAATAAATTATTATGGTTTCAGCTTTCTAGTCAGTGGATATTTTCTCAGTCAAGTGCATGTGACCATTCAAATGGAACGTTGTCCCTGAACACGAACAATGTATTGAGCAGTTCTTTTCTGAATGCTGTTTATTGTGCTGTACGAGGTGGATCTAACTTTCCAGTCTGTGGATGAATTCCTCGAGTGCGACTTTTCAAATAAAAAACTTCACATATTAAGCAGTACTTTGGCATGGTGCTGTTTGTTATGTTGAACAAGGAGGTTCTTAGTTATGCGTCTACGGATAAGTTCCTCGAGTGTGACCATCCATGTAAAGCAGTACTCGCCTGTGGTTATGTTTTTTTTTTTTTAATATTTCGTAGAAATCTAAGATGCTTGTGAATCATATTCCCAGTTTTCAGCTAAGCCGGGTTCTCCTCATAGTGAAGAAGTTAAGTCGAGTTGGCAAAAGGTTATTCCATAACCAATGATTACGTAACTATAAGGCTATCACTATCGGGAGTCGGCTCCTTAAAAAACAAGTCAGTTTAGTGCCCAAAAAGTCATGATATCTACTTACCTGTTCTTTCTCTTGTCTCATCAAAATATTCCATCAGTTCAGGAAACAAAACGCCAAAGCTGAGCGCAAACCCCAAGTTAACAGCATTACAAACCGCTGAGCAAACACATACCACCCAGGAAAATGAACTGTCTTTGAAGCGTTTGCCTCTAAACAGCCATGATATTTTCACAAAGATGGTTTCAGATTCTGGAGTTTTATCCATTATCGTTATCCGCATCAATGTGTACCAAAGTTAAGCTAAACAGACAGAAGCGAACAAACCTAGATGACAAAGCGAAGGACTAGACAATGTCCGTATGCCCCCCAGCCTTGACAACGACAACAATACACTGCGTGGTGCGTGTAAGAAAAGTAATTAAAAATGGGAGTTCTAGAAATCGTGTTGTGTCAGCTGTTGAACGCATGAACGAGGATTACGAAACCGGTGCAAATGCTTTACCACTATCAACTAATGTGTGAAATAAACCATGGGTTCGATTCTCGTAAGGGCCTGATTATTTATTTATCTATTTATTTTTCTGGTTTAATTTGCAGCTGCCTCGGTTACGTTTAATTTCCTTCCGGTGAACTCGTCACAAACAAGCTCTCAGAAAGAACTTCCCATGTTCAGAAAACAGTGACTGGCTCGACTTGAGTTCATAACAAAGAGATAGCGAGACACTTAAGATAAAAAAGGAATTTTTTTGTGACGTGTGCTGCAACGGATGCTCTGGCATTCACGCCTACTCTAGTTTGTACTTAGCTCCCTGTGAGTGTTTCAGTACGTCGTATGTTGTTTCGAAAAAGAACATAAGAACTGATAAGTAAGTTGAAAATTTCCTCAACAACTTCTAAGTCCTGACCATGAAATATACTAAGGCTGCCTAACATTTAACCTCCAACGCAGACATTCTTTGAGCTTGCCACACATTCTATAACGTACATTGTATCGATATTAAAAAGACCGTTTGATTAATTTCTTCGCGCTTGAGTTAATTGTCGGACATTTTCGGACAATTTCTCATTGCTTGAGTTGTAACACTTCCTGTTAACCTGATAAACTACCACTGTTAAGTCCACGGATGATATGAATTACGAAAGACTGTTTAACCTGACTGACTTACTCTCAACCTTTGTGATCTCCGATTTATTTCAGAACAGCTTTTCCAAAACAGACAAATCGCACACATCTAATCTCAATGCAATATTCAAAGTAAATTAGGCTGAGTAAAAGCTTATGGTTCTCCAACTTTCACGCAGTAGAGATCAGTAAACACTATCAAGAAAAAGCTGCGAGCAAATTTATTGCTATAGTGACTTGGTTGACCAACTCTTATGAAAATATGTTTTCAGTCCATTGTTTCCAAATGTAGTTAAAGTTACCAATGGTCCAATATCTCATATATCTTACTAGATGTTTTTGCTTGAAGTATCTCGGTATATTTTTACGAGTTGTGCTGTATTTTGACCAGCTCTCAGGGCGACTCAAAATACAAACAACTAGTATTTATTAACCAACTTAACCTTTTTCAACCTTTTTCAGTAACTTGAAAGAAAGCTGCAAGTGTAACAGGACGAGTGCGCGCTCCGCGCTACTGTACAATAACCAACTGTACAATATCGTGCTATATTTGTACTTGTTTCGCGCGCTTTTGTGTACAATAACTAATACAGTTGGATAATAATAATAATAATAATAATAATAATAATAATAACAACAATAAGCATTTTAAGCATGTAGACGTTGTAATACTTCACATAATAATAATGTCAGTATCTTCGATTTGTAGCTGACAAGTTGAGTTATGCGCACATCCAATCTTATTTTACCTCGATAGGATCTATTGAAAAAATGCCTTGTTAACCAATATCAGTGCTGTTGATGGGTCGTTTTAAGATTTCTTTAAATTAAAAAAAAAACCTTTTCAATCCCTACAGAGCCATAGCTCTTTAGCAGGCTTCACATGAGATTTTTTGGATGGTGTTGGATCGCATGTTTGATGAAAATTGAATTTCTTTCAACATCTTTCAGCATCACGGTTCAACATCACTCAACGTCACGCAACAGTGTGGCACGTGGCACGTGCAACATGCTGACGTTGTTCGATAGAAATGTTGGATACGCCGTGCGGGGTTTGAAAGATGCTAACATGCTTGACACAATCACAAACCACAAGTGCCAAAGCTCCAGTTAAGTGACTGAAATTTAAAATTATTTGAAATTACGAATGCAAAGGTTCGCTCTCCGGCCGAGAATAAATGTCTTCCTAATTTTTGCTATCAACCAGTATAAATATTACGAAAGGTTGCACAGTTCTCCAGAGCACAAGCACATTCCTCTTTTCATTAAATGAGCTTTAATTCTTGAAATCCGCCATTTCTTTTCACAATTTCCGCAATTTAGAATAAATCCATGCATAGTGTATACACAACTATACACTGAAAACGTTCCAAAATATTGCCATAAAACCACAGGTAGCCAAAGCTTTAGTTATGACTGAAAATCCGGCAATAAAATTCCGTGAGATTGACGGTACTTCTTTGTTTATATTTTACTTACTTGCTCTCTGGGGCAAAAGTGTCTTTCTTGAATTAGTGTCTTTCTGATTTATCCTCCCAATGAGTATTACAATTATGAAAGTTCATAATTATAATACTCATTGGGAGGATAAATTAGAACGACTTTAATTCTCGCTTGGAGAGCGAACCTTTGCCCCAGATAGCAAGCAAGTAATATATAAACCAAGAAGCACTGTTAATTGCACAGAATTTTATTGATTTTCAGTCATAACTGAAGCTTTGGCTACCTGTGACAAAACTACAATATTAAGTGCTTCTTGCGGATGAAATCAAACGTCGGTATCCATCCGCTGACCTTTGTGTACTAACACCGCACGCGTACTTTATCTCATTTTCATTGGACCGATCCGCACACATAAAATAAAGTATCCAAAGCAAACACTTGCGCGTGTCGTGCCAATCGTCCAAGGAGCCGGAGAGCGACATTTAATCGAAAACTAATCGTTAATGTCGAAGGTAGTTTACGTTTGCTTTGGTTTTGTTTTACTTCGCTCTCTGATTGGTCAAAAAACTTGCGCCCCTTTCTCAACCAATCAGAAGTGAAACCAATGTTGGCTTTCTCGCGCTCAGTTTCCCGCAGCTGATGCCATGTACATGTGTTTGCCGTTCGAGTTCTGATTGGTCCATTGCGTTGTTTGAGACTGTTGTGATTGGTTACAGTAATTGTTTTGGTTTTGGTTTTACGACACTCAGTTGTGAACTGCAATAAACCTTTGAACAAATTGGAGGCCGTTTTCGGTCGCTTTTCCCCGTAGCGCCTCTGTTCACCAGACACCCCTGTTGTCTTGAACGTACATCCTTGTAGAGTTCCATCTTTCTACTGACTTGTTTAAGGTTCCTTTCCTTTGTCCTTTTGAGTTTCTGCACTAATTGTGATCTTGTCTGTCAATCTTGATAACAAGATGTCAAGTTTTTCGTTTGTTCTATCAATCTTATTGTCAAGTTCCTCAATCTTTCGTTCCTCGCATTCTTCACATTTACTCGAGAGCATCTAGAAAGCGTGGTGTAAACGAAAAAAACTTAAGTCAAGCTCGTTGCTTAACAAATAAAAATTCTTTTTTCTTTATCATCAGAGAAACATAAAATAGTTAATGAAAATTTATGTGGTTACTTTTTTCCCATTTGGGCTTGGTAATTATAAATGTCTACAATTCAGTTGGCATACATGTTTGTTTACAGGTTTCGAAATGCATTCATGTCAACAGTAACGGAAAGACAAGGCGGGTGGGGGTGAAGGTGCGGAGATGCGAAGTACATGCGCAGGGAGGTTTCAAGAGTTAATGGAAATAATTGATACTAGAAAAAGCCGAATTACTGGGATTTGTTTCCTTTAAACAAGAAAGAGAGCAGGTCCCCTGGACCTCCCTACATTTACCAATGGATGTCGAGAAGAGGAGTGTTATTTTGATAAGGTGAAAGTCTGAGTCTCATATAGTGAATATTACGAGACAGCTGTCCACTGACGCAGACATCGCTAGAAGCGTTGTTCCGTCTACAAGAGGTGGGATTAACATTGATCACAGATTACCATCCCAGCAAAAGGAAATACATTGTGGTACCGTTTCATGCAATAAATGTTTAATCGGTATTGCCATATTTTATAAGTCACTACTGTGGAAATATTTTTTTCTTACCTTGGCTAAAACGCTACATCCGTGAGTCAATCCAATGTAAGGGTATAACGCTTTGCCAGAGTTCATGAATACGTGATTCGGTCCATCTCGGATAGTAATCTTTCTGTCATTCAAAGTAAAGGCGACTTGGATTTTTCCATCTTTCTTTTTCCCATTTTCAAACATGAGTGTGCATCGAATGCGATCACCTCGGCGAGCCATGCGGCCTGCCTCAGGAGAAACAATGCTAATCAATTTACAGTCTATAAGTGGCCCTTAAACGGATCATTTTTAAAAACAATAATAAAAAACCAGACAGACAGAGAGACAGACAAACAAACAAGCAAAGAGGCAAACAAACAACCCTGAATTTAAACAAATTTCATCAGTGGCTCGGAAAACAACTTCCTGCACATTTTTGAAGGTATGCGAATTTATGGCCTATATGGCAAATTTGGCTACGTACAAAAATTGCCTCTTCGATCAATCGTTGCTTTAAAATCGGAGAATGTTTTTACACATTTGCAGCAATTATTTGACAGCAAAAACAAAGAAAAGGTTAGTTTGGACAGACTGTAAAATTGTAATTTTTTAAACGGGAACCTAGTGATCTAGCGCGCAGTTAGGGTTAATCACTGGTTTCCTTAGTAAAAGTGCAGTTATTTCCCGGTGGATGGAATCTTAGTTCATCACATACTTACTTTCCAATTTTTGTTTTAATAACTGTTTCCATGGCAACGTCCGTTTTGCACTTTACAACATATCTATAACCTATTTATGTCTTCGTTATTGACCAATCAGAAATTCAGTGCATGTTTCGCTGAGCATATTATGAAATTGTTTAATTAGAGGAATAGAAATATACTGTGTGATACACCTGTTGAGGGCTGCAGAGTCATGCCTTTTGTCATGAAAAAAACCTTTTGACACGTTTTGGAAAAAAAACCTTTTGACACGTTTTGCACGTTTTGAAACGTTATGTTTATCGTTACCGTCGTCGTCTTGGTTGCTTAAATTCCCTTCCCTATATAGTGCCTCCGTTTCATCTCAGCTTTGGTACAAAATGCAACTTTAATTCTAGTAGTTGTCAGTGGTACCTATTGTTTCTCTGCCACCATTGCTAGTATTCTGAAAGATTCTTCCATCATCAGTGTGATATCCCACAGAGCCTGTGTGCCATCCGGGCATTGCACTTGTATCGTAGTCTTTATTCACTACTCCTATTCCCAACCATCGTAACTCCCCAGTTTCTAAAAATGCCACCTTCAGTTAACGAGATGAGACAATACGTTAAAAAATGCTTATTGGATTATTATTAAAGGAAGTGCGAGGGCCTATTGCGTCTTCAAGATGCTACGAAAAGGAAAATAGAAAATCAATTGAAAAGAAAATTGAAAAACATTTAAATATGCTAATTTTCAGAGTTGAGATTTCTGCTAAAACAGGTAGACTGCTGGCTTTGTAGGTATTTCGGGCTGCGCCCTCGTCAACTATCATGTGTTATAGTACAATTCTAAATTTTGGCGTGCTCCCATTGATCGAATTCGATCACGTGACGCGATAGTGTCTCTCCTTAGTAGGCGGCTATCAGCACATATTGCCCGCTTATGTCAATTTTCGCTCAAAATTTAACGTTGTACAATAAAAACAATAGAGTCCTCCTGTCTCAGGCCTTATGTGTGATAGGTTCCCTAGGAAATTTGATGTTCAATCTTCTAATATTTGTTGTGAACATCAAATTTCCTCAGGCAAACTATCACACGATAGTGCCTTCGACAGAAGAACTCCACTGTTTAAACAGAAATTGCGAGCACTCATAATCTAACTGTTAATTTGTTTTTTGCTCCACTTATCTTAGTTATCGTCTACATACTTGTTGCTACTCACTTCAAAGTGCGGAAACGCCGGTGAAAATGGTGTTAGGTATCTGGCGCCATGTATATGTTCTGAGTCTGGACAATCCACCGTACGTTCGCAAGACAAAAGCAAACCGTCTATTTGCACTCCTTTGTGGACTTGCCACGCCTCGAAATAAGGAAACACACACATTAACAAAAACCATAAAGAAAAAGAGTTTCTCACCATTTCTAAACTTTTGGTGAATAATGGGCTGACATTGCACAGGGTTCTTACGCACGAGACTTAATTGCGCTTCTTTTATAAGATGCAGTGTCCCTGGTAAAAAGAAAAATAAACTGTCTGCAGTGCTTAACCCTTTAAACCCTAACTGTTACGAAAATGAAATTTCTCTTTACATTATCAATACTTGTTCAAACATTCAAGTGATGAGAATAAAGAAAGTGATCAACAAGGATAAGATGTCTTGATATTTAGACAAATTCAATTCTCCGTACTAGTTCCGTAGGAATTGTATGGAGAACAGTAAGGAGAATAGGCATTTTTATTTCAGGGCTTAAAGCGTTAATCGTGGCTTTAAAAAAAACTTTAACCGTCAGTAAAGGAAGGAACTGTTTCAAATGTTCCTCCATGAAAAGCTCCTATTTTCCTGCATACCTACTCCTTGCATTTTTGTAAACTTTCCATTTCCAGTGTAAATGAAGTGGTCATGTCTCATAGTTACCTCCGGACAAGCCTTAGTAACAGCTTGCTGGCAGCTTTTTCGATCCAAGAAGGTTCTGTAAAGAACCTGGTTCACCATGTTTTCTGTTTTCTCCATTTCCTGAAGCACCTGATCGAGTTTACCTAAACACAGTTAAACGAAGACAATTAACTTAAAGAACATTGGGAATACTCCGTTTATAGCTTATAAGAATAAGTTCAACGCTTATAAAAATCCTTTAAAACATGCTACCTTTGATAGCATTTAACCGCTCCAAATCTGCACTTTACTTTAAGATCAACTCAGTTTTTATGATATAAAGTTACTTTGATCTGCCGTTTCCTCATGTTTTACAACAGAAAGGTTTGACAAATCATGACAAGATTAGGTAGCAAAGCCTCCTTGAGTTCAGCAACAGTGTATTTACAATGAACAATACAAAGTGTAGAACTGGAGAGTTTAACAGCGAGTTTCTTCTCGCCTTCACACTGCTTAAAAATTCCCCTTCTTTAAAATGTCACAGACAAGAGAAGAAAATAAGCTATGTGCTTAAAACATGAGCATACTGAACACACTTTTCGGGACGAGTGTAATCTCAGCAGTCTACAGTCATGTCACAATTTATACGCTCATGAATCCACAACGTTCGCTTTTTTGAGAAATGCAGTGTAACTGAACAAATACAATTAGTTTAGTGTAAACCTGTCTAAGGCAGTTCAGTATCACTGTTCACCATTAGCAATTACTACTCAACGATCAGGGAACCAACCACATAGTGTTGCACTACATCACAACAAATATCTACTGTTGAGCCTCACGGAATAATTAAAATGTGATTATTTCGAACACTCACACGTTGGAGGAAAGAAATCCCCGTATTTGAATCTGTACATATGTAAAAGTCTACGGACTATGAATTTGAGCCATTGTTCCTGAAAAAAATGTGAAAACAAAAACAAAATCACAGGGAGATGAACTGATTGTTATAAGAGAAAGTAATTGAATAACTTAGATTTTTTGTTGGGAAGATTAAATTTTACATGTTTTTACGACACTTTTTCAGTGCATTGCATTGTTTTTCATGACGAAGATTCGACTTATCAACAGTTATTAGATAAAGCTGAAACCACTTCTCTTTACAGTCAAAGAATACAAAGTATGTTAATTACTATTTATAAATGTTTACACCTTGCCAATTATCCTAAGTATTTAAAAGAACTATTAACAGTACGACCGTCTATCTATAATCTTATATAAAGATACCGTATTTACTCGATTAAACGCCGCCCTCGAATAAACGCCCTGGATTAAACGCCACAGATGGAAGCAAAATTACCAATAAACGCCGCCCTCGAATAAACGCCGTACCCAATCAGAAAAAGGAATAAGAAAAAAAAATAACAAGAATAAGAAAAAAAAATAAGAATAAGAAAAAAAGAATAAGAAAAAAAATAACAAGAACGGTAAAACTCGGTAATCTACACATGAATCTTGTACATATCACAAGCCAAACAATTATGATTCTATCTCAGCAAAAAAGGGAGACATTGGAACTTTAAACATGTTTCTGTTTTACATAGTATTTACGAATGATTTACCGTAATTATTATCAGTGATTTAAGAAATTTGATTTTGAAATAAACGCCGCCCTCGAATAAACGCCGCCCTTGAATGAACGCCGCATCGGAAACGCTAAAAATTTAACAAACGCCGCGGTGTTTAATCGAGTAAATACGGTACTGATATTCTATCATTACCAAAACCAGCCACGTATGGCCTGCACTCTTTCGAATATTTTGCAGTGAAATTATGGAACTCATTACCGGATACTATTAGAAGAGAATGTACTCTAACTAGTTTTAACCGTCTTTTGAAAACAATCTCTTTTCAAGAATGATTTTTAGCCTATTACAATCTTCAATGAACAATGTAGTATTTTAGATAACTATTTTAGATATTTGTAATGTAAATAAGTTTCTTTTTTCTTCGTTTTAACTTCTTATGTTACACGGAGATATTAGCCTTTCTGGCTACCCTAAAATTCGTGTTAAAATAAAATTCATTTATGTATGTAAGTATTGCTACGTTAGCTCAGTAGGTGTTCCTACGTAACCAGCTTCGAGCTGCCACTTTTTTGAACCTGCCATACTAGATTAAGTATTACTGGCTGAGAAATAACTCGAAAAACACATAATCCAGCTTACCTTTCGATTTTCATTGCTATGTTTTATTGCTGCGTTATCTCGCTTTTTTAGGAGGCCATAGATTCCAGCAGCGGGAATAGAAACAATGTTAAATGGTACTGGCACAGGGTGATAGTCACTGTAAGTTTGGATTGTAATAGCTTTTTGGAATGCCCACTCTCTCTCTGAATTATTCTAATAAGAACAAAAGTTCATGAAAAATAAATAATCTGCCATCATTCTACAGTGCAACTGGTTAAAAGCTGTAGCTGTAAGTTGAAGCTACGTTCACTATATATATCAAGGTTTTTTAAAGACATATTTCAACTGTGATGTCTTTCGTTCCAGAACGAAACAATGCATTAATTAATAAAATAATCCAGGAAATCACTGATTAAATACTTTGATAAATTTAAGTGATCTTAAAAACTTAGAATCATGTAACCCAATCAACTAAGGAAACCGTATCAAGCGCAAAATAAACTATAGAAAGGACGTTTACTTCATAATAAAGATATCGATGTACTGTTCAGCAGGTCACGAGCGGGGGTCAAATAATAATACTACTACTACTAATAATGATGATGATGATGATGATGATGATGATGATGATGATGATGATGATGATGATGATGATGATCATAACTTAATTGACTACTCCCCTTGAAGAGCTTTTCAGGGACAATAAAAGAAATAATTCAAATGAACATAACAGCTTTAAGAACCCAACTGGCGGGAGGTTCACAGCGGTCAGACGCAAAAAACAACGTCACTTCCGGTCTTTCAGATCCTTGAAGTTTGAACCAGTTCAGACTTTTACGAGCGCAAAGTTCGTATAAAAACGATGCACAAAATGTCCCGATAAAGCAAATTTCGCGCCGATAAAACTTGTAGATGCCAGTCACTACATTCTTAACACATGCTCAAAGTAAAAAGCTTAGGTTTTCAGAAACAGCATTAAGTTTTGCGGTTAAAGTGAAACTTTCGACATTTGCCTTTATTTTCTTTTGTAAATTATCGTGGGAACTGCGCACGCGTCGTGCGTTTGAACGCTGTGAAGGCGGGAGGCAGACCAGCTGGCGATTTGCGAGCATGGCCGAAGGGTTAAACTCGGGAATACCGAGAACAACTCCAGCTGCTGCTCAGAGCGGGACTTAAGCCCGGGACCTCCGGATTTCAAGTCCAGCGCCCAAACCACTCGACCACACTGCCTCCTCAAAAAGAAAACATCTGAGCTCTCAATGGCAATCGAACCCCAGGCCTTCCAAACACCGCTCATTGAGGAGTCATTGAGATGCTGGGAGACCAGTGGCGAGGTTTCCTAGGTTCATTGTAGCATTCACGTCTTGTATACTGCTGGGATCAACCATAACACAAGCTTTCATATGCTATATATATTCATACGCATTTCCGCCAATGAGAGCATGCGCAGCTTCCATTCAGTGCTACAAACGATAATCTGACGGTAATAATAGAATCAACTGCTGAACTACCTGCACTTGCTGATAGGTGTTAGACAACAACGCGATCAGCATGTTGACAAGAAGGATGAGTCCCATGACAAGATAAGCAGCAAACAACAGGCGAGCAAGGACTGCTGAATTGTGGTCAACTGAATCAAATAGTTTTAACCCATCTGACAACTCCAACAGCGACCATCCAAGGTGAGTAGCTACCTTCCACCAACTGAAACGAACAATCAGTCAGTCAGTCAGTCAGTCAGTCAATCAATCAATCAATCAATCAAAAGATATTTATTTTATTTATTTATTTATCATTATTATTCAACAAATTGTCACTATGCCCATATATGGTAAGGAAGCCCTCAATATCTGTCATCCGTACATGACAGATATCCTGCGGCATACGTAAATGACCATATTTGGAAGTGCACTGCAGATTTTCTTTCATTGCTTGTTTGGCGACCATTTTGAAAAGCGAGGAGTAGTATTGGGGGACACTTTAGCATAATGAATCAAAAAGACCCACCCCCCTAACTTTTTAAACCAATCAGGAACTAGTGCCAGTCCTTTTTATCATGTGATCACGGTCAAAGGAATGGACCAATGAGAGAAGGGGTCAAAGGTCAATTATAATTAGGGGGCACCGGAAGTGATTGTGGAGGTCATGTGATTTGCCACTGCCCAGTTGTAGCCGATGGCGGGCTCAGATAATTTGGGTTGACGGAGTTCAATAACAAGACACACAGAGTTAAACAAGTTTTGAACAAGTTTAATGATCAACAACAACAAGTCTTTTTAAGTGTCTGTGGTGAACGGACATTGACCGCAACAAGTTTCGTCAGGTGAGATGCTGCACCCGGCTTGATATTTCCAGGTGGTATCTGGTAAGACTTGTCCGCAAATCTGGCAGGGATCTCGAATATCGTCTCGTTTGCACCAATGAAGTGAAGGAAAATCAATACCAGGTAGATCTTGTGAGGAGGTTTTGGGAGTTTTGGGTAGATTGTCATCGAGGTGTTGGAACCAACGATCAAGGGCTCTTTGTTTGACTTGAAGGTCTTGATTTTTTTCTTGGTAATCACCAGGATAGTAGCAGCCTTGATGAAAATGTCCTTTGCACCAGGCTCACCATCTTAGATTTTCGACGCCATCTTGGACGCCATTTTGGAGGAGAAACAACTCCCGATTTGGGGATAATTTGGACCCTATACTGCTACCCAACCCTTTGAGCCCGCGATCCCCTTTTTTTCAACCAACTGGTCAGCGGTTTCCCACCCTAGCCAGAGGGTGATTCCCCTACGTCATGTAAGCGTCACGAAATGTCCTCTCTTTGCTGATCTGAGCCCGCGATCTCCTTTTCCTAGACCGGTCAGCGGTTTTCCAAACAAAAACACGTGAACTCTTCATTTCCAACAACATTCCATTCTGATGACGTCATCACTTCTGATCATCACTTCTGATTGTTTAGGGGTGGGTCTTTTCCATACAAAAAACCTCTAGCCGCCATCTTGGATTTGGCTCTCCACCAATCACAAGCCGAGTTCAGATCTAGTCAGACGGGCTATACTACTTGGACGCCATTTTGGAGGAGAAACAACTCCCGATTTGGGGATAATTTGGACCCTATACTACTACTTGAAAAGACGCATGCGCATGGTTATTTCACCTACCAGCAGACCAGGAGGATCGTGGGCTCCGATCAGAAAAGAGAGGACAATGACATGGGGTAAAATGAGGGATTGCCTTATGTAATTCCGGACTGACTACTCAGACATCGATAGGCAGTGAGGGAGGAACATAGTCGGCCCCTAGACCATGAATGACTATGCCCTTGTCCATCAGATGGACTACCTCGATGTCAACGACCCGTTACAGTCAGCACATCCTTGGATTGTGGAACAAGAAATACAGAGAGAGTAAAAAATAAAGGAATAAAATATTCTTTCGGGTAGAAAAGGATTTTTTTCACAACAACGCGGGGAATGGAAAAACATTGCGAGCTAAACAGAACCGCGATGGTTCGCTTAAAAAATATTTTTGGCCGGCAGCGAAACACAACACTTACCTCGTGTTAAGCTTTCGCTGTTTTCAAAAAGCCGCTCGCTTTCTTCTCGGAGAAAATGCGAGTTGTCATCTCGTTTGTCTCACCGCTTTACAGGCAGCACATCGTTGGACTGTAGAAAAAAAGAAATACAGAAAGTGAGTAAAAATAAATCAAATAGTCTTTCGGGTAGAAAATGATTTTTTCACAACAACGCGGGGAATGGGAAAACATTGCGAGCTAAACAGAACCGCGATGGTTCGCTTAAAAAATATTTTTAGCCGGCAGCAAAAAAAAAACAACACTTACCTCGTGTTAAGCTTTCGCTGTTTTCAAAAAGCCGCTCGCTTTCTTCTCGGAGAAAAATGCGAGTTGTCATCTCGTTTGTCTCACCGCGTTACAGTCAGCACATCGTTGGACTGTGGAAAAAAGAAATACAGAGAGTGAGTAAAAATAAATCAAATAGTCTTTCAGGTAGAAAATGATTTTAGCCGGCAGCGAAACACAACACTTACCTCGTGTTAAGCTTTCGCTGTTTTCAAAACATCCATTCGGCGGCTTTTACAGATAAAAATCTCCCACTTTTTTCGCTGACATCTTAGCTGTCATCGTTTTGTTTGTAAAGCCGAGGGTTGCTGGGGTAAAGCGATGAATAAATCTGTGAAAAAACTGTCGTAAATCTCCCTGACCTTCCTCCATCTTGAAAAAAGTAAGAATTTGGGCGTACGTTTGCTGCTTATATAGCAAACAGTATGACCTTATTTGGTTAGGATTAGTTGTGATTGGTCAGTCCCATTCAGGCCATGGTCAAGGTCCAAGGCCATGGTCAAGGTCCAAGGCCATGGTCAAATTCCAATCAGAAGCAGAGCGCATGTCTACGCGGGCGGGCAGCGGCGGCGGCGGGCGCGCGCGGGGAATCGGCGGCGGCGGCGCGCGCTTGGCGCGCGCTGTGGGGGAAACCAAGATTTTTTTTAGTGTGAGTTCGAATCCCGGTCGGGGTGGAAAAAAATTTTTTTTTGAAAAAGCATGGAAATTTTTTTTTTTTCGGGTCGAAGCGAGTAGGAGACAATGGAATGAAGAGTGTTTCTTGGGGATTTGGCTGGGAGGTTTTTTTGGGTTAGAAGCGATCGATCGAGTTCGGCTCGGTTTGAAAACAAAAATCCTTTTTTTTAAAAAAACAGATAGTTTATTGGTTTTACTTGGATAACATAGGTTTTTTATTCATGTCAAGGGAAAAAGAGAGGTACAATGACATAGGGAATACATAGGGAATACATAGGTAGTACATAGGGACTACATAAGGAAAAAGGGATCGCGGGCTCAGATCAGAAAAGAGAGGACAATTACGGGGTGTGATAAATTTGTTTCGGTCAATGACGGCCAGATTATGCAAATCTTTTTGGATTTGTTCCTTGAGTTCTTTGTGTTGTGTGTTTTTCATGATGGCGGCTGCTTCTTCTTGGATTTTTTCTTTGTAATGTTCGGCAATGTCTTCCAGATCATAACCTGCTTGCAGACCTTGTCGCAGCAGTTCTAGTGCTGATAAAGATGGTTTCAAGCTTGCGACTGCAGCCATTGATAAAACAAATGAGTTTCTTGTTTGGGACAATGGTGGGTGGGTTTCGCGTGATGACCGCAGCTTGATGGTACATCAAACCCCATGCCGATGCGGTTCTGGCATGGTGATGTGCGTCACATCCAACTGCAAACTGTCGTCGACTTCAAAGTTCTCATTTGAGTTCAACATTTTACTAATCTGATCCAATATGCGTCGTGCACCTGACAAAGGATCGCGCCAATCGCCGACAGTTACATTGGCTGAGGTGTGGGCCGATTGAAGTCGGTTGGAAGATAAATAAATTTGAATTCTGTCATGGTCCGGCATATTACGCGTGAGATCTTCTATAACGTCAGCCAATCCTTCTTCAAACGCGCGCACAATATTGCCATGTCCTTCTGGAAAACTCTCTGGCGGGTTTTCCACGCGTAAGTGATAGCTTGTACGTGTGATTCCATAGTTCTTGGCTTGACGTTCTCGGAATTTAACACGTCGAAATTGATAATGGTCGCGTCGTTGCGGTACAGCACCACCTTGCTGTTCCCATTGCTGCATATACTCATTAAGATCATCGTCTGACTCCGTGTTACTTGCCATGCTAACAAGAAATGATGCGTTGAAAAGATAGAGAGGTGATATATAGACTGTTTGATTGACAGCTTCTTTTTTCTTATATATATATATACAGGCACCACTCATCCTTTTTCATCACTTTTTATTTGTTCAATGTATGGAGAGACGATTGCGTGCATCGACTCGTGTTTTTGGTAAAAGCAAAGACAAACAAGTCCCTAAAATGGAATCTCCTTTTACTGCCAGTGGCAATATTGATTATTGTTCCCGTTTTTATCAAGACGTGATAGAATGTCTATGGAAACGATGTTGGATCGTAGCCATTCTCCAATATATTCATCAACACGTCCAGGATCTAGAACCCCCCGTTCAACCCATGTACAGCGAAGAAGCGCTTCTTCATGGACGACGTGTCCATGACTCGATCAAAACAGGAATACGTCAACTCTCGCTAGAGACCATCCATCGATCCTGGCAGCGTTTACTATTACACTATCATTTGGAAATCCCGAGCTGGCAACCCAACGACATTGAATTCGTGGTACAGATGACGAGTCCCGATCTCGTGACAGAACAAATTTTGGAGGAGATTGTATCGTTTCGACGCCAATTTAGTTTTTTCACCTATGAACTCTTGGGTTTCACTCATGAAGATGTGGATCATATTTTTGGCTGGGCGCGTGACACGTTACGAGAACGTGAATGGGCGGGCATCGACATACCCGATGGACCTGAACGTTGACCCCTATTTTTTGTCTCCACCAATCCTAGCTAAGATCACGTCATCATCGCCTATAAAATAGCGTGTTCTTTTTTCATTCTTTCTCTCTTCAATTCACCATGGCCACCAAGAGACCTTTGCAACAACTCGAAGAGATGGTCACTGCTTTACCCCCTGCACCGACGGAGAAAAAGTCCAAAAAAGACAAAAAAATCAAAATCAAAAAGCCACCCCAAGTGGATCCTTCTTCACCACCACCAGTACCGTCAACACCTACAACAACCACATTGTCACCACCACCACCAGTACCGCCGCCGCCACCACCACCACTCATCAATATGGATGACTTATTCAATGGTGACAATATTCTCAATTTGTTAAATCCGCCTGCTGCTAGTTATGAAGTACAACTACCGCCTATGGAACAAGCTTGTCAATCCGTTGTCTGTCCTATGCATGAAACAGACCTAATTTGCTTTCAAGCCCAAACCACAGGAGACACTTACATGAAATGCCAAGAAAAGAAATGTGGCCTCTTTTGTCATCAAGATCAAATCGCCACTTATCTCAAGATCATTAATGAAAAACTCCATCCTGATTATCTCAAAAGAACCCTGGTGTGTGACTGTGAAGAACCCGTGCTCCTACGAATCAGCCGATCCCAAGCCAATCCCAACCGCCCTTATTTCACATGCAAAGAAACACCCGAGGATCGATGTCCTTTCTTTCAATGGGCCGACAAACCCTTGAAACCCAAGAACCGAAAAAAACAAAGACAAGACACGACCAAGTAAAGACACACGAACTGTTTTTAATGAACAATGATTATGATACATGATAAAAACAAATGAAAAAGCAGGTCCGGAAAAAAGAGCATGATCGACCGGGGCGCCGGTAAAATGAAATACACGCGCTCTTTTGAGTTTTTTGACTTGTGAAATCTATAAAAGGCTGATGTTGTAAGAATAAAATTTTTATTAGTGTAACCATGGAGTCTGTGTGGTTGTGTTATGCGTGGGAGGGTTTGTTGTCCCTGGTGCAATGGCAATGCCATCAAGCCCTTTGCCAAGTGTTATATGACTACCAACCAGGTGAAAAAGTACCCATTCCCCCATGTCCCGAGGACACGCCTCCTCTTCAAGTCTTTGAAGAAACCCATGTGGACCTCAACTTGTATCGATGGGTAGTGTTTGTGTTATGGTTAAAAGCCCACCCCAAAGCGTGGCAATGGTATCGAATCATTCAAAAGGCGCATCCCAACACCATCCCTCCCATACCGACCTTGTTGGATGAGTATCAGAAAGTATGGCGCCTCGAAAGACCAAACGAACCAAACTCGATGTCTCGCAATCATGGTTGACCCGTTACCACGATCCTAGAGCCCCCGGCAGTTTAGGAGGCGTGCAACGGTTTGCCAAGGCCCATCACCTCCCCTTGAAAAAAGCCCAACGCGTCTTGGAACGGGATTTGGCCTACACGTTGCATAAACCTCGACGTCGTCAATTTACCACCCTGCCGACCGTGGCCCTAAGTATCGACCATCAATGGGTTGCAGATTTGGTGGAAGTGCAACCCTTGGCCAAGTATAATCGGGGTATACGATACTTGTTGACCGTCGTGGATGTGTTGTCCAAGTATGCGTGGGTACAACCGTTGAAAGACAAAACCGGGGTGGCGTTGGTTCATGCCTTTGACAAGATATTGCGTACGAAGAGGAAACCCGTCCAATTGCAAACGGATCGAGGGAAGGAATTTTACAATCGCACGTTTCAACGTTGGCTCGAGGAGCAAGGAATCCATCATTTTTCTACCCAAGGGGATGCGAAAGCCAGTATAGTGGAACGATTTAACCGCACCTTGAAAGAACGTTTGTACCGCTATTTCACCGCCGCCAACACGTTGAAATTTGACAATGTGTTACCCGAGTTGGTCCAAGGCTACAATGCCACACGTCATCGAAGTATTGGCATGGCCCCTCAAGACGTGACGTGGGAAAACGATGCAGCCGTGTGGAAACGCCTGTACGAGAAACGATTGAAAGGTCAGAAAAAACCTAAATTCAAAGTAGGGGATCGTGTACGTCTCAATAAGATTCATCGTACGTTTGAAAAAGGGTATTTACCCGGTTGGACCGAAGAAGTGTTTGTCGTGCATCGTGTGGTCCCTGGCCCTGTGCCCACGTATAAGATTCACGAATGGGATGATACCCCCGTCCAAGGTACGTTTTATGAAGAGGATTTACAAAAAGTGCACGTGTCCGATGTGTTTCGGATCGAAAAGGTACTTAAGCGACAAAAAGATCGCCTGTTGGTCAAGTGGAAAGGGTGGCCGGACAAGTACAATAGTTGGATAGCAAGCCAAGACGTGACGTCTCTCCAACCACCCAAGAGGAAAAGCCCACCCAAAGAGACAAGTCCCCCCAAAAGACGACGACGACGACGTGACTAAACAATGACGTTCGTCCCCAACTCTTCGTTTTACGTGACGTTGATGAGTCATGCGAGTACCAAAGAGTTTCCTGGGAACAAGAGTTATCATTTTCGAAACCGGTTGCCTAAACCCATCCGATTTGTGGGACGAGGATGGATGGTGGGTATGGTGAGTTTATCCTTACCCATCATTCCAGTGATAGCGGAAGAAGGAGGCGTGGGCGATTCCCATCCTCTGTTGTATGTACGATGGCACGAACGGGTGTATACCAAAGACGATCAAGGGAACGATCGGTGGTACCATGAACGTCGCGAACTCACCGTCTACGGTCGAGATATGAGAAAGGAGATGGCCTCGTCGACGGGATCGCACTTTTTTCATCAACTGGTGTACCGTTACGAGCAAAGCCGTGCGAAACAAACCGCCCCCAAAAATAAATGGGCGGAGGACAATGGCATCAAATTGTATCCGACCTTTGAATGGACCTCCGAAGGGGATTTGTTGTTGAATACCACCAATGTGGATTACAAACGACAAGTAGCGCACGTGTCATGGGGCAGAACCTTGGCCCTGAGAATGGGATGGATTGAACAAGTGTCCCCCGGCCAGTATCGATTGGGCCCGAATCTCTTGCAAGAATTTCAAGGCATTTCCACCATTCCTACCCCGACGGATGTCCGCGATGCTGCCAACAAGCCCCTCTTTTGGAAAGTGGAGGGGGATTATCTGAAATTGAGTCTATCGTGCCCTTGGCGGTTTGTGAATTTGAACAAGACCTTTCGTCCTTCGTTGGAATTTCCCTCCACGCGTCCTTTGCACGTGTATTGTGATGTAGGGACCAGCAGCATGGTAGGGGGTCGCATCACGGATCTCTTACGAGAAATCAAGTACCAGCCTCAAAACACCACCCACTTTGAACCTCGACATATTCAATATGTCCCAGTACGCAACGAAGTGGTGGAAATCGTAGAAACCCAGATGGCCGAAACCAATGGGGATCTGGTGAAATTTGGTGAAGGGCATGCCCTCCTGACCCTCCACTTTAAAAGGGAAGTCGTGGTGTGAAGAACAAAGACAAAATGTCGTTCTACGTGACTTTACCTAGTCATGCCAACCGACGTGAATTTCCCAACAACCAAGCCAATTCCTTCAAGATTCGTTTACCTCAACCGTTACAGCTCACGGGAGGTGGATGGCAAGTGGGGTTAAGTGCAATATCCTTACCGGATGCTCGCGTCAATTTGTATGAGTTGGTGAAGAAAAATGGGTACGTCATGGGGGTGTCCTGGGGCCAAACCTATCCCAAACCGAATGGAAAAGACGGGGAAATGACCTCGCGAGTAGACACCGCGCGAAGCATCATCAATGACGTGAAAGATTTGGATTGGGTGGTGGATGGCGTGAGTTTCATGAAAGCCACCATTGCTCACTTGGAACAACAACGTATGCAAATGGCCGTTCAAGGTGGTCGGTTTACCAATGATCAAGGCAAACACACCTACGTTAAGTTTCGTTGGGAAGGCGAGGATCTGCTCATCGACAACACGAATATCTGCCATTGCGGCACCGACACGCCAGCCCTGACCATCTACACCAAGTTAGCGCTCAAGATGGGATGGTTACGTAAAATTGACAGTGGGTTGATTTTGGGACCCAACTTACAACAAGAATTCATGGGGGATCAAATCCCCAACATGACAAAACCCGCTGACAATGATTGGAACGATGTCACCGACGGTCAGGGGAACGCCGTCTTTTGGACGGTGCGTTCTATTTTACCGGATTATTTACAATTGAGTATGAGTTGTGGGTGGCGTTTCACCAACTTGAATGTAGCATTTCGGGCGGTGGTGGGTGAACCCACACGATCGTTGCACGTGTACTCCGACGTGGCAGGCAGCACTGTGGTGGGCAATCGCGTGACTGATTTGTTGCGTGAAATCCAGTACAAGCGACAAGGACGTGGCACCCTGTACTTTGAACCGTTGCACATTCAATACATGTCTCTTCGTAACGAGGTGGTGGAAATGATTCACGTTCAAGTGGCTGAAACGATTGGTAGAGGAGGAGACTTGGTCAAGTTTGGTGAAGGTCATACCATTGTCACGTTACACTTCAAAAAGACATAAAAAGGGGGTGGCCAACGGAGTGTCCCAATCACAAGATGCCCAAGACAAGAGTGCGTCGAACGAGACGAAGGAGAAGAAGGCAACGAGGGGGTTTATTCCCACTGGCCGCCCTTATTCCAGCCTTGATCGCTGGAGGGAAAGCCGTGGCGTTGGGTGCCGCGGGTGGTGCCGCGAGTTACGGGGCTAAAAAAGGGTTGGAAGCCGCTTTTCGGAAAAGAAGACGATGATGACGGTATAAAAAGGGGGTCACGTGAAGCACAGACAAAACGTTTATCCCTGGTGAAGAAGACACCATGCGTGGGGGAAGTTTGACACGATTTCGAACCGATGAGTGGTATGATCAACAAGGCAAAGGATTGATGACGGATCTGATGCGTGGGGGGTTGCAAGGTCTTATAAGGACGCGAAATCCTTTAAAACTGCCTAGTAATATCAAGAGAGGATTGGAAACGGGTTTGACACGAGGTATCAAACGCAAAGCCGAAGACGTCATTAAAAAAGAAATCACCAAACAAGCCAAGAAAGCCTTGAGTCATAAGAGCGTGAAAGACGCCGTGCGTGTGGCCAGTGCTTTGTTTCCCAAACAAACCAAACGTGCACGTGATATTTTTGGAGTGTGAACATGGATCCCGTGCCTTCACGACCTCGACGGATTCGTAGTGATCGAGGGTTGTCTCAATGGGGTGGACTGTATCCATTTTGGAAACTCATGCGACGACAACGTGGTGGATGGTTAAGTCCCGAGGTGATGAGAGTCCCCGGGTTTGATTTGAGACAACGTTTAGCACGACGACGACACTATAAAAACCCCTCACGACGACGACGGGGTACCACTCGACGCCGACGACGTTAAACATGCCTGACGTGAGTACGCAAACCGCCCCGGCTCACGAGCGTTCCGAAGGGACTGTCAACCCTGCATTACGGATTTTCAAGGTGCCACCGACCGACATTAGCATCAATGCCTATCGCATGGTCACCATCCAACCCACCACCACGGGTATCAATCCCATGGAATTCATCATTCCGGGGTTGGACGATTTTGTGGATTTGGGACGCAGTTACTTTACCATGGAATTGAGATTGCAAAAGAGTACGAACGATGACTTGGACGCCGCTCAAAAATTGTGGCCCGTCAACAATTTGGCCCATTCCATCATCAAACAAATTGACTTGAATTTGAATGGCACGTTGATCAGTCCACAATCCGACACCTATCATTACAAAGCCTACCTGGAAACCTTGCTGAATTATGATCGAGAAGATGGCAAGACTGTGTTAGGACCCCAAGGCTGGTACAATCAAGTGGATTTCCCACCCCAATGGACTGCCACCAACACAGACAAAGCAGGAAACCATCAACATTGGCAAGATCTGAGTGCTAATCATAAAGCAGCCTTCAATACCTCTGTGGACGAAGTGGAGAAGTATGCTGGAGGTCTTACCCACAGTCTGGTGTTTACCCCGCACTTAGAAGTGTTTCACACTGGCAAACTGTTGGTGCCTGGCATCGAAATCAAGATGAAATTTCATTTCAATGGCCCCAGCCTGTTTTTCAATGGAGTGGGTCTAGCTGGCCGATTGATGGAAGGGGATGTGAAACTACGGTTTCATCTCTGCCAACTGCGTTTGAATGACGCCATCTACCAGAGTTTATCTGAAAAAAGACACAATGAAGGAGAAGTGGCGGCTTACCCGACCGTCCGCAGTGAAATCCGGACCTTCAGCATGCAAGGCAACCTGGTCCGCTTTGATATCCCGAACCTGTTTCAAAACAGAATACCTGACCGATTGATTGTGGGGTTACTGGACAGCCGTGCCTTCAATGGAGATGTGACCCGAGATCCTTTCTGTTTCCAGAAATTTGGTCTGACGTCCATTAAACAGATTGTCAAAGGAGAAGAATACCCTTATGAAACCCTCCAGTTAGTGCACAACAATGGCACCCGAGATAATCTAGGCTACTTCCGTTTTCTGCAAGCCAGTGGTGCTTGGTGTAAAAAGAAAGGCAACATGGTAGAACTGCTGGATTGGGGCCATCAGAAAAATTGTACCTTGTACATGTTTGACAATGTGGCCAATGGATGTGCCGACAGTCAAACCCTCAACCCCAAGCAAACAGGCGATTTACAACTGGTCTTGGAATTTGGAGCCGCCCCCGGTGTCAATATAACCGTGCTCGTGTATGGAGAATTTGAGAACTTGCTGGAGATTGACAGGAACGGAGCCGTGTTGTATAACATTTACCAGCACTGATGGAACATGTGGCCTTGAATAATGTGCAATTGGATTATTTAGCCCGAGACGACCCGCAATTGAAACCGGTCTTTTACGGGACAGTGGCCTGTGATCGTTTACCCAAGAGGCCTGTCAAGACTGCCCCTCAAGGGTACATTGTGAATACCGACCCACACGATCAACCGGGACAACATTGGTTAGCGGTGTGGACGGATGGAAAGGTGTGTGAAGTCCTGGACAGTTATGCTTTGCCCATGGACACGTACGTGCAAGCTACCCCGTTACGAGATTGGATTGTCAACCATTGGAAGTATGTGGTGACCAATGGCAAGTCCCTCCAAGCCATTTCAAGCAAGAGTTGTGGTGATTACGCCTTGTTGTACTTGAAAGCCAAAGCCCGTGGACGGACCTTGCAAGACTTTTTAAATGAGTTTTCGGATTATGATTATGTCAGGAATGACCATCAAGCGGGTCAACGCCTTCAACAATTGATTGTAGGTCAAGAAGCCAGATGGTATCAACTTTGTTGTCATCCGTATCATCAATGTAATGCTTAAATAAAAAAGTTCGTTGGAAAAACGGTGTCGGAGTCGTAGCTCAGTTGGTAGAGCCTTTGGACTTGATCCAAGATAGCGATTGGGTCGTGGGTTCGAGTCCCACCCATTCCAATAAAAAGGTGCCTTTTTTTTTAACTGGGTAGTATCATCATGCAAACAGGGAAACCGTTTCGTTTTCATACCCCCTCCTCTATCTTGGTGGTGGGACCTTCGGGATGTGGTAAAACCGTCTTTACGGAAAAACTCTTGGTAGACAACCCAGAGTTGTTTGAAACCCCACCGACCGAACGACATTATTGTTATGGGGCCTGGCAAGATCGATTTCGAAGCATGCAAAATCAAGGGATCGTGTTTCACGAAGGCATTCCCGATCATGAGGCGTTGGTCCAATGGTTTCCTGAAGGACATGGGGTCCTGGTCTTGGATGATTTAATGGATGAAGGATCGGGTGACAAACGCGTGCTGGATTTATTCACCAAACATTCGCATCATCAAGGGGTGACCGTCCTATACTTGTGCCAAGACATGTTTCCCGTGGGTCGCTATGCGAAAAGTATTTCCCGCAATGCCCATTACATTGTAGCGTTCAAGAACCCCCGAGATCAATTAGGGGTACGCAATGTCATGCTTCAATCGTTTCCTACCACTTGGAAAGACACGTTGGAGACATTTCATCAGGCCACCACACGACCGTATGGGTATTTGGTCTTGGATTTACACCCCGCCTCCTCCGATCAACAACGTGTGTTGAGTCACCTGTTAAAAGACGAAGGATGGACTCGCACCTATCAAAAACGACTATAAAGGCACCATTTGAACAGGAAAAAAGAGAGCGACCATGGCCGATGATGACCGTCAACCTCCGCAATCGTACGATACCGTGGCCCCTGCGGGGGTTGGGGCGTCCACCAGCAATCAAATGTCCATAAGCGCCTTCCAAGATTTGTATTTGTCGGGAGACCAAGGCCTTCTCGACGTCCTGCCTCCAATCCAGCCACCCCTCGAGGATCTTGGAGTCCTGGCAGACAGCCTCGCACCTTGCGTCAAGCAGATTTACAACGACGTTTACGGATGCTGTTACAAGATCAATTAGCCCAAGGACGTGAAATGTCACCATGACCAATAGCATTGTGACCAGTTATAAACAGGGAGGAGCACCCAGCGTACAAACGTCTTCGTCCCGTGTTTCGCCGTGAGGATGAAAACCGTTGTGTCGTTATTGAATGGATCGAAACAGCATGGCCTTCAATTCCCCCCGGACCTGTTACAACGCATGGATTCCTTGTATGCTTTTTATCATCAACAATGGTGGTGTTATCGAAAAATGTTGAATCATTACAAGTGGATGAATGCCTTGTTCAATGGCATGGCCTTACTCCTGATGGCTGCAGGCATGATTGCTGGACCGCTTTTGGAAAACAGTACGTTGGTAGCCTGTTTGGCAGCGGTGGGCACCGTGGTCAAAGGATGGAATGATTTTAAACAATACCGATTTAAAGTGACCATGAGTCGATTTGCATTTACCACGTATGCCAAAGCCTTGACGGAATTGAAAACCCATGTGCGGGGTGTTCCCTTGGAGGATCTGGAACGATTTTTAATCAAGATGCAAACCTTAGATGATACCATTGTGGATTTCACCCCTCCGTTACCCAAACGATGTGTGCAAGATTACCATCGTCGTTTTGTGTACCAACCCGTGGAAGCGCCATGTTACGTGGATGGATGTGCTCGTCCCTTCATGTCGAAAAGCTATTGGACGGAAAAGGATAAAAAGCCGCCCCCCTCCAGTCCCACACTCCTACAACCATGGCCGTCCGACGAAGACGACGCAGAAAAAGGAAACAACGAGGAGGGGCATTAATGCGTCGCAAACCCCGTTTGGTGGATAAAATAGCCCATGGCCTGGGTATGGTTCTATCGGGTCCAGCGCCTGGGTTTAGCCTCGCTTTAGGCAAATTAGGCGGTCAAGCCTTGAAAGGCATTACCGATAATGTACAACATTACCGACGACAACGAGGTGGAGGTATTCTTTCTTTACTGAAAGGCGCTGCCAAACTGGGCATCAAACTGGGCAAGAGTAAGGACTATAAAAGAATGGGAGCCCTCGGTGTGGGAGGTGCTGTGTCTAATTTCCGACGAAGACCGTGGGCAGTATGAAACGTCTTCGACGTCAATTACCGTTTTTACGGTCCATGCTACAAGAAGCCAATGGTTTGAAACGTCAAGAGTTGTTACAACATGCCAATGCCGATCAAATCAATGCTGTGAGTGAATTGGTCTTGAACTTCTTAAAAAA
Source organism: Siderastrea siderea (assembly GCA_964030785.1). Classification (NCBI taxonomy): domain Eukaryota; kingdom Metazoa; phylum Cnidaria; class Anthozoa; order Scleractinia; family Rhizangiidae; genus Siderastrea; species Siderastrea siderea. The sequence continues at coordinate 1,263,817 of OZ034970.1, forward strand.
CAAGATTCCAGTCACCCCACCCATCCTAGCTAAACTTCAACCCTATAAAAAGGTGCTACGTGATTTGGGACGTCGTCAACATTCCGTCAAAAAACGTCGTCAGTGGTTAGTCCAACAAAAAGGACGCGGATTGTTTCAAGGACTTCACGAGGTGTTATGTCAATGTGCTCGACCGACCCGTTAACCCTGGCCACGTGGATCACTCTATTACAAGAGGCCAATCGGGCCAGCGACAAGTGGAAAGACGAGTGTTCTTATTGGAAGCATAAATATCACCTGTTGTATCGAGAGTACCAACACATCTTAAAGGCCCGTCTTTGTGAGAGCTGTCGTGTTGTGGAAGACGGGGAACTTTGTCACGACTGTAGTCAACCATGGACGAGGTCTACATGATTCCCCAAAAGGACTTTGAACAACTCATTCAATATTACAAAGGAGAAATTACCGAAAATGCTTTGTTGAACAAAGCCGCGACGCTCGCCGCCAAAAAACATGTGTTGTTAGCCGACCCTCAACTCCCACCCGCCCTCGTCAATGCCCAAACTAAACCGTTGAGTCAAGAATTAACCAAGCTAACCAAACGCATTCGTCAATTTCCTGGAGGCGTGGGTGTGGGGGCACCCGGTGGCCCGCCAGGCGAAGAAGGTGAGGAAGAAGCCGGGGATTTGGTGACGGGACCCGTGGAACAATGGTTGAAGCGCATGATAAAAGGCAGCCCGTCGACTCCCAAACGCCCCATTACCCCTACAACCAAGAAAGGCAAAGGAGCGGCCACCACCAGTAAAATTCCCATTCTCAAGAAAGAGAGGCCTTCCACTAGTCGAGGAGACGATCTCAGTCGTCGTTTAGAAGCCATTCGAGAACAGCGCAAGACCTTGGAAAAACAAATAGCCGAGAGTCGCAAAGGTAAAGGCAAAGCACCTGCCCGAGAAGTGGAACGATTGAAACCTTTACCCGGTTGGGAAGATTGGGCTCGTGGCAAAAAGTTACGACGTCGGTTGGATTACGACGACAGTGACTAAACATGCCCACCAAGAGAAGGAGAAGGAGTGTCAAACGGAAACGCCGCCAATCCGGTGGGGCAGTGGATGTACAAAAATGGATCGCTAAAACCGGCAAAGAATTTCATTGGCCTGGCTATCAGTACATGGGACCCGGGACACATTTAGCCAAACGTCTGAAACGTGGGGATCCCGGGATCAATCGCTTGGACCAGATCGCCAAACAACATGACATTGATTACAGCCGTGCCAAGAATTTGCAAGATAAATGGAAAGCCGATACCAAGATGATCCAAGCCATTGATCGGTTACCCGGCAAGAAAACCAAGACGGAACGCGTGGTCAAAAAAATCATGCAAGCCAAGAAACGTTTAAAATTGTAATTGTTTTAATCACCTCGTGTTACAGCCCATGTTGTGTTCTTTTGGGAGAAAATAAAACAAAATGAAAATGTTTGCACCTGTCTTTTTTTTTTTTTTGTTCAAGAAACAAAATCATCCAAATCAAACGGATCGTCCACATCTCAATTGTTCCCATTCGTCAGGGGACATGTGCTTTAAAAAGTCACACACCTCCCCTCTGCTCTCTCTTCTCTAATTGTTCAGCAAGACTCTTGTCTTGGACACGTTCTGCCTTCACCTTCTTCAAAATTTGCTCCACCTTTAAATCGTCTTCGAATGTTTCAAACTCTTCCAATAATTTTCTCGTGGTCATGATAAGATGCTCCAGCCAGGCGCACCCTCTGTTTTTATGTCCGTTGACTTTTTCTGGAGAGTTCAAGGGTGATGATGGTGCTGCCTTGTTTGAAAGGAGCCGGCTGTCCATTGGCTGTTTGAATGTCCATGGCAATGCTGTCAAAGATGGTTTTACCAAGAGGAAAAAACATCCGTTGAGTGGTATGAAATTGATGATCGGTATTGCCGGCATCCAAGGTACGTAAAAAACCTTTTTGTTGATTTCCGACAATGCTCTGTGCGACGAGATCCGTATAGATCATGAGTTGTTGTTGTCCTTGTTGTGGTTTGACAGTTTGCGTGGTGGGAAATGGCTTCCGACTGAGATTCGGACCCAAGAAGAAGTAATAATCGAAATCGGGGTGAGTAAAGCTGACGGAGACGATGCCATGGGGTGGATATTTGTTGACAGGACCGACGGTTGGTGTCCATTTGTGTCGATCGTCGTAATCGACGATATGTTTCACCAGATAATTTTTTTCTTGGACAATTCTCTGCGTTGGCGTTCCATCTTTCACAAGTCCCATCAGTTGAGCGAATTTCCATTCCATTTCAAATTGCATGTTGGCTGGAATGAGTACATACAACGAATCTAATTCGGAGGCGGTGCCTGTATTGGTGATTTTCACGTAGGGTTGAGCCAGGTTGAGAGCGGCTAGTTGTTGTCGTTTAGCTTGATCGTCCACGTCCATTTTGGCTATATCCATCATGACTTCCATGTGTTGTTTTTCCATTTCGTACGCGATGGCGATCCATGCTTCTTTCAAATTGTGGTAATACCCTGGGGGTAAATGGATTTGTTTGGTGACTTGAATGGGAGCCGTTCCCTCAGCACGTTTTGGCACGTATCTGATACCTGTTTTCATCCAGTGTTTTTGACTATCTTCTTGCGTCCAATTCTGCTTGGTTTGATCTTCCAATTGTTGATTAAAACCAGGGTGTGAGATATGAACCAGGGCCGCTTCCCAATCATCTTCTACCAGATAGTGTGAATGAGGAAGTCTGGCAGTAAATTTTTGCCCCGTGCCTTGCGCTTGATCACTGAGGAGGGTGATGTAGAAACTCATGGTGACAACAAAATAGCCCATGGTTGCCTTTTTTATACCTATGAAAGGACCTTGACCTCCCAAGGCTCCTTAAAAACAAGGAAACGCGCTCGGACAGGTTTCCAACCAGACCATAAACACGACCCAACGCCCGATATTCCCTTGACAGAGTTCAATCGCCTGTAAAGGATCGTCTGTCGGTTCCGGTAAGTCAGTAGGTTCATACAACTGCTTACACAGGTACAAGTGTGTCTTGTAAAGAAACCAATCCTTAAAACTTGACGAGATATAGAGAAAACAACCGAGCATCTTTGATCTTTCCCTTTAGAAAAAGCGCGCAATAAAATTTCTATATACAAAACAAGGTGGGTGTGGATTGTGATGTCAACGGGTATGTTTCGACATGTTCCGACAAGCAATCTACCGACAAAGACGGTTATGACGTCATGGGGCAAGTCTGTACCTATTTAAGGTGTGACAGTTAAACCAAATCAATTCTGTTTTTAGACAGAAGACAACATGGAACAAATCTGTATGATTGTGGATTTGGATGGCTATAAAGTCAAACATCATCCGTATATTGTCAGAGAACTAGGTCTTTACAGTGTATCGCACGGGAGTTTTAGCTGGTTTTTGGAAAACACGCTGCCTTACGTCTCGCTGGAAAAGCGAGATCGTAAAACGGTCAACTATGTCTACTATCATATTCACGGCTTACGCTTTGAATCGACCCCGCAAGAAAAGGCTTTACCTCAACATATGATCAAACCCTTGATCGACGTCGCCTATCAACGTTCCAGAACACAGCAGCGAACCATGGTCGCTTACAAGGGAGGCCATTTAGAAAAGGACCTTCTCGACGAGCTCCAAATTCCTTGTGTCAACTTGGAAGACTTTGGATGTCCTAAAGTCGAGAAACTCATCGGCATGGGGTTTGATGTACCATCAAGCTGCGGTCATCACGCGAAACCCACCCACCATTGTCCCAAACAAGAAACTCATTTGTTTTATCAATGGCTGCAGTCGCAAGCTTGAAACCATCTTTATCAGCACTAGAACTGCTGCGACAAGGTCTGCAAGCAGGTTATGATCTGGAAGACATTGCCGAACATTACAAAGAAAAAATCCAAGAAGAAGCAGCCGCCATCATGAAAAACACACAACACAAAGAACTCAAGGAACAAATCCAAAAAGATTTGCATAATCTGGCCGTCATTGACCGAAACAAATTTATCACACCCCGTAATTGTCCTCTCTTTTCTGATCTGAGCCCGCGATCCCTTTTTCCTTATGTAGTCCCTATGTACTACCTATGTATTCCCTATGTATTCCCTATGTCATTGTACCTCTCTTTTTCCCTTGACATGAATAAAAAACCTATGTTATCCAAGTAAAACCAATAAACTATCTGTTTTTTTAAAAAAAAGGATTTTTGTTTTCAAACCGAGCCGAACTCGATCGATCGCTTCTAACCCAAAAAAACCTCCCAGCCAAATCCCCAAGAAACACTCTTCATTCCATTGTCTCCTACTCGCTTCGACCCGAAAAAAAAAAAATTTCCATGCTTTTTCAAAAAAAAATTTTTTTCCACCCCGACCGGGATTCGAACTCACACTAAAAAAAATCTTGGTTTCCCCCACAGCGCGCGCCAAGCGCGCGCCGCCGCCGCCGATTCCCCGCGCGCGCCCGCCGCCGCCGCTGCCCGCCCGCGTAGACATGCGCTCTGCTTCTGATTGGAATTTGACCATGGCCTTGGACCTTGACCATGGCCTTGGACCTTGACCATGGCCTGAATGGGACTGACCAATCACAACTAATCCTAACCAAATAAGGTCATACTGTTTGCTATATAAGCAGCAAACGTACGCCCAAATTCTTACTTTTTTCAAGATGGAGGAAGGTCAGGGAGATTTACGACAGTTTTTTCACAGATTTATTCATCGCTTTACCCCAGCAACCCTCGGCTTTACAAACAAAACGATGACAGCTAAGATGTCAGCGAAAAAAGTGGGAGATTTTTATCTGTAAAAGCCGCCGAATGGATGTTTTGAAAACAGCGAAAGCTTAACACGAGGTAAGTGTTGTGTTTCGCTGCCGGCTAAAATCATTTTCTACCTGAAAGACTATTTGATTTATTTTTACTCACTCTCTGTATTTCTTTTTTCCACAGTCCAACGATGTGCTGACTGTAACGCGGTGAGACAAACGAGATGACAACTCGCATTTTTCTCCGAGAAGAAAGCGAGCGGCTTTTTGAAAACAGCGAAAGCTTAACACGAGGTAAGTGTTGTTTTTTTTTTGCTGCCGGCTAAAAATATTTTTTAAGCGAACCATCGCGGTTCTGTTTAGCTCGCAATGTTTTCCCATTCCCCGCGTTGTTGTGAAAAAATCATTTTCTACCCGAAAGACTATTTGATTTATTTTTACTCACTTTCTGTATTTCTTTTTTTCTACAGTCCAACGATGTGCTGCCTGTAAAGCGGTGAGACAAACGAGATGACAACTCGCATTTTCTCCGAGAAGAAAGCGAGCGGCTTTTTGAAAACAGCGAAAGCTTAACACGAGGTAAGTGTTGTGTTTCGCTGCCGGCCAAAAATATTTTTTAAGCGAACCATCGCGGTTCTGTTTAGCTCGCAATGTTTTTCCATTCCCCGCGTTGTTGTGAAAAAAATCCTTTTCTACCCGAAAGAATATTTTATTCCTTTATTTTTTACTCTCTCTGTATTTCTTGTTCCACAATCCAAGGATGTGCTGACTGTAACGGGTCGTTGACATCGAGGTAGTCCATCTGATGGACAAGGGCATAGTCATTCATGGTCTAGGGGCCGACTATGTTCCTCCCTCACTGCCTATCGATGTCTGAGTAGTCAGTCCGGAATTACATAAGGCAATCCCTCATTTTACCCCATGTCATTGTCCTCTCTTTTCTGATCGGAGCCCACGATCCTCCTGGTCTGCTGGTAGGTGAAATAACCATGCGCATGCGTCTTTTCAAGTAGTAGTATAGGGTCCAAATTATCCCCAAATCGGGAGTTGTTTCTCCTCCAAAATGGCGTCCAAGTAGTATAGCCCGTCTGACTAGATCTGAACTCGGCTTGTGATTGGTGGAGAGCCAAATCCAAGATGGCGGCTAGAGGTTTTTTGTATGGAAAAGACCCACCCCTAAACAATCAGAAGTGATGATCAGAAGTGATGACGTCATCAGAATGGAATGTTGTTGGAAATGAAGAGTTCACGTGTTTTTGTTTGGAAAACCGCTGACCGGTCTAGGAAAAGGAGATCGCGGGCTCAGATCAGCAAAGAGAGGACATTTCGTGACGCTTACATGACGTAGGGGAATCACCCTCTGGCTAGGGTGGGAAACCGCTGACCAGTTGGTTGAAAAAAAGGGGATCGCGGGCTCAAAGGGTTGGGTAGCAGTATAGGGTCCAAATTATCCCCAAATCGGGAGTTGTTTCTCCTCCAAAATGGCGTCCAAGATGGCGTCGAAAATCTAAGATGGTGAGCCTGGTGCAAAGGACATTTTCATCAAGGCTGCTACTATCCTGGTGATTACCAAGAAAAAAATCAAGACCTTCAAGTCAAACAAAGAGCCCTTGATCGTTGGTTCCAACACCTCGATGACAATCTACCCAAAACTCCCAAAACCTCCTCACAAGATCTACCTGGTATTGATTTTCCTTCACTTCATTGGTGCAAACGAGACGATATTCGAGATCCCTGCCAGATTTGCGGACAAGTCTTACCAGATACCACCTGGAAATATCAAGCCGGGTGCAGCATCTCACCTGACGAAACTTGTTGCGGTCAATGTCCGTTCACCACAGACACTTAAAAAGACTTGTTGTTGTTGATCATTAAACTTGTTCAAAACTTGTTTAACTCTGTGTGTCTTGTTATTGAACTCCGTCAACCCAAATTATCTGAGCCCGCCATCGGCTACAACTGGGCAGTGGCAAATCACATGACCTCCACAATCACTTCCGGTGCCCCCTAATTATAATTGACCTTTGACCCCTTCTCTCATTGGTCCATTCCTTTGACCGTGATCACATGATAAAAAGGACTGGCACTAGTTCCTGATTGGTTTAAAAAGTTAGGGGGGTGGGTCTTTTTGATTCATTATGCTAAAGTGTCCCCCAATACTACTGCGAGGCAGTTTTAGCAGTGTTCTCCGGAAATTTTAACTCCCTGGAAGAGACTTTCCGCGATTAAATGCTCTCAAAAAGTCAACAAGTATTTGCTTCAGCTCACAAAGATATCCAGAGGTTGACTTGGAATTTTCATAGTGAGAACTGAACCACTTGCTCACGGAAAGTTGTAAAGACTAAAGTTGAAAAGATTTTAATTCATAGGAAGAGGACTTATTCTCGGTAAGTTAAGGTAGCAATATTTTTTTCACTTTGTCTTTTCATTTCCAAACATGAGTTTGAAAATAAGTCTTGTTAAGTGAACGGTAGTAAACTTCGATTTCTTGAAGTTCTGTTTTGATTTTTATTATGCTTATGTGTTGCTAGCTTTTAGCGTTTTCATCATAGAGCCGTAGCTTTTCTCGTTCTGAAAATGGTAGTCGATGGGAATTTGTTGAATAATAAAACAATTATCCTGCTCAATCTTGCAGAATATCCCCTGATTTAGCCAACTCGGCCTACGGCCTCTTCGGCTAAGTATCAGGTGATATTCCGCGCGATTTCGCAGGATAATTGTTAAATAGCCTGCGTAGCCGGCGGAATTGTTTTCGCGAAGTTTGAGGGGCGGAGCCGCGAAGGGAATTGAATTGGGTAAAGCAGTTACACCGCTCGTTGCCAAAGCGTTACCTTCGCAGACAATACCTCCGGCTACGCAGGCAAATAGATAAATAAATAAATAAGTATATATAATATATGCGTTCTGGATGAAATCTCTAAAAATAGAAATCTTCAGAATCAAGGCTTTCTGTTGCGATGAGTTTTGCATCATAGTCGTTTGCATTGTATACGCCACGATTCTATGTCTTAAGAGTTCAATTTCAAAACAAAACTTCTAGCGTGGGTGAAACTGTGATTTTGAAACAATGCTTATCATGTAAATGAAATTAATGACTCAACAATAAGCGAGTGCAAGGACTCTTAGCATTACACACTCCCCGCGCTTTATTTCATAGAGGCCACCTGTTTTTATCAGAGTGTAGGTAATGTTGAAACGAAAAACAGCCATTTTTTATTGGATAAAAAAACGGTTAGGAAGTGTCAATAGACTTACCACTGTATCCCAGTTTGGCTACAAACGCTGAAATGCAACAGGAATAAATTTACCGAGAACAACAAGATGTGTTCTTGTAAAAGTCATTCATTTCTGGTACGGTTTAAACCCGACATTCCTACAGGAGAGGGTAGACTATTTCAACAATAGACTTCTTTACAGGAAAAAAGGATTTCATTTAGAGAAAACCTAGACTCATATCACCCAGATGTATTTAAAAGATTTCGGAGATTTGCTTATATTTTTGTTTGGTGTTTGTTTTTTCGCTTTTTTTTTTCGTTTTTCAACTTGAGACGAATGATTGATTAAGAGAATGATACATTTGAGTTGGGGTGCGCAGCGAGATCTGGGAAGGGACGATAAAGATACGGAGACTGGTCGGTTTTGTTCCAAAATGACAGGCAGATTAAGATGATTTCCGCTCAAAGTTCGATCAATAAGTGCAAAAATTAAGTTACCAAAAAATACTTGCAGCACGGTCACATTTTGAGAATGGATAAAAAGAACTTATCGTTAATTTTGCTCCCAGGCTGACCCCGTGAGAGAAAATTGGATTTGAAATTATCCATATTTCAATTAAAAAGATGCTTCATGTCAGTTCAAAACAAAATGGCGCCCGTTTTTAGCACATTTTAACGAGATTTGACATTAAGTTTCTCGAGAATGCTTGAGAATTTCATCACGGGGTCACTTGGAGAAGTGAAGTAAAGTGAGATGTTTCAAATAGCATTGAAAATGTTACCGTGCTATGAGTAGTTTTTTGGCAAATATTTTTAGCACTTATTGCTCGAACGTTGAGCGGAATCCGTCTTAATCAACTAAAACTAAAGCCACCTTAACTGGAAGAAAATACGAGTATTTTAATAAGAAGGTGATTACATTACGAGTCTATAGAAAATCATGTCATGCAGCAATGGTCAAAGCTTTTGGAAGCAACAGCCATTATTCAACATCTCTACATTTGTTTCTTTTACCAGAGCTTTGCCTTTTACATCCTTACCAACAAAGACGTTTTAGACGTTTTCAGGAACGCCAGTGTTGTCATTTTTGGATGCAGTGTTTCTTTGACGCAGACAAATTAAACCTGGGTAATTTCCACGCAAAACCCAACAGATCCTTTAGGGCAAGCTGAAAATAATTTCTCTCGGCTTTCCAATAGACAACCTGAGCATAACAATTCTGGAAAGTAGCAACAGAAATGACGTGGCTACAAATTTTGTTACTTACGGTTCCTTTCCAGTGATGTTTCCTTTAACCATGGACGACTCGGCCACCAATATTTTAGTTATCGTGCTTGAAAAAGCCAAAGTGATGGCCATAAAATGCACCACTACAACAATTACATCTCGGATGATTTGAAAGAGTGCGATTTGAATAGTGCCAACACCTTTAACTGTCTCCAATATGTACCCAATCACTCTGAATGTGAGAAGCATCGTGTTGAAGCCATAAAGATATTCAGCCGTTACCAAGATGCGATTACTCGTTATTGTTTTACACGCTGCCCACGAAAATATTCTCAAGGGTACAATTCCACAGAAGAAAGTAAAGAGGATAATAAGATCGAAAATGTTCCAACGATCTCTGAAAGAAAAACATTACATTAGCAGGTTTGATTTAGTGCAGTTGAAAATTTAACGATATTAATACCAGGGTCGCAACGAGGTATATGGGATCGGGGATCAAAGGGGTGTGATCCGGGATTAGAAGGGTGGGTTCTGGGATCACAGCCCTGGGAAAAGGGAAAACAGACCATGGGATCGGGATCGGCAGTCTTTTTAAGCATCAGGGATCAGGCTGTACCATATTCGTAGGATCAGGGACCAGAATTGGTCACGCTTTTGGAATCAAGGATCAGAACTTTGCGTACAAAAATGGGATCAGCATTGAAAAGACATTCCTCGTTACCACCCTGTAATATAATGCATTGCTTTTGAGCCATTGCATAATGCGTACGCAGCCTGCGGAACATCAAAACAGTCAGAACCCTAAGTATGCATGCGGCCAGCGCATCTAACATTTGAATGGACCAATCAGCATTAAACGGGAGAGAAAAACTGTAATTGTATGGCGTCATGTAGAATTGGTGCTTTCTGTTTAGTTGGGTTTAATAGGGGCGAATGTTACGTCACTTAAAATTCTTAGGCCATGCAAAGCAGCGGAAATTGTTGCTGGAATTTGTACCGCTCATGATAGGGTTATGATTTTACGAGGACCGCACACCTGTTGTTGTGTCACTGAATTTGATCCCAATGGGTCCATTGGTAGTTTGGGCAGCTCAAATCGAATTGTAACTCCTTGGATATAAGGAATGTGTTACCCTCATTAAATAAAGTTTAAAAAAATTTAAAAAATAACTTTGGGCGTCAAATAATGGTTTGTACGGTCTGGGCCTTGTCATTCTTCTGAACTGGTTTATTGACGCCCTGTATGACACAACCCAAGCCACACAAAAATCGAACGCAGCGACAAGAACAAGTGACGCCTAAAGGGAAGGGAGCGGCTCCGAACTTCAAAGATTGTTATTGCCTCTTGATGCCAAAAGTGCGAGGCTAAAACAAGAAAAGTCCTTTTCGCAAAAGCTAAATTAATTCGTTCCACTTTTTGCTTTCAAACTGCGGAAGCCATGTCTGTTTTCTTAGGACTGTGACACAAGACCCAAAACTAGAATGTGACTCAAAGCCCATTTTGTTGCCCATGCGCAGTGCGCTTGGCCGAGGTAGGTATAGTACTTGCAGAGCTTGTACGGTTTTCACCGCCGCCCATACTGCGGGTGCAGTCGTCCGGTGCAAGAAATTGACTCACAAGGAATGGTATCGCTCAAGATTCTGACATAATGTGAAAGTGATGTTTAAATTTTTGAGGCAATTTCATTGTTGTATGCTTATCCTGATTTTACAACCAGGATTCGCCAGCTATGACTCCAGGTCATTCTTCGAATAAGGACAGCAATAAAATATGCTCCAAGTTTTCATGTTTCTACAGCAAAGCCTTTTGATTTCTATTTAGTAACAAAAACTTTCATTTTTGGTAGTTTAGTGTATTTCTTCAGTCTTTGCGCCTTTATTTATTTATTTATTTATTTAACTCCCTCAACATACAGGATAAGAATAAGAAGAAATGGTAAATAAAATAAGACGAGATACAAAAAAAATACCCCCCCCTCAAAAAAAAATAGCAGAGTGGCCGCATCAGCAGAGCCAGTTAGTGCAGTCCCAATAATTATATAAAATATGTAGATATGGATCTATAAATGACCCATGGGCGAGTAACCCGGTTATAGAAACAACAACAATATAGGCTGTTGGTAACAAACTGAGAAAAATATTAAAACGGTTCTTGAGGTCGAAAAGTAAGATTAAAGAGACAATGTAAAAGTTACCTGAGGTAACTTTTGAGAGTTTTCGTTGCTAGCACTGTTTTGTCCTCCTTGGCTGATGATACACTGTTGACAAAGGAACAACAACATCATCAGACGAAGTTAAAAAATATCACCAGAAATAATTTACCAGCCGCACCGAATAGGGTTAATACGAGGGTGAGAAACTCAACGTAAAGTTATAAGGTAGGTAGATGGTTTATTTATAACATTCTAGCTCAACAAAAGCAGCGGAACTGCATATAAAATTCTCAAGGTTAAAATTGAAACTTAAGTACCCAATGTTTTTCTTCAATGTGTCTTTAGCCCGCTGACGTTCCGAACGCGCTTTATCAACAATCTGTCGTCCTTCCACCATCAGTCGGCCCAGAAGAAAAATTAAAACGGTCCACTCTAGACGGCTAAATGAAAGACAGGACGGTTCAAGGCAAATTGCAAAGTGAAGACCCAGGAGGACTAGGTAACTTAGTGCATCTCGGACGAAGATGAAGTACGCAGTGGAATATGTTTTCTTCAAGTCTTTTAAGTCTGATTGAGAAAGAAAAGCAACAAAAAATGTTTGTGAATTGACCTAGTTTTTGATAATAGGCAGATTGTAATGCTTTTGAGGTAATAAGCAGGTTTGTACAAGTCATTTTTTATTTCTATTTTATTAGCTTCGCCAACGAAAACAAAACATTCAACGTAACTAAACTAAAGAAGGGGGTAGGTGGGGACACTGCAACAGCTGAAAAGAATAAACTAACGTAATTTTCGTTAATTCTTTTACAAGTTAAAGGAGCTTTTAAAAGAGCTTTTTTTGTAAATATTCAAATTTATTAGTTACCAGTGAAGCAAAATTGTTGGCGGAGGAAGACATTTCTTCGTTGTGCATGCTAAATCAGTGTCACACGTGCAGTCCAATTATTCATAAAACGGTTACATATATTTATTTTGTTTTAAATGTAGCTTAAAAAAGTAAGGTAGGTAGTCGTCACGTAGCATGCTAAACTATCCATGTTGTTTCCACGCCACCCTGGTAGAAAAGAAACAAATCAAATCGAGGAACTTCTGCGGGCTGAGTGATTTATGTGGTATGATCTAAATACCGCTTACTTTGAATGGGATAAAAGCCCATCGCCATTCACAGAAGGAAAATTAAATGCGCTACGTTAACAGAGCGACAGTTTTCTATGTTCGACTTATTGCATCTGGGCAGATAGTGACAAATCAGTTTCAAATTAAATTCACAACACATGTACCTAGAGTGTAGGCCAATGAAAACATCAGTGGAAACAGCATCATGTCAAAAATACACCAAAAGTTCAAAAATAGCCACCATCCGCGTTTACAGCCACGAAATTCACGATACCATCTCTGAAGCATAAGGTCAATGATGATGGGATGATCGAAAAACTGCAAAAAGAACAGTAATATTTGTAAAGAGCATAAGTGAAATCTAATTTAAATTTATCAGTACTCTACAGACAGTGTAGAGATGTAGTACACCTAGACAACTCTTAAATTATCCTCATTCTTTGATTGGGCAATTGCAAATTATAGGGTGTCGTTCATACTCAAACAAATTTCAACTTTGGGTTAAGTCGCACAAGAGCCACAGGGACCCCACACGGCCCGAGCTTTACCGGGTTTCTGTAAGATAAAGCAGCTGAGAGTTTTGCAGCCCTTTCCCCGCCCCCTCGCCCCGGTTTGCATGCTGCAATGTTTTCGCAAGCAGTTTATACTCCTGGATCAGGAGTTACAATACTCGAAACGCAAATGCTTTCCATGTCCTCTCTGTAAAACTAGTACTTGGCAATTTTGTGTATACTATCAAGGCCCTAAGCTTTATAATTCTCTGGATTCTGACAAAATTGATGCGATTTTTTTATCATTTTTTAAAGAAAAAAACTTGTCTTTTTTTTAGAAACTACTAGATTATATGTTGCCGTCTCTTTGATAATGTAAATTTAAGTAATCTACCATTTTCCGTGTTTTACGAAAGAAGAGGCTTGATATCCATTAGCCCCATTTCAACGTCCTTCTTTCGTCTTCTCTCATTTGTATGTGTATGTATGTGTGGCAAATAAACAAATAGAATAAAATAAAACAAAATAAAATAAAATAAAATAAAATAAACATGATGGCAGGGACCAAGCCTCCACCCACCGACCTTCACATTTGTACTCCAACAGCACTGACCACTACACCACTGAGCCCCATCTAAACGTCAGCTGTAGGCCTACATTATACGCCAGAAACTTCTACAAATACCTTCTTTTGTTCCAATTTAATAGCAGTCTCGAGGATGCATTCAGTTTGAGGATTCGTAGAAAACTCTTCCCGTAGATCTTTGTGATACTTCATAGGGTCAAGAAAACGCAAGGTAAACTCTTCCACTGAATTGGCCAGGTTGATGAAATCCTCTTTATCGTACTCACTCTTGCTCGCCCGATCGTGAAGTTTTTCAGCCACCTGACCAAATACCAAAGAACAAACGATTAGCCAGAAAAATTCACTCTCTGACTTGCTCACTCTCTATATGACTGACTAACTGACTTAATGGCTTACTGGATGACTAATGGACTGACTGATTGACTGGCTGTATGACTGTATGACTGTATGTCTGACTGACTGTCTGGCTAACTTATTGACTGGATGACTGAGTGACAGAGTAAGGGCCATGATTGGCTGAATGACTGACCGAATGTCCGACTGACTGGCTGACTGACTGACTGACTGACTGACTGACGGACTGACTGATTGAGTGACTGACTTACTGACTGGCTGACCAAGTGACGGAGTAACTTCATGATTGGCCGACTGACTGACTGACTGACTGACTGACTGACTCACTAACTGACTGACTAATGGCTTAGATTCTAAAGAAACTGTGGTGCCACGTCGGTGGGGAAGTGAAACACAAAACTGTGGAGTTATCGACTAAGTTATACCATAGAGTAATTGACAGCGTTAGCCCTTCCCCTTGTGAACTCAGTTGATAAGTCCAAATTGACTGACTGAATCACTTACCCTTATCGCCGATAGGAGAGGATTTTCTTCCAAATTCATCAAAGCCTTTGCTGTCAGTTTTGTTTTGATTTCGTTGAACTGTTCAGTTTCTATGGTGGCTAATAACGCTTGTTCACGGTCTTCCTCTTCACAGGGACCTAAAAGTCAAAGTGGTCGAAGACGAAAACAGTGAAGTTTGTAACAATGAGCCGACCATTCATTCATACATTCATTCATTCATTCATTCATTCATTCATTCATTCATTCATTCATTCATTCATTCATTCATTCATTCATTCATTCATTCATTCATTCATTCATTCATTCATTCATTTTTGTTCGTTCTTTTGTCCACTTATTCATTTTACCAACCTCTTTCTGAAGACAATTCCCCATAAGCCTTTCCATCAAGGTTAAGAATGTCTGTCTCAGCAACTCTAATAAACGGAAAACAGGCAGTTAACAGTCGACAGTAAACTTTCTTTTATTTCAAATATAAGCGATTCACTCATGCAATATAAGAAATATTAAATTAATATATTAATATTCTACTCGACAACGAGGCTTAGGGGACAAAAACAAAGGGAAACGAATAACCATGTACGCTTATTAGTAATCATGGTTATTCATTCATTTTGTTTCTTGTCCTCTGAGCTACGCTACGTATAGTAGCTGAATTTTAATGTCAAGAAATTGACCTATTATAATCGTTCCAAGTATTACTTGATCATAGAAATTCATTAGTACTGATTTGTCTCACCTGATGTTACTCTGCAACTCAAGTTGACATTTTCCTTTATCAAACAAATCTAATAACAGAAGTGTCATGTAAATAAATAAATAAATAAATGAAATAAACAAATAAATAAATAAATACTGTACTTCAATTTGCTAATGCCATACGTGGTAAGCAGAGGGATAAGCTTCGTTTGCTATGTTCTGGAAACGTCTTATTCACATAGCCATTTATAGCGCGAAGATTAGCTTGTTACAAAACCTCTGATAATCCTTTGTGGTGCGATTAAAAAAAAAATAAAACATCACCTCCCTAGCGGCCTAACTAAATGGATTACAAAGAGTCGTCTTTTTGAACAGAACTGAGTGACGTCTGTACATAAATTATAGAGTGATTGTACTTAACCTGTTTAAACAGGTGGTAGGTTAGTACACACTACTAGACACTAATTCCCTTCAGTTTCTTTTTGTTTAATTTTGACTATTACACACTAATTGTTAGATAGTGTTTCAAGGGTTTAAAGTAAAACCACTCTATCACTTATTACATGGCATTCTCCTACTACTGCATTAAACGTTTAACCTTCTTCTTTTCTCTTTCCCTTTTTATGTCCAATATTTCCATGACAGATTGTATTTCTCACATACCTCCATCCACTTGATCAAAACCGTAATTATCCTCACACGGCCTATATACAATAAGAAACAAGTAAGCACAATAACACTCAAGTTAAATGTTTATGAGTGATGAATCCTCACAGGGTTGTTGAAAATTCAGTAGAGGCAGAGACATCATGAAAAGGTTAAGGCTTCAACTACGCCCGACCCCTGAAAATTTTACTATCAATCAAGCTAACTGGTACATGGTCGTTTGTAAGTTCATATCACACTCGTGGTCAATATGAAATGATCATTTCTTATATTTGTCTTCATACTGATAGGGTAAGCTTTCAACACATGCACAGAACTCTTTTCGCTGAAACACAAATTTCAGAGGTCGTACATAAAGCAAAATTCACAAAATTGAACATGTTATACACAAAGTACGGGGTAAATTTCAGCGGCATTTCCATGCGTTTGTTTAGTTTCTGCTCACCCGTTCCTTTGGAAACTTGTTTCGTGTCTTGTTCCGCCGGAATAATCTGTATGGAGAAATGCATGAAACACGTTACTGCTGGCTAATTTAGCTTTAAAATGAGTACTGTGAAACCCATGTATGCCGCACAGTAATGGTATAATTGAAATGCTGAATTGAAGTGCCAGGAGCGAAAGAGCAACGCGTTTCAGAAACGAGGAAAAACGTTAATTTTGTTTTAGCCCGAAAAAAGAGGGTTTTGGTACAACTAAGCAGAACGTAATGGTCAAGCTGCAAAATGAAAACAAAGACCTTCCAAACCATCCGACAGAAAGCTAATACTGAGGAAAGAAAATCTATACATATTAATGTAAACATTGGGAAATAATACGGCTGACACTAAATACAATGCAGCAGCGTCCCTGAAGTCTCGAGTTTCAGATGCTAAATTGCGGCATCGCCAGAAAAAAACTTGATCTTTCCAACTATGAAATGAAAAGATTCATAAAAGATCAGATGTTATCTAAAAACGTAAGTCCCTCCCCCGGGGGGGGGGGGGGGGTTTCCCAAACAATGTCACACAAGTGAATTGATTCACTCAGTGACAGTGATTCCGAACTGGCATTAGTTCACTTTCAATTGCAAAAACGGGGGTACTGGCTTAGTCTACCTTCCCCCATCCTCCCTGCCTTCGCAACTTTAAGAACAGTAACGCTTTCATGACAATGAAACTTAAGGGTTGTATGGTACGTCCAAAAATATTCTCTTTCAATTCTGCAAATACAATGATGACATCACATGACGCTGGCCGTCATTATTTCTGAGCAGCAGCCATGTTGGATACGCCTGCTCCGACTTCTTGTGTTTTGCAAAACTTGAGAAAACCGGGGAAGTAGACTCAGAAACAACCAAAACCAACGGATAAACGCTAAAATATAAAAAAATAGTAGACATTACGACAAAAACGTTGACTTTTTTTAAAGGAAAATTAACGCACATCGCACGACAAATGATTTCGACGACCTCATGTCATCGTTGTCAAATGAGAACAAAAATTAACATAAGTGGCATATATATACAGAAATGGAAGTGCGAAAAGGTACATGAAAATTGAACTCAAGCATAAGACACAGTGATATTTTACAACAAATAACATTAGTATTGCCAGATAAATTCTAGGAAAGACTAAAAAGTGTGGTGGCCGGTGTACGTATTTGCTTCAATATTAAAAAGTCACAAACATTTATAGACCGCGCGGGCAAATGATAACGATGATTGTAAAAACCTTCAACATGCATGATAATTTGATGGTTTCCTTTCTTATTTCTTTAATTTTTAATTATTTCGTTCTTTTTGTTTACATACCACTACCATTGCATATGATCACGTGATCTCCTGGCTTTTTAAGCATCGTGAACCTAAACATTGTATGCCAAAAAGAGAGTTACATGTTGGCAACAACAAGCTATGTTCTATCTAAAAGTCGAAGGCCGGTCCGTAAATGGGGATGTCCCAGTCAGCTGGGTTCAAATTTTCATGCGACATGAAAGTTTACAGACCAAAAGATTTATTACATGCACTATCCGTGTATATTGTGCGAGCAGGCGTTTGATTGGCTCCCTACAATAATGGTGGGCTATAAGGTCATATCCTATGAGTAAAGAAATCTCACGAAATTGAATTAAATGTTCTTTTAACAGAAATGTTAATGTTAAGTTAACCCTTTAAGCCCCAATAGTGACAAGCATCTAATTTCTCCTTACAATATTCTTACTTGATCAAACATACAGGTCATGAGAATAAAGGAAATGATCACCAAACATGAAATGCCTCGATGTTTGTGCAAATTCTCCCAATTAGAACCATAAGAAACATGGGGAACAGTGAGGAGAATATGCATATTGATATTGGGGCTTAAAGGGTTAATAACCAAGAGAATGGATTGACTGTGCGATCCGTCGTTGTGTAAGCCCACAATTGGCCATTGCTCACTTGAGTTTCCAGTAGCTCAGCGGTTAGAGCATATCGACTAGTGTGCGGAAGGTCGTGGGTTCGTTTCCCATCTGGAACTCAGAATTTTTTTAATAACCAAGAGAATGGATTGACTGTGCGATCCGTCGTTGTGTAAGCCCACAATTGGCCATTGCTCACTTGAGTTCCCAGTAGCTCAGTGGTTAGAGCATATCGACTAGTGTGCGGAAGGTCGTGGGTTCGTTTCCCATCTGGAACTCAGAATTTTTTTAATAACCAAGAGAATGGATTGACTGTGCGATGCCGTCGTTGTGTAAGCCCACAATTGGCCATTGCTCACTTGAGTTCCCAGTAGCTCAGTGGTTAGGGCATATCGACTAGTGTGCGGAAGGTAGTGGGTTCGTTTCCCATCTGGAACTCAGAATTTTTTTCTGAGTTCTTCTCTTCACACATATCACTCTATTTACATTCATGGATTGTCTATGTAAAGAGCACATCATTGACTCACTTTAAAATGAACTTGTAGGATAATTTTTAAATATGTAAATGTTCAATCAGCGATGGGTTCTATACTGAAAGAGATGTATATCAGTGGTATATGTGGATATCAACATGTATCTAAAATAAACTTTAAAGTTCGCATCGATAATTATGCCATCGCCTTACGAGATGTGAAACAACATTTTTCTTAGGACCCCACACTCCGTTGAAACAACTTCACCTGCACCCGGAAAAAGTTGCAGACTGTCGAGTGAAAACACATGGTTAAGTTCACAAAGAGTATCTCTGAATTATATAGAAACACTATTTTGAATAACATACCTCTTATTTCAGTGTCGAACTGGACGAATTGAAATAACAGAAAAAAAAATAACCAGTGGAAGAATAGTTCTCACCAGTTTTCCGTTTTAGCCTTGCCAATTGCCCAACGAACGTGTATAAGATCAGTATATCACGTAAAGCACACGCTATGTAATCAAGATAACACTGGACTAAATAACAGCGGAAAGCCACGTATTTATGGAGTGTCCTTATATGGTGAATTGTTTTACTTCCCGCCATCATCATTGAATGATCTGGGCCGCAAACTCAGGCTTCCTGTATGTCGATCAAGTCGATAGGCCCCTCTCATCGCACTCCTTTTATATTGGTCGTAGCTGTTGTAAGCGTATCAATTAATCGCAACCTTGCACGTGTAAAGATAATTTAAAAAAGATTTGTGATCAATTCCTTCACCCGCACTCCCTGCATGTGCGATATGGTCCTATGTCTTTCGGGAAAACTTAATGAAACTGAAATCCCAAAGGTGCCAAAAATAGCAAATAGCAAATAGCAGTCGGGTATAATATTGAACAGAACAAGTCACCACGCATCAATACTGTCTTTGACCTTTCATTTGAATAATCAGACTTTCAGATTACATCAGCATACATAAAGTAACCCTAGAAGGAAATTAAGCGGGTCTCTGATAATAGGAAGCTTGGTTGTTAAAAAACATGCGATTTTATGCCAAAATATGAATCAAACAATGAATAACAGTATTCCTATTTTAGTATTGGAACAACGTTTAAACAGTAAAATAAGGAAAACTTTTAAAGAATTTTAAAATTAGTGAACTTGCCATTGTTGACGTAAGCCTGTCATATTAAGAGCTCATTAATACGTTTCATGTACCCGCATAAAATAACCCATTTTTAAAACGAAAATTAAAGACACTTTTACAAGAAAAAGAGATGTAATAATACCTGATATGAAGATCTTCTACGCTAAGTTTAGGGTTTCGAAATTGGTGGTAACAGTAACTAAGGACACGTGCCTCATTTTCCTGGGCTTTTTTGGAACCACTTATTCTTTACTTTAACCCTTCAAGCTCCAATACCAATATACAAATTCTCCTTACTGCTATCCATATATTTTGTGGCGTACCAGTTGGGATATCGTGTCTAAATATCAAGACAAATTATCGTTGATGATCATTTCCTTATTTTTCATGACCTGTAAGTGTTACAAAGCGCTGATATGACGAGGAGAAATTTGTAATTCTAATTACTATTGGGGCTTAAAGCGTTAAACGCTTAAAAACTTCAAGATGGACCGAAGTAGAACTCTAAACCGAATGACAAAATTAAATAAAACACCATTTAATGATCTCCTGTGATTCTTAAAGATCGTATAGGCTGAATTGAAACCGTTCATTTTCTGCGAGAAATGACAGTCTCTAACAGATGATAAGTCATGTTCGATAGGAATACGACAAAAGCACGTTCACCTTTTCCTACATCACTGTCAAGTTCACTCATCTCTAAGTATCAATATCGGCACAGAAAACGTGCGTAATCGAACATAGCCATTGCTGTCACACACCGTCAAACGCAAAAGAATGCGGAGAGTAATCTAAAAATCCAGAACTAATTGCTCACAATTTGACCACTTTGTTTAAGCAAAGGAAACCTCAACTATGACCTACAAGTGGCGGAGTGACACGTGGATAATAAAATACTAGCGCGTACACGGAATAGATCTCACTTCAGTACCCGCGAAAATGAGGTAACTTTCGAGCCCGTACGTATTCAAGTTGGCAGCACCAAGACCGCTTAGAATCAACGCGCCCGGGAAAATCCAAAAGAAATGTAAAAGAACACTTTGATTTCCCATCACAGAATATTCAAAATTAAAATAAGTCGAAGACACCTAGGCCTAGTAGCGCATGCGCCCGGTACTTATATTGGCACTCTTACAGTAGTTGTGCGAGGCCTCATGAGCTAGATTTGTTCCTCAGTATATAGCAAGAAGGAATCAATTTTAGCAAGTCACTCTTGTAAAAAGAAAGTCAAACGAAGAATTATTTCTTCACTGAGAACAAAATATTTTGACTGGATTTTTTTTTTTTTTGGGGGGGGGGGTATTGACAGTTTCTCATATTCCTTCTGAAAGCCATCCAATTTACCGGCGGATCAATTTCCTCATTGATCTGCTGGGAGGTTACTTTAGGTTTACGAGATAACGTCCACTCAATGGGTCGTGGTTTTTAGAAGACAGTTCAAGTTCGCCCAAGATATTGACTCAACTATAAAAAGCCAATTCTCTTACTCGAAATCAGAGAAAGAAATCAAGGTTTATTATTGGTTTATTAAAGTTGAAGACGTTAATAAAGTGTATTGGATACTCGACCTTTACAAAATATAGATGAAAATACGTGCACAGAGGTTTAAAAAGAAATATTTTGCTAACCATGCAATGGCACACTTTAAAACTGATGTCTAAGAGAGCGTGACGGATTTCAAAGTTGAAGGATGCATCAAATATTTACAAACGAAAATGAAATCCGTTCTTATACACATTGTTGTGAGATACGTAACGTAGGAAAGTAAAGTTTTGTTGAAATATATTCAAGACAGCTTACAGCGGTTAAATTGAGTAAATCATTTCGCAGGAAAAAGATTATGCCGGATGAAATTAATCCTGTGGATAATAATCAGCAAAGAATATGAATAGGACAAAAACATACAGATGAAACTGAATTTACTCTTCCCGCTTCACGTCAGTCATCATCAATGTTTTTGGCCGGTTAGCCCTTCTATAGTTTTACTTAAAGCATGAAAAGACGGCAAATTTTGACTGAGATCTATTTTTCACAGCGTCATACATGTGTTGTTAAATCAGCCCAGATATCGTACAGATATTCATCATTATTTCTGATTCACTTTCTCTAAATACCCAAACGTTGCCTGTTAACTCACTCCCAAGCGACCACCTCTCGTAAGCGACGGCGCCCACTTTTTTCAGGTTTTGGGATGATGGCTTAAGCACAACTCAATACTTTAGCGATTGATGCAAGAGACGCCAGTACACCACCGTACTGAATAATTCAGGAAATTTGCAGCTTTCCCGCGTCCTTAACGGCGTTTTTGAAATGCATTCTTTTGGAGTGACTCTTGCTCGGGATTTAGTTACAAGCAAGTTCTACAAATGTCAGGGATCGCATACGACTGATCATTATGGCGAAAGAAATGGAGTAAAGTTTTCTCCCTCCTACCAAGACTTAGCCCCTCCTAAACCACACTGGTTAGTTATTTTTTCTTCGCTTTCACGAGGGCTTCTCAGTAAATTTTGGCGGTGCCTGTTTTTCTTTTCAAGCATATAGTTTGATTTCCGCCTTTTAGCAGCCCAACGTATCCCATAATAAACTTCGTAAATGATTCGAAACCCTAACGTCAGATGGCATCCTCCATTCTTCCCATGCATTTCAGTCGCGTTTCTCCTCTTGATGGAGTTCCAGAAAGTCCATTGGAGGATTTCCATTCACCTTTTCGAAATTAAAGTTAATAAGGATAAACTTGAGCAAAACACATTTAACAAGCGTTTTCAGAAAAGACTAAAATACAGAATATTTCCTGGCCGACATCTTTAGCCCTCTAACCCGTTCATCTGCCAGTCGTGGCTAGTTCCTTTCAAGGGACAGTCATTCAGAATGCTTTTCGCATTATCTCTTTTCGTCCGGAATATTATACAGTCAACTTGTTGGAAATAAAGTGGCATGAGGTTGTGCTTCTATGACCGTTGCATGCCCATGGGTTTAGCAACCGCTCCATATGAATGTCTGTGAATCGAGAATACAGAGGCAGTCGCCGTGGCTTATACCGAGAATACATATACTGATAAACGAAAAAGGCTACCAAACAACTGAAAGCTATAACTCTGTCTTTACCAGCTTGATCATGTAACTTGTCACTTTTTCCCTCTCTTTATTATTCACTCTTTTACATTAGTTTTCATTCAGAAAATAAAATTAAAAAACTTAACATGGAAGACCACAGAACGCAAAATCATTCATTACTTTCTTAGCTTCTCAATGCATTTTATATATTACAATTTGATTCTCAATTATAATTCTCTCCATTTCACTTTTTTGTATTAACAGAGATTTAAAAATAATAATTACGTATAGAACATCGATGACCATAAAATATTACTTGGGTTTACTAGTACTTACATATACACAAAAATGTACAGAGGGAATTCAGGTCAAAGAAGACAAGATCTATAGTCTTACGTATCGTCATGGCACCTTCCAATCCACTCGATTGAACGAGCCATGGGCCATCGAGGCCGAAGCTTAACTCCGATTGCCGTAGTATGAAGCGATTAACAGCATCACCTCCCCCCCCCCCCACCCCTGGATGGAATGCTAGTCCATCACAGGACACCCAGCATAAAGCCACTAGGAGCATCACAACTCCCCCCTGGATGGGATGCTAGTCAACCGCAGAGTTACCCCCCAGCTTTTCCGTTAGGACTCCCTAATGATTAGCTAGTCTGACCCACTTATACACCTGGGTTGATAAAGACAATATTAATGTGGAGTAAGGTTTCTTGTCTAAGGTGCAATAACAGTCTGCTATATTGCATTACATCTGATCAAGCGGGTACTGTTCTGGTGATACGCTCTTCTCTTTGCGACACGAAATACATTTCATGAGAAAAAGGGGGCACAACGTCTTGAAAGCATGACGAAAATTACTGCTAAAGGAAAATAAAATGACCGGATTGATTGCCGTGCTAAGCGACGGAAAGACAAAATAGAAAAAACCCACAATCCACTTGCACTTGTCTTTGAAAAAAAATTGAGGATAAGCGACCTTAAGAATCAAAAAAACACATAAAGGAAAAAGACAAACGAAGTATGCTACAACAATTGCCTTAAATATCCTCATGATGTTTTGGTTCTCTTTCATCCTTCTACGTTCAAGCTTGTGGACTGCTACATGGCTTTCTGGTTTAAGCCTGCCTCTCAGAGCACGCATAATGCGTGAATACAGATAGATAATTGCCACTAATAATGCAATAACAAAGATCGTACAATATAAGTAGTTGAAAGTTTTGGCAGATGCATTCCACGCTAATGTGCAGAATGTTTCTTGTCCGAAATTTTTAACTCTGGAATGGTAGAGATTTGGGATACACTGGGCTATCGCTATCAACCATGTAGAAAACAGTAAAGCTGCTCTTTTTCTTCTTGTGAGCAAGGTGATTTTCAAGGGATATACAGTAGCGATAAATCTGTCCACAGCAATCAGCATAAGGCTTATAATGGACACTGAAGAAGACACAAGTCTTACAAACACTCCTATTTTGCACCCAGCAGTAGCCAGAGGACCTTGAATGAGGCTTCCCCTGCTTGTTATAATCTCGTCAGTGAGGTACAGCGGCCATGCAGCAAGACTGGCAAGAAAATCCGAAACCGCCATGTTGACGTAGTAGATGTTAGCGCTTGTTCGCAGGCTTGGAGTCTTGTACACTGCGGCAATCACAAGAATGTTGCCAATAGAAGCCGCTGAACTGATTATTGCCATGGTCACTGTGAAGAAGATAGAAACAGCTTGCGGGCACGACACGTGACCGTTAGAGTCCATATCGGTGGTGTTCATTTTCGTGGTGATAGGTTGTACGCACCTGTAGGTAACAAGAAACCAGTGCAAGTTCGATTTGTCATTAGATTCTACAGAGGAAGACTGAGAAATCGTATGTTCGCCTTTGCTTTTTGTAAAACGTTCTATCACGTTATACAGTGGTTAACTAAATAACTAAATAAGTTAAGCTTCATCCAAATCCTGCTAGCAACCATCTCCCACGGTCCCCTCCGTAACTAAAGAAATATTAAGGATATGATAACTTAAATTAGAGGGCAGAGAGCCTGTCCAAAAATTGTCCCTTTAAGGTCCTTCCCCAGAGAGTTAATGATGTCACATGACGTAGGAATTAGGTCATGCTTTCAAACATATCCGTAACCTTAGATTTTTTATTTTTCCAAACCCTCCGGAGAGGGCCAAAATTGATCACAAAGGAACCAAAATGAATAGCAGAACACTAAAATTATCGAAATATGTAAAAGTTTCCTCAACAAAGTTATAATTATTAATAAAAACAACAACAAAATTGAAAAATTTGAAACTCTCTGTCAAATTATGGTTTACCATGGTAACCTCAAATTTAATGAACAATGACATTTTATGACAAATTGTTCCCAGATAAAAAGTCATCGAGTTCGATAGCTGTAACTTGCATATCTGCCTGCTTGCATATTAAAAACGTTAGAAACGTCCAAAATCCGTGCGGGAAGTAAAACTTACCCCGAATAGCTTTCTCTTGAATAATGAAGTCCCCTTAATTAAAAATCAAACTGTATGCTTCAAATTCGTCTCAGTTTGCTCTTGTACCTAGTAATAATAATAAAAAATATATATTGTAAGTGCAGAAATAATATAACTTAAAGGAAGCCGTCTAATTACAGTTGTGTAACGTTATAAATATTTCATTCGAGTGAATTTTTAGTTGTTTCAAGTAGGTTACGTACATTTTAAGGGCGTTTTAGGCGTCCGCGTGTGAACTTACGTCTTACGAATGTGCTTCAACTTTGAAATACTATGTTGCATTAATATTATATAAGAAAATCCATTTCGTAGATTTTTGAAATTGAATTATGAACGAAAACAGTCAAACCATTCTCCTATTTTGTAATTAGGGTTATGTCGTCGTTCATGAAACAAGATTTAACCCTTTCACTCCCAAGAGTGCCTTAAGTCAAAATTCAAGACGAATCCTAGATTCTATTTTCTACAATACTCAAATATAAATAGTACCGTGTGAAAGTACTGCTGACAAGGTCTCATTTGAATGGTGACACCATAGGACTTCATCCATAGACTCAGAAGTTAGAATCACTTTAATGTCTCCATAACTGACTCTGGGAGTGAAAGGGTTAGGCTAAAGAAAGAGCTTTCTTAACTTTGCCAGTGCGAAGACGGGTTAAGCTATAGAGCGCAGTCCTTACGTGACGTTATAAAACCAAATCGTCAATATTTTCCTTTATATCCCATGTAAATAATATCTATTAACGTCTTCCTTGTTTTCGATGCCGAAATTAATTTAATTATTTCATTTAAGTAAATGCCAAGGATCTAAGCATGTCGTTTTACCTTTTTTTACTTTTTTGCGCCTCAAAAACGCAAGCTGAGTCAAGATTTGGTTTGTACTACACAGAATTTTTGCAAGTTTAATTAATCAAGCGCCATACTGATCAGTTATTAAATCAACAGTTCTCTTTGATCTAGTGAAATTAATTGTGACATGTGAGCTACCGATATACAATAAAAACGTGACCAACTCTTTCAATTCACAAAATCATCAAACGTTACGAGTTCCGCCTCTATAGATCTTCATTAATTTCCTTCATAAAGCTTTCTTTTCTTTCCGTCATCAACATCGAAATGATATGATTCATTTTAAAAGATCAGGGACTAAAGAAACCGTTCGTGTGTAGATCTGAAGAAATAAGACTCTTCAATGTAGCGTTTTTCGTTAATCAATGCATTCGTTGTTGCGATAATTCTGGAGAGATCAACAATAATTCAATCAGTCAATCTTCTTGACAACCATAGCGAGATCAACTTGCAATTTTGTGATATTGAAATTTGAGGTTATAAAACTGCTTGTAAACTTTACACTGTTTGGTCAAAGCCAGAAGGAACAATTGATGTTTTTAAGATGCAAAAGAAATTAATACTATATTTATTTGTTACTATAGCAGATTGTTGAAATTTTTAAGGGCCCCAAACCTGCCTTTGCAGCTTCAGAACATCGTCGCAGCCTATTAACAATATTAGCATAATGGTTCAATTATAATATCGAGGCCTTCCTAAGAATTTCCTCTGAAGCTTCAGACCATCACCTCAACTTTTTATCCAAATTAGCACATCGGTTCAATTCTAATAACCAACATTACCTTGTTTTAAGCTTTCCTTAAAAATAATTGGCCGTTTTAATGGCGAGTAGAGAAGCAAAGTTCAAAATGGAAATAACTCGGGGAAGTAATTTTTGGATTTAATTCTTGTAGTTCGTCTGTATAAAGATGGCCCAAGCCTGCTCCATTACTTGACGGACGCATTACACTTATGGACGGAAGAATGCAACTGGGCACTTCCAAGAGGAAACAATTTCTCCCCAAACAAGATAATTTATCGAGGAAAATAAAACAACAGCAGCCCGGGGTGTTAAAAAAAATTGCCAGTCTTGTTAGTATAAGTGCTACGATTTTATAGGAATTCCATAGTTTTTCTAGCTCTGTGTTATGAGGCACGTTTATCGACCATTTCAGTGGTTGAGAGGTGAATAAACAAACAAAAAATAACAAGTTACCCTACCCTCTTTGGGGGTTTTAATATCAAGAGCCATTTCGGTCCCTCTCTGTTGTTTGTCATGGTAAGTACAAAATAGAATGAAACAATGAACAAAAAGAAACAAAACTACACACCTATAACCAAAATGTGTCCCGGTTCGATCCACTGCCAGAACTCCTCTGGAAAATGACTTTGGCCTGAAGCTGTTACAAAATTATAAAGGAAGGAAAATCGGCGACGTGATCTTATTACACCAGCGTTTTACGTAAAATACCATTTAAAGGAGCCAAAAGTTTATATATCCAATTAAGACACGCGTTTTAATCATACCTGTAAAACGTGGGAAGATTACGTCCCGCAGGAAGTTGAAATCAGTTTACGTGTTCGTTTCACTAACGATGACGAGTCTGACGTTGTATCAGCTTGTCGTTTGTAGTAAACTTCACTTTATTTGCAAATTATTAGTCTAAATTTGTATTCGCCACCTGTCCGTCAGCTGTCCTCAGACGCGAGAAACCTCTGAATAGTGCTATGTTTCCCTGGTAACGTCACGTACTAAATTCTGACAATGTTGTTTAAATTTTAACCTGGTGCCCTACATATCGGCTAAAGCACATCGGACATTTCTTAAGTTTTTTCTGCTGCTTATCAGGCACCATGCAAGTCAACCCAATGCAAGGAAATCTTTCGCTTACTTATTGAACCAGGTATTGCTCCTACCAATGACAGCTTTCTGACATCCAGTCATGCGCACTGTTGAGCACTGCCGTTCTCCAGCACGGTAAAATGAACGTGTTTTTTTCTTTCTTTCAAATTTACACCAATTGGCACAAACCATTTTCATTAGCTAAAAAATAGCGTGATTAATAACCCGTTCTGCAGTCTGGCTATCAACCTAATGAGCTAACCAGGCGGTAGTTGGCGGAAAAGGCATAGGGCGAAATAAATGCAGCAAAACGGCCTTGTAATTTTCTCGTCTCCAATATGATCCAGAGCAAGATATATTTCAAGAAATAGCGACTAACAGATTTCGTATGCTAGAGCCGTGCAGTTCCTTTTTTTCACGGAAATGGCACTGAACTGTGAAGATACTCGGATTCCTCGTTTCGGGAGATGGAAGATAGTCTTTGCACGAAGAGCAGGCAGAGGTTACCGGCTCTCTCTCAGTCGCAAACACGCAGGAGTCATTGGTCGTAATTCAGGATCCGACGCTTTCAAGAAGATCTGCCGTCGGTTACATTAAAATTGCAAAAGGCATGTCACAGGCAATTTAATAAATGGAAACAAGAAATCAAGGTACCGGTTTAGAAATGTTTTTGCTATGATTTGTGAAATTTATAATAGTTGACGAAAGGTACTGTACTATACTGTGCGTGTATCAGAAAAGGTCAGCCCATTAGGTTATGAGCTTAATGTGTAGTGATGCAAAATACCGTTCGCTTAAAAAAAAAAAAAAGAGAAAAAACATTTCCAACACTTTTGCGATGTGAGCAAGCTAATTTACCTTCCTTTATGGCATTATTTACCTCGCGTGAAAAAGAACCTTCTTCGCGAACGCCCACCACATTGATACAAAATCTGCCAGTCGCTATTTTTCCTTCGCCCCTTTCCATGTCACCCCGCGAGCCTCAACAGAATCCAATCTTCTCTCCCTTTCTCACAGACCCGTAAATAGCGACTGGGTACGAGTTGCCACTCGTCACCTTAAGCGACGAAGATTGTTGAATTTAGCGAGCGTTTGAGAAATTTGGTTTTCGACTAGGAGATATCGGGTTATTCGATCCCTTTCTTATCTAAGGATAGAAGCGGAGTGATTTAAATGTTGTGATTAAAGGTTAAATACAAATTGACATACATTTTCCTTCCCGGAATTTTGCTGCTTAAAACTCAAAAGTCTTTATTTCAAATGTGAAAACAGAGAAAAACAAAAAAACAAATTCAAATTGTCTCTGCATTCTTTTACGTTTACTCCAGGATCACCGTTGACAG
This sequence comes from Siderastrea siderea, assembly GCA_964030785.1. NCBI lineage: Eukaryota > Metazoa > Cnidaria > Anthozoa > Scleractinia > Rhizangiidae > Siderastrea > Siderastrea siderea. Next base: position 1,293,155 of record OZ034970.1, read on the forward strand.
AGAGGCTATGAATCTGTGTTCATCGTTTCTTCGTCTTGACTGTTTTTAGTGTAACTTCGCCAGCACAGCATCTAATTTCTCTTCTAAGCTTCTGCTAACTTCAGCCATTTTAGATTTTACCTCGGCAAGGTCAGATCGCACATCAGCGAGGGAATATTCAAGCTCAGATTTCACCTCTTGCCGGTGTAATTCCTCGCGGACGTTTATGTGTTTACAAACATCGGCAACGTCACTTTTTAGATCATCAAGACCAGATTTTAGCTCTTGCAGCTCCAAATTTTGATAATCAACGTCCCCCTTTGGACACATCTGTAAAACAAACAAACAAACAAACAAACTAAAAAAGACAATCAAACAAATTAAAGTAAAGGAAAAGATTCATGGGTTCTTAGAGTTATTTCAGTCAAGAAGGAAGGGCACCGACAGATAAGTTTATCATTTTATTTATTTACGCCACCTGTTAGGTTCCGGGCATTATAGTTGCCCCTAATAATGACAGCTTACTTCTTGCAGGGGCACCCAACGGGAAAATTTTAGCGAAATACTTCAAATATCATTTTCTAATTTCTTAGATTGTTTTAGAGCTTTTCAAAGGCATATTTGTGTCAGCTTACACAGGTTGATTTGAGTTTTTAGCTAGGAATTTAGGCCGCAGAAATTTAAATTTTAAGAAACAGAATCCTGTCCGCCGAATTTCTGAGCTGCTGATAGCTCTCCGAAAATGGTAGTTTACCTTATTTCGTCTCTAAACGAGATATTTTTCCCTCCGCAAACAATAGGAATCAATGTCAGGCGCGCGATTTAGGCCTCACCGAACAGATAGTCCCCGAAACGAACCGTTGGGTGCCCCTGTTCTTGACATGCGCAACAGCGAAACAAACTTTACCTCAATGTTTTTTTTTAATCACACAAACTTTCGGATAAAAATTGGTGGCCCTTCAGGCAACGGATATTCCGCCCGCGTAATAAGATGTACAAGCCGGCGAATGAACAACAACATATGCAAGCGAAAAACGGTTGAATTGGGATTCACAGCCATCCCATTTGTCAATTTTATTGTGCAAAGCAAGGAGTTTTTGAATTTTTGATCGGCACGTTAAAGAGGGTCAACGTTTCGCACATCAAACTGAACTCTTCTGGCCCATATGCAATTGTTTTCGGGGGACTCACATGTATAGAGGTTTTAAGGGTGCTCGTGGGAAACATTGAAAAGAATACGGGATAATAAAAGGGATAATAAAAGCTCGTTTTGTGCGGTTTTGTGCGCATTGGGCGAATTCATTTTCACCCAAAAAAGAGGCTAGGTAGCGGAAATAGTCCAGCTTCAAGTTCGATAAGACCACTGAATAAAAATATAATAACACTCTCAAGAGACGAATTAGAGAGGCCATTGAAATACACTGCCAGGCCCCAACAATGAGCCGCGACAACGGATACGAGCTCCCGGTGATCAACTGGGATGTTTTGTCACGTGGTTTTCACTATCCTAAATCACTATCCTAAATCACGTGACAAAGCGACAACCTCCATCACTTGATAAAGATTCCGCGACGGAGTCGAAAGCTTCTGGCTGACATAAAGTGTGGATCCTGTGAAATAAACCGTATTTGTTTTGATTCAATATGACAGGATGAGGCACCAATTTTTTCACTAATATGAAGACGCATTTTTACAAGGTTAGACTCAACCTTTTGTAAACTCGAAACTAGACTGATAAATAATAATTTTTCCTGTCATGTCTGTCCCCTGCTGCTACTCAACGAGGTACCAGATAACTGTTACCATATTCAGTAAATAAAACCTTTGGCGGCTGGTATATCGGAGGATAATGCGGCCCGAGGTTGAGGGATTGTCCGAAAAATGAACAGATGGCCGAGAAGCGAAGCGCCGACGGCAACTGTGAAATTTTGAGGACAATCTTTCAGCCAAGGGCGTTACTGATCCTCCGATATACCAGCAAGCCAGGAAGGGGTTATTTATTTTATAACCCTCGGACAGATTAGTTTCTACAACGCGTACGCTTTATTGCGGTAAAGAGAAAACATTCACTGAGGATCAAAGCACATTTGGAGCCAAACAAATCCACAGGCTGGTTAGTTTACTCAATTTTATTACATTGTGATTAGCTCTGAAAAGTTAAAACCCGAAAAAGTGACTTCCTTTCTTGTTTTTCTCTCATCAAAAAATCGGACGACGGATATCAAAATTGAAGACGGGTATCGCCTGATCCTCCCCATTTCGATTTTGTACCACGTGATGAGTTTCGTCCAATGAGCACGCGCTAAAATTAATCGGTGGGTTATAAATTAGATATCAACCCCCTAAGTGATACCAACCAAGTTTAAAGCCCCAGAAAGTACTAGCAACCCCATCACATTTATATGACTGCCCCTCCTCACCCTCTTACCTTAGCAAACACGCTATTCTTGTGGACAAAAGCAATGCCAGGGTAGAGTGGTCTGTCTGTAACGTATTCAATGAATGTCTGTTCTCCTTCTGGAACTACTGTGCACCCGTTTATACTAAACACAACTGGAACTAGGACTTTTCCATTCCTGTCTTGCTTATCTCCAAACATGACTGTGCATCGAATCACGTCACCTCGGCGGGTTTTAGTAGAGCCTATAGGAGACAAGTTTTGAAACTTTTAGCATTTAACATTTAGCATCCGGCGCGTTCGCTGTATGAATTGGTAGATTTTTATTACTTTGTTTGCATTATGTGACTAAGGTATGTGTCACGGTACACAAAAGCTGAACATTTGAATAACAATTAACATGAATTACTTGAGTTTCAAGCGACAGTGAAGAGTTTTTAAAACCTCATAAGTTGAGCTTAAATTAGACCTGGGATGGTCAATATTTCTGAGAAAGCGCGTCTCTTTCGCAAATTTTGATCGACCGACAGTCAGCCGTGCATTAAATGCTTCATCTCAACATGATTCAGATTGTCTCTTACCTCAAAACAAAACTTGTTTGTTTGTTCGTTTGTTTATTTTTGTTGCGTCATGTTCACTTAGATCGCCATCAGTCAACCCATCCCCCCCCCTACCTAAAAAAAAAATACATTTTAATGCCAGGCAAAAATATTCACGAAACCATTTGAAACTCAGCTCGGGGCCCGCGTTTGTTAAATGCCAATTTTGATCCTTGCATAGAAATGAATATGATCACTGGTTACTATACCTGCAGAGCCTTTTCCACTTAACCTTCCTGCATCGAAGATTCTACTGTCAAGTGTGCGATATCCCACAGTTCCTCGCTCCACTCCTGGCCACTTATCTGTGCCATAATCGCCAAACACAACTCCCAGCACCAACCACTTGCTCTCACCACTTTCCAGTAACATTACCTAAAAAGTCGAGTAAAGATGCATCGTTTGTTTGCCTGGCATTTCCTTTGTATCTTAAAGGGGCATAGTCACGATTTTTGGTCAAAACTGTGCTAAAATTATCGTTAGCTAACTTATCCACGCCCAACATTGTGTTTGAACATGTAAAGAAACATATTAACTGAGGAAACGTCAGTTAAAACAATTGAGGAAGAGTCAGCGAAAACATAAATTGGCTTAATCTGCACTTAAAATGTTAGGGAGTAATCAGCGAGCAACTCCTGGGAACATTTTATTGACAGCCTAAGGAGAAGGGCATTGCATGGCAAAGCCAATCCGAATTTGATATCTCAGTACAAATCGTAGCATTTATCTAGTCAGCATGGAATTCACAAAGGTGAGTCATGTAAGAATAATCAAAACCTTTAAAAAGCCAAATTCTGTTAACAACAGCTAGGAAAACTCTGGAAATTATTGTTCGAGAAGTTTTAGTTGAATTGCCAAGAACTGATGACAGAGTAGTAAAAACTTGACGCTGTGTTTATTCTTTCCTCGTTGTCTGTTAAAACTCATCAAATTCGTTCCAAATGTCGGGCCATTTTCTTGAGTTATATGTTGATCGACCGCCAGTCAGCCATACATTAAATACTTCAACTCAGCATAATTCAGATTCTCTCTTACCTCAAAATGGGGAAAACTGGGCGAAAAGGCAGTAGTATATATGGCGCCAGCAGTGCAATGGTTGGATGATAGGCACGTCAAATGGTAACTTTCTACGATAATAGACGGATGGGTCTTCCAGGCCTTGAGATTAAAAAAAAAAGTATTTCTGAATTCTTATCAACGACGGTTTTTATTTGCTTTTGCATTGCTTAATCCGCTAAGTTTAATGGAATCCCTGATCTAAATAGATGACATACGTACGTATGAACAAACATGAGAACATCACTTTAATATAGATACAACAACACAGACCGTAATATCATAGGAAATGTGTACATAGTCGTGTTACTGAAAGAGACATTGGGCCCTGTATTGGCGTGTAAGAGCACTCCTATGTTCAAAAGGGCTACTTAAGGACACGAGTAGGAGTGGGGAGGGTATTCCAAGGCTTCACCCCACTATTGTTATAATTACAAACGTCACACCATGCCACGGTGGATGGATGGATGGATGGATGGACGGATGGATGGATGGATGGATGGATGGATGGATGGATGGATGGATGGATGGATGGATGGATGGATGGATGGATGATGGATGGACGGACGGACGGATGGATGGATGGACGGACGGATGGATAGATGACGGATGGATTGTTCGTGTGTTCTACTTGGGTGGGATAATTGGAAAGAATCGTAACCTCATTACTTCAAAATTACAGAACACTCGTAATACTGAAGCTACAGTATCATTATTGTCGTCAGTACCTTTCGACCAGTGGGCAAAAGAGTTTTATCGCGGCCCCGCTGTAACGTGAAGGCTCTGTAAAGAAGCTGATTTATACCGCATTCAGTACTCTCTGAATTTTCTAGGATATTCTGAGTGGAGGTCACTAAACCCCGAGTGGTCTTGCCGAGTTCATGTATAGCCTTGTCTTCAACTAAAAAATTAACGTAAAATTTTTATTCAGGATCGCTGTAGACTGAACAAGGGATTTTACGTGTTTTATTCCTACTGTTACTGTTTTTCCTTTTTCTATGTTAATTATATCATATTTTACTACCACTGTTTCATTTTTTCCATGGACAGAGTAAAACGCAAGTTTGTGATTCAAGTACAGACACACAAATGACGTAATGAGCCACAAAGTTCTGCGCGCACAGTTCGCCATTCAGAAGATTTTTAAAACCATTTATTTTTTGTTGGGGTAACCGATATCAAAACAATGTATTAAACAAACAGTTCCCATATGGCCGTGCGAGTTTACTCTGATAACTCGAAGAGGATATAAAAATGTGACAAGGATCAGTCACGCTACTCTCCTACGCCTCGTAGCATACTTTTTTATTCTTACTGTTTGACGTCATCTGTGCGTTATCAGAATACACATGCACGGACAAATGGAATCAATTTGTTAATTAACATCTTCTATATTTCAGGCATTCTCACCGTTTTTTGATGATTTTCTACGTTTGAGCAAAATCTAAGATGGAGGCCGCTTTGGCCGTCATTTTGGATGACGTCACAGGCCCCAACCAAAGCTGCATCTCAATATATTTACCTCATTTTGTAGAACACATCACAGGCCATCAAACACATTTTTCTTAATATTGTAACACGACAAAAACACAAGAAGGGTTTAGTCAACCCCCAATCCTCTTTTACCTCGGTTGGGGGTGGGGGGAGGGGGAGGGTGGGGTTGAGTTTGCTTTTACTTCCAGGTGTGACAAACAAACTAACAGTAGCAGCTCTTGGTGTTTTTTTAAATGCATTTTTCTTGATATTTTTTCCATTCATTTATATTTGACTTTCGTCCAGAGCACCAATCCCCTCCGCCAAGCACTTCTTGAAGGTTTGTAATCTAATAGCCTGTCAGAGTCGAAAGAGAAGAGCATTCCTGCAATCTGTGAATTGTACTTACAAGTAGGTGGGAAGGAATCGCAGTACTTGATTCTGTACTTATCTTGTAAATACCTTATTGCAATCCGCAGCTGTAAAAAAAAAAATAAATGAATAAAAAATCAACAACATCCCCCCCCCCCCAAAAAAAACAAATAAGAAAAAAGTTTATTTGGGCTTCTGTATAGAAACTTAGTCTATTCGTTATAATACAAGATTCTTTATTTCAAAGGCGTCCATGAGTCAGTGATAACGTCGTGTGATGGGGAAAACAAACAAACATACAAACAAACAAACAAAAATTCCTTGTTATTAAACAACTAGTAAATTTTGCTATATTCTCCTGGCAACAATAAAAGGTGCGCAGATTATCAACAAAAGTCGAAAAATAAAAAAATCAAGTGAAGTTAATAACCAAACTAATAACCTTTAACAATAGCAATAGACTAAAATAATATAAAAATTAAGGGAAATATTTTTACCAAAGAAAGATACAGGTGTTCTCCATTGTCCGACTGAATGTTGCGGTAGATAACGAAATCAGATATTGATTGATTGTAATTAATATTTTAATTTGCTGATTCAAGAATTCTAAGGGAGGATCTCTGTCATTTGGTGATTTCCTCTCTTCAATTATCTCTGTAGTTTTTTATTTGCTCACAAAATTTCGACAGCAATTTCAATTCGCAAATAAAGAGAATACTTATTCAGTCTTAATTACTACTCTTCCCCTTATTCATCCAAATTAAAAAAACGATCTCGTATCCTATTTACAAGGAGCGTAAAGTTCAACCTCGTCCCCAGGGCCTTCTCCTCGTTCAAACTGGCGGATCGGAGAAACCCCTGGCCACGGCTGCTCAAATACTGCAAGAATCGGGGGTATTGTGTCACGTGATACATGATGAAATGGCTTTTTCGGAGGTTTTTCCAGCTTCTGGCGGCCCTGTTTGTTTTCTACAATCTGAAACTATTGTTCAAACAAAACGAAGACATTTTATCGTGTTTATGTGACACAATTCTAACGAATCTTTGGAGCCATTTTGGCAGCCTTAGCAAGGGGTTTCTCCGATCCGTCATTTTGAACGAAGAGAAGGCCCTGGGGACGAAGCTGCGTAAAGTTCAGTTGTCTTAACCACAGACTTACCCAAGCTTTCTGTCTAAATTTTCGGTTTGCTTCCGTTAAAGTGACAGCTGCTTTCTTCTTTCGAAAACCATAACAACACGAGGCGAGTGTTGATATGATATTGAATGGCACTGGTATGGGGTGATAGTTACAATACGTCAGAGTTGTGACAGCTTTTTGGAATGCCCACTCCTGTCGCGAATTATTCTGAGAAGTAATTTTTGTAAAAATATTACTATTGTACATATTTGTGCAAATATCTTTTGAAGCACGTTATTTTTCCCCGTTTTAGAAAACAAAGTTTTTCTTAACCTTTTTATCTCTACTCAAGCGCGGTTCATTGATTGTGCCCGCTCTAAGTACCAATAATAACATTAAAGATATGACAATAGAACTTAGTGGGTGTACAGTGCTTCCAAAAACATTTCCAAAAAGAGATGATGACGCCACACTGGGAATTACATAATTTCCGAACAGGCCATCATTTTGGAGTGGTTGCTTTCTCCAAAGCTTCAAACTGTCAAAATTGACCGAAGAGTAGACAACGCAAGCAGGTTAAGGCCCGCGTTGAAACTCTGGGTGGAAAAAATGGTTTATCGACCGTATCTTCCATTAGCTCGCACAGAACAGCATGAAATTTTCCTGGAATATAAATATTAAATTTTGATTACAAGACAGATCACATTACCAAAATGTAAAAAAAAGTCCAAAAATCACGAAATCAATTGCCAGCGAATTTGAGTTGTATTGATAAATGAAATAGAAATTAATCATACCAAACCTTCTACGTTTGGAATGAGTGTCCTAGATTTTAAAAAAGTAGATGTATTGCCGTTCAGAAGTGGAATTTTTTGAGAAAAGTTTACTTTTGCCCACATAACTTTAGTTTAGTAAGCTAGAGACGACCATTCCAAACGTAAAGGGCTGGAAATAATTAAAGTGCATCTAAAAGCTTTGTTTTGCGATGTTATCTCTTAAAGCCATTGGCAATTCGTCAAATCTTTACTGTTTATCAGAGCAACAGTCACGTGACCTTAGAGAATGCCTAGTACCCTTAAAATGTTAAGGACGATGAGATTTGTCTAAGTGCCAAATTTCTGTTTTATTTTCGTGCTCAAGCCAAAAATATCGCGAATAAACAATTTTTCCTGGCTACTTTCTTTTCAAATAGGCCTTTTAAAAACTGCTTGAGCAAAATTAAGTTGTTAATGACCTGAAGCTGAGCCGATCTGCTTTGGTTTTCTTCTTTTTTAAACGGGGTACAGAAATGACAAGGAAATCCCTCAAGATATGCTTTCTTTTAGCTTGTCTTTACCCCGAAAAAAAAGGGTTGTATCATTTGCGAATTGACCCATTTTGTTTACCACAGATTGCGGTATCTGACGTGTATACCTCGGCAATCCCAGGATTGCTTAAGGTGGCCGAACACAGTTTTCTTGTACCTTTGCGTTATTCATCGTTATTCTCAAACCACTGGCAGTTGGGCAGCCAAAATTGGCAAGATGCAAGTTCAACTAAAAAAAATTATATCTTGATATGTTTTATTGGACAGAATGCCGTTCCCATGGCAACGCAGCTGGTAATAAACCGGCATTAAATAATAGGTTTGATTTATTTTCAAAAAATCCAGTCGTTAGATTTTTTCCATCATTTGTCTCTAGAAAACTCAGAGCAATACTGGCCTATTGACGCTGGTCTCGTGAAATTTTGACAGAGAGATCTTCTGTAATTCTGTGTTTTGCATTTTAACGTTTTCTGAACATTTCCTCTGTCAGATTTCAATTTCTCTTTGCAGGCAAGTTACGCGTGTTCTGAACCATTATTCTACCGAATTTCATTAAATTCTAACGAGCGGTTCCGTAGAAATCAGTGCATTTCCACTAAACCATGCACTCACAATTTTCTGGTTGACTGCGCATGCGTTGCGTTTGAGAGGGTTCTCGATCTTTCTCGATCTATACAAACAATCCCAGAAAGGCAGGGTGTTTTCCAATAGTACTACCTTTAATACATTGAAAAACAAACGTTTTCACACATAACAAACTGTGTGCTTGTTAAGACGGAAAAGAAAAAAAACGCTTACAAATTCTTCACTGAACAAAATGAAATGATCGCTGTACAGGCGCCATGTTTGTTTTCCTTAAAGCTGTCAGCTTTGTGCGCGCGCTAATTCACGTCAGCAGAACAAATCGTCGAGCGCGCGCAAAAAGCTGACAGCTTCAAGGAAAACAAACATGGCGCCTGTACAGCGATCATTTCATTTTGTTCAGTGAAGAATTTGTGTTCAGACACCTCTTGAGCTAGGATCTCTGCACCTTACACAAAAAGTAGAGGGCTTAGTGTCTGGATATTCAAGGAGCAATATTCACAGTTGATTTTAAAAAACATAGCATGAAAAAAGGGAGAAGAACAACATAATAAAAATGTAAATTTGCTTACCTGGATTCGCTGGTACGTGTTAGATAGCAACGCGATCAGCATGTTAATTAGAAGAATGAGCGCCATGACCAAATATGCAGAATATAAAACATGAGCGAGTATTTCTGAAACTGAGTCAACTGATTTAAAGAAAGCCAAGCCATTTGATAACTGCAGTAATGACAAGCCAAGCTGAGTTGCTATTTTCCCAAAACTGAAAAATGAGGAAAACGAAACAAAACCAAAATGAACATGTTGAAAGTTAAAAGGACACTAGGCAAATAGCGAACGTTTTAACCCGGGGCGCACTCTTTCCAACACGGCGGCAAAACGAGTGCCCGCGCGCCAACAACTCGTGTGCGCCTTTTTCGAAGAAAGTGGCGATTCAGATACTAAACATTCCTACCTTGTAATCCTTCTATGGTGGCTTAAAATACGAACGGAAAACTAAGACCACTCAAGGCAATAAAAACGAGTGAAAATGACAAAAAAGGAGAACCGTTCTTACACTCACCAAAGTATTCTGGTTTTGTTGCAGATTCTGAAAGAAAACAAAAACGAAATAGCTGCACATTAGGCGCACACACCCCCTTCAGATCCTGACTACGCAATAGTTTTCTTCGCTGGTAGAGAGGCGGTTTTACTCTTTTCTTCGGCCGATTGGTAATCGTCACGTCACCTGTACAGCTGGATGCACTAGTCAGACTGACAAGAAAGTATGATTCCAGAGGCAAACAGAACAAAAAATGAAACTTATCAAAGCAGTCAACACTGTTGACCACACGATTGCTAAATTAGAAGATAGTGGGACGAGAGGCGTTGCAATAAAATCGATTGCAATTATGAGGATTTGAATTGTGGGTACCGATTTTCAAAAATCAATTGAATCAATAGGTAATAATAAATAGAGAAATAATTAGAGATATCTTCTGATTCAATGTTAAATGTCTTAATAGCTTAGTGTGACAGTGTTGTGTAACAGGTGTTCTCTTCGAAAAGCCCAAAAGGGTTTGTCGAGAGCTCCTGCTCCCCAGTCAACAAGCTGTAATAAGTACAAAGCATTGTAATATGGTTGCTGGGGCGAAGAAACACTAATTTGATTGATCCTCACAAGTAAAATACCGTATTTTCTCGATTAAACGCTGGGCCCCGAATAAACACCGAGTATAAAAGAGGGAATTGTAAATAAACCCGTCAGATGTTTTTTTGTTGCATAATAAACTTAAGATTTAAGGGCAAGATACACGGCTGCGAAGAAAAACGAGTAATAAACGTACCTTTCTTTAAAAATGGCGGACCCGAATAAACTGCTGATTCAAAGAAACGCCGGGTCCACCATGCCAAGGTTGAAAGAAATGCCGGGGGCGTTTAATTGAGAAAATACGGTACAACACACATTATAATCATAAAGACAGAGATTTGAACTATAAAACTTACGTGGACGTTTCGGTGTCCCCTTCCAACATCGAAGTTTCAGCTACAAATACTTTAGTTATTATGCTTGAAAAAGCCAGAGTGATTACGATAAAATGTAGCACTACTACAACGGCCTCTCTGATGATGTGAAACAAAGCGATTTGGATGGTGCCAACTTCTTCAAATGTCTCCAAAATAGAACCAAAAACTCTGAAAGTGAGTAGCATCGTGTTGAATCCATAAAGATATCCTGCTATTTCCAGAGCTCGATTGTTCGCAACTGACTCTGACACCACCCAAGTGACAATTCTCAGTGGGAATATCGCACAGAAAAACATGGAAAGGATTGTGAGGTCAAAAAAGTTCCAACGATCTCTGTAAGGAAAAATGTCGAAAAACATCTTGTGATGACGACTATACGAACAAAATTATTAACGCGACAGTTGTTCTTGGAAACATAAATTGAATTTAATTCAGTACCTAATTTGTTAAGAAGATTAATTTCATACGGAAATAATAGTTTCTGGGAGGAGGGGGGAGGGGCAACGACATTTTTTTCAACTGCCCAAAGCAAAACAACAAGACAACAGAAGAATAATACGTGCTTCTTACGGGCAAATGCGGCAACTGTACGAAAATGCTGCAAATAAATCTGCCCGAAAGCCTGGTTTCAATAGCGACGCAATACCAGAAACTTAAGCAAGGTTGATTAGAAGAGCTTTTTGTTTGTGTTTACTTTGTTATTCTACGTGCTCACTTGCTCATTTATATTGTTTGTCAATCATAGTTGATTGTTTTTGTAGTGATCTATCAAATGTATAGCAGTACCGTATTTGATGTCAGTAATCAATAAGTAAAAAATCGAAATATACTTAATGCATGTATTTAACTTGAATATATAACTTTTAAAAGGATAAAACAATTTCCTTTGTCTTCTAGCTTGCGTTTGTATTAATGTCGCGGTGATTCCTCATGAAAACCAAATATGGAGAAAGGGCGTTTTACATATGTTCATGTTTATGCCTGTGTGGCTGTCGTTTTCACCAGAAGAACGCTCATGTTCGTGAAATCCAAGAGAGGATAAAGGGGTAAGAGAACTACTCCCCCATATAGATCCTATCCCCATCCTAATCCCTCTGCTGTTGTTTTTTATTTTTGCTAGTAACAAATGGCGGGAAATTCAAATTTTAAGGAACTTGTTGAGTTTAAAAGCAATTACCCTGAATTTTCACAGCAATGTAGAACGTGTCATTTTGTAAAATTTCATGACTTTAATTTCGCCAATTATGACATTTTTTGCCGGTTAAATGACGTCACAAATTTTGCTTTTGGTATTATGGGATATCTTATGTCAGTTTCTGATGACCTTGTTACACAAATCTCAAAACTGAAGAAAATAATGAAATATGTTTATCCGCTCAAAAGATATAACATTTTGAAATTTTACTTCTGTTACTAAAAATAACTAAAAATAACTTCTTTTTTTTATTTTTTAAAACTTAAGAGGGCTTAGGATGGAAATACGGCCTATATGGGTGATTAACTCTCTTACCCCTTTATCCTTTCTTGTGAAAACCAAGCTTTAGTGACAAGGTTACTATGTACCTGAGGTAACTCCATAGTGCTTTTATTTTCATTTTCTGCTCTTGAGAACGTTCCACGTCTGCAATTTGCTTGATTTCTATCAAAAGGCGGCCAAAGAGGAATAATAAAATAGCCCATTCCAGCCAGCTGAATACAAGTTGTGACGACTCCACACAAATTGCAAAGTGTAGTCCTACCAGGGCCAGGTAGCTTAACGTGTCCCGAAGAAAAATAAAGTACGGAATCGTGAAATAAACCAGGTATTGCTTGTATATTCCTGCAGACAAGTTTGATAAAATAAAAGGTTACAAAAGAACGTGAGCATTACACCTCGTCTAAGACGTTTAACAAAACAGAGTGCTTCATACTGTTTCCATGGAAGCATGGGGTGTTCTAGAGTGAGGCCAGCTTATCCTTTGACAAGGTCACGGAGGCGTCATAGGAGAGTGTTACAGTAAAAAGTATAACATTTGTTTTTCTTTATTAAACCCTGAGAGGAGAGGTGTGGAGAGGGGGGGGGGGGCAGGGTTATTAAAATTTTTTTCGTGTGGAGGTGGGGCTCATTAGAAGGACGGGGAAGTGGGTCTTAGAGGGGGCTGATTATTAACTGAATTGGGAAAGACAAATAAAGGGGGGAGCGTAATAAATCCGTTAATAACAAAAGTATTTCTAGAGGTATGAACTCAAGTTTAAGATACTGATGTAGTGGTGCAAGTGGGGTTACTCACTTGTGGACTTGGTGAATTCTTCGTAAACTTTTAAATAGATGAAACGAAACAATAAAAACATGTTATGGTGAATTCGTTAGGAGCATTAATGCGTGCATTGTTAGCTAGTCTATTGTTGGGGACTTGGTGCTATCTTACGTCATTCAACAACCTTCTTTTTATTCTGTCGAGTTGTTCACGGCCAATCAGAGAACGGTCTTATCTATTATAGTACGGGGGTGATCACCGGCAGCTAAATAAACGGAAAAGAGCAAGGCTCTTTCTGTACAGCATGGGAAAATATGGTAATTTAATACATCGACGTTCATTTGCTCACCGTCTATGGATATACCATGGATTCATCAAATGACCAGATGCTAGATTGCTTATTATTATATAGGCAAGAGTGGTTTAGTGGAAAATAGACCACTCGCAAAGTTCATACGAAACTACACCCGGGACTCGAGTGGCGTATTTTCCATATCCTCACTAGTGAGGATATCGATGACGTCATTTCCCGCTCTTACACTGTTGGTTGTGCAAAAATACTCTTGTTTATATAATAAAAAGAAAATTACACGGTGGCTTGAAGATATAAATTTTATTTTCTCGTGGTAAAAAACAATATTTTACTCAGTCGCTGCCCTCGTTCATAAAATATTGTTTTCGCCACTCGAAAATAAAATTCATATCTTCGCGCCGTCGCGTAATATCCTCTATATAGCTGGCGTACACATGGTGTACCTTCTGACGAATACATACCGTATTTAATCGATTAAGCGCCCCGGCGCTCTTTGATTTTTTTAAAAGTGTTTCATGTGCGGCGCTTATTCGGGGGCGGCATTTATTCGAGGGCAGCGCTCTGTCAAAAATCATGACATTTGTTAATTATAACAAGCACATGTTCAAAAAAAATGTTAACTTAATCTTTACTTTTTTTTTAGCTTGGCTCCTCCAACAATTCAGTCTGATGATGCTTCGATTAAGCGCCACATTGTTGTGAATAAATGCGGCGCTTATTCGAGGGCGGCGCTCTTTAATATTTTTGCCCTCATACGCTGCGGGGGAGGCGCTTAATCGAGTAAATACGGTAGTGCACTTTAAAGATACGTTGATCTTAGCGCTAGGATGCTACAAGCTAGTACTAGAGTCAAATTGAACTCTTCAACTTTAATAACTCGCTTGTAACGAACAAGGATGTCACCAGCATGCTCTTTTTATCAAAGGTACCCGACTGTTATCAAACCGACAGCGGTCTCATGGACGTGATACACAAATTGCTGACTTTTTGTTTCCTTCAAACAGCCCACTCTATCCAGAACCATCAATTTCACGAAGATATCTGATTAAGCCTGAGCGAAAGGCCTCGAGCTTGCTCAGTGTGCGCTCAGTTTTCTTTGTTGTGATATTGATTTGTCATCTGACTACAAGTTCATCACGTTTAACGTATTACGTAGTAATGGAAGTGAAAATACTCACATCTGGACTGGAAAATTGCTTCTGATCTAAACCCTGTTTTGTTGATGTAACAAAAGAATAACAAATATCATAGGTAAGTTGACGGTGATTGCCCGGCGAGCGAGTCTAATCAGGGGCACCCAACGAGAAAATTGTAGTAAAATAATTGAAATCTAATTTTCTGCGCTATTAGATTGCTTTAGAGCATTTTAAAGGCATATTATTAATACATCGAAAGGATCTCAACCTTATGGATATTGAGGCCATCTGGATCGAAGCGAAATTCCCTACGAACTCAGTTTTATTTTCCGTTGTTTACCGTCCTCCGGACCACTATGACTTTTTCGAAAAATTCAACAGCGTCCTTGAGAGGAGCCTGGCTCAAGTCAGCTAGCATATTCTTACTCGGCGACTTCAATTGCGACCAGAAGTATTTTGTAACTCCAGTAGATATATCGCCGCCGACGAGCTCTGTAAAATTTATTGAACCAAACATTCGAGATGTTTAATATGCAGAATGTTATCACTGCTGATACTTGAGTGACACCTACCTCAAGCACACTAATTGATCTTATTGTTACCACAAGAAAGGACCTGATTCGGGGAGCCGGCTCATTTCCCCTCGGGTATTTCTGATCACAATCTTGTATATGCTTTTGTTAGATTGGCCTCTAAACGCCCTCCACCAAAGATCGTGCAGATACGTAACTACAAGAAACTCAACGAGGAGAGTTTTAAACGAGACATCGAGTGTACTCCTTTTCATGTAGCTACGATTTTTGACGACCCTGACGATTCATTATGGATGTGGAACAAGTTATTTCTTCAAATTGCCGAAGTTCACGCGCCTTTGAAAAAGGTAAAAGTAAGGAGTCGCTCACTCCCATGGATCTCTAACGATATCAGGAGAAAAATGAACAGGCGATTTAAATTATACAAGGAGGCGGTCAAAACAAACGACGACATATTATGGCAGGATTATAAATCTCTCAGAAATAGCATTACGGCTGACGTTAGGAGGGCCAAGGCGGCACATTTCGCAAGCCAGGTTGATGAGGTTAAAACTTCTAGTGCTTATGGGAGACTCGTAAAGAAAGCAACGGATTTGTGCAAATGCCATAAACCAATTGGCCCACTTAAACGCGACGACGGCAGTCTCGCCGTATCAGACATCGAAAAGGCCGACATGATGAATACATATTTCTCCACGATTGGCTCGACACTAGCGGTTCAATTACCTGTGCCACAAATTAACACCGAACAGGATTCTGCCGATAATCAGCTCGATATTCCAACCTTATCTACCATCGAAATCCAAGCCAGCTCAGTAAAACGCAAAATATCGACCTTAAAAGGAAACAAAGCAACCGGCCCCGATAATATTGCCCCGAGGTTGCTAAAACTAGCCGAGGAAACCATTGCCCTACCCCTGACCGCTCTGTTTGCCCTAAGCCTGAAGTGGGGCACTGTCTACACATAGTGGAAAACAGCCAAACTGACAGCAGTTTACAAAAAGGACGACGAGACAGCCAGAGGAAACTACAGGCCCTTGTCCATCCTAAGTGTACCCAGTAAGATTATGGAGTCATGCATCAATGACATAATCGTGGACCACGTGTTCAACGCTAACCACCTAGTAACGGATAACCAATGGACGTACCGCAAGGGATGTTCCACCGAACTCCTCCTCGTACATCTAACGGAAACCTGGAGGCAAGCAGTGGACTCCGGCCTAGTGGTAGGCGTACCATTTATTGATTTCAAGAAAGCGTTTGACTGCGTTAATCACGAAATTCTATTGTCAAAGCTCCAGTGCAAATATGGTATACGCGGCCCCCTACTAGCATGGTTAACGAGTTATCTAACGTCCAGGTCACAGTATACGGTCCTGAACGGACAGAGATCTAGCTACAGCCCTGTGGCATCCGGCGTTCCACAAGGTAGTGTTCTGGGGCCCACGTTGTTCGTCCTGTATACAAGCGATCTCGTGGAATCTGTACAGTCAGCCGCCCTGTATATGTACGCAGACGACACTACTCTTTACTGTATTGGAAACAGTATAGAGGAAGTCTCAGCAGCCCTTAATCAATCACTTAAAGAATTATACGCCTGGTGCACTACCAACAAGCTCACTCCCCACCCGAAAAAGTCGGAATGTATGCTTATCCACAAAGGATCTATCACTGGCCCCCTTCCTCCGATACTGCTAGGAGGGAACTGCCTTAATTGGGTTAAACATAGCCGACTCCTGGGCGTTGACATAGATGACAAACTGAGTTGGTCTCCACAGGTCAATAACCTAAAGAAGAACTTTGCAAATAAACTAAGCCTTATTAAGAAGCGTAGGTTTTTACCTAAGCAAGTTCTTTTAAAGTTATACTACAAAGTCATAATCCCGTCAGTCACGTACGGTATAACCGTCTGGGGGGGCATGAGTCGTCAAGACGACTTTGACGCACTTGAAAGGTTACATTGTAGAGCAGCAAGGATAATTTTTAACCTACCAAAAGACATGCCATCTACTGAAGTCCTTGACCGCGCTAAATGGGACACTTTAAGAAATACGTACAAACTTTCGATTCTGAAACTTATCTATAAGATCTACCATAATGACTCCCCCTCCTGCATGGCTCGGCTTGCAACCAAGTTTCAACACTCGTACAATTTTAGAAAAAAACATTTATTAATTCCCCCATCATTTAATACCAACTTCATGAAACTTTCAACATCTTACAGAGGGGCAGTGCTCTGGAATCTTTTACCGCGAGAGTGTCACGAAGCAATATCCCTCAGGAGTTTTATGAAAATGATGAACACGTCGAACATAATTAAAAATACCGATTTTAATAACCTCTATCGTAAGAGTTCTTAGCGTTTTTTTATCTTTTTATCGTTGTAACAAATTTAGCAATTTATCTATTTTTAGCGATTAGTTTAGCGTTTTTTACCTCAATCTAGTTTAATGTTTTTATTTACTAGTATTAATGTTTTATTTACACACGACCCCACAAGCTATGTAGCTTTTTTACCCCATCGTGTCTAAATAAAGGGTTTTTTGTTGTTGTTGTTGTTGTTGTTGTAGCTAATACAGGTTGATCTGTTCGGTGTTTTTAGCTGAAAATTTAGGCTGCAGAAAATTTTAGGAAACAGTCCTATCCGCCGAATTTCCGAGCTGTTAATGGTTCGCGGAAATGCTAGCTGACCTTGTTATACACTCAAAGACATATTTGTCCCTCCAAAAACAATAGAAATTAATCGGTCCCCCTGTTACGAAAGTCTAAGGTGACGTTTCGCCAAAGAAATCTATAGTTTTCTCTGCAATTAAATCCGATTATGTCAGGCCACTAAGGCCTTCCGAACAGATATTCTCCGAAACGAACCGTTGGGTGCTCCCGTCTAATCCTGAAAACGACCGCTATTCCTGTCAGTGACTAACGCTTCCACAACCTTGGGAGAAGTTATCATCACAGGCAAACTGAACAGCGTACCGTCAACTGATAGTATTTAGTCTCTGGTCATTGACCTGGTTTGTCAGTCAGTCGCAATGTTATTGGTCGTTAATGTCAATTATGCCAAACGTTCCTGACTGTTAACTCTCTGAAAACGTGATTCGTGCGTTTTTACAACAATTCTGGTTCAACCACCACTGCAAAGATCCCAGTCTTGTTCCGGCCGGACTTAGACTTGCGTCTCTGTTTAACACTTAACACGCCATCTAGGTTGTCGAAGCCAACTGGGGACGATCAATCAGAGGCAGGAATTACCGACTGTCATAAAAGACTTATTCACTACTACAACAAGCTAAGTCAAAGACTGGACCAACCTAACCAACCTGTACTGGCTGACTAGCTTGATACGACACCGACTATTGACATGAATTAATGAAAAACATACATCTGAACTGCGGCATTAACATGAATTTTAATATGTATGCATTCCATATAAGAGAGTGACTTCAGTGGAAACAAAAGAAAAGGAAAGACGAAAAAAAAACAGACAGACAACAAAAACAAAACACAACAAGCAACAAAACAAACACCAAAAAAAGAAAACAAAAATTCAGAAACAAAGGAACGAAAAAGGGGGCAGGCGCCACCCCTGTTTTCTGCAATCCAACGAAATTTTCAGTTTACAGGTTTCCGTGTGGATTGCAACATTGTTAGATGAAATGTATTTGATTTCACCAACTACAGTCCGAATAGCACCCGCATTTGTATCTGCCAATTTAAATAAGCTAATCGAGCACATGGTTTGACCTGTTAGGCACATGCTCATAGTGGGAACGTCTACCACTGTGCAACCAAATTGCTGGTTTCAGTAAACGCAGTTTAAAATCAACACTAAAATTAGGTCACAGTTACATGGGTTTGACATCTGTTGATTTGTAAAAAAATTTAGGTCTTCTTTAACGACTATTTTGATGCATTTTTATGAGTTACGGGACTTGACAAGAGTTTCAAATGATCTGTAGTTTCTAAACGACATCTTTCCCATTTCTATTATATTCCACTTTTTTTTCAGTCCCAGTGCCTTAAATCCCATTTTTCCAGTGCTAAAATAGGCATCTTACCCCTTCAGGAGCCTCTTGAAAGTTTTACTGATGGCCTCACTGACAAAAAACAATAACGTTGTGCCTTAATTGACCAATAACCAAGGGCTAAACACTATTAGTTGATGACACACAATTCACTTTGACTCTAGTGATGACTTTCGCACAGGTTGTGGAAGCATGAGTCACTGTCATCGATTACAGTTTTTGTCTTTAACGTAAATGTAAAGGAAAAGATGGTTTAAGTAGACAATTTCAAACACTCTGTGCACCACACAAGTTTCATTGTCATAGCTCTAAAACCCTTTGAATAACAAAGGTACTTCCCGCCCCAGTCTCCAGGTAGACTCCCCCCATCCCCTTCCATACCAAAAGACTTAACTGCAGTGTGACTCGCTGGAGGCGGACGTGTTTTCTATAGCTCCGTCTCTTTGAGAGATGTTAATCTGAGTTACCAGTTGTTAGACCGCTCATGGATGGAAAAATATAATGGAGAATGAAAAGGAAGATAGGTCATCTGCTTTTGGCGGTCGCAAAAGATTGAGAGAAAATGGTTCACAAACGGATGAAGATGAACACGTGGCAGCCATGACGCAGAGAAGCTCAACAGATGCTCGTTTTGACGATCTGAGCGATAAGCTAGATAGAGTCCTATCAGCATGCAAACAAATCGAGTCCCTGAAAAGCGAAATTATTACTCTACGTAGTGAAGTTAAAGATTTGAAGGACTCGCTGAACTTCGCTGAAGAGAATATCACTCAACTTCAAACAGAATTAGCGAAGACGACGGCAACCGTTGAAGAACACGGTGATGATTTAGATTCCATGGATGCTGATATTGAAGCACTGAAACGAAGAAACATAAAATTGGAAGCATATACCAGGCGAGAGAATATGCGAATTTACAATGTTAACGAAGAATCGAAAGAAAATATCGAAGATGTGGTAAGAAACCTTTTTGTAAGCAAAATGCAAATTCCACCCGAAGCTGTTAAAGCGATTAGATTTGAAAGGGTGCACAGAATTCCAACTAAAACATCAAGCCAAAGATCGCAAAGCCGACCTAGACCAGTGATTGCTAGATTCAGCCATTATCAGGACAAAGAATTTGTTCGTTCCTTTTACAAGAACTTAAAAGGAACTGATATTGGAATCTCGGACGACTTCCCGAAAGAAATTGAAGATATCCATAAAACGCTGTATCCAGTGTTAAAAAAAGCCAAACGGGATCAGAAGAAAGCATTTTTTAATTTTGACAAACTCATTATTGATGGGCAACTCTACAGAGGAAAAGAAACTAAAAACCTTCCCTACTATGGAAATATCATGAAGAACTTTGTTTACAGGTAATCCCATGAACGGTTTGAACTGAAGAAGAGAGAGAACACAAGGTTCGAATACACGACTGGTAAATGATTGACTGTATGTTTACATGTGTGTGTGGCTTGTGTATGTGTGTTTTGTTCTTTATATCTTGTTTTAAGGGGAAAATAATTCTTGATCCGTACTTTAAAGAAACAATTACCACTCCGTATTTTAAAGAAATATGCGTACACTTCCAAATGAAATCTCAAAAAAGGAATATTTTCTATATATTACGAAAAGTCGTAGATGGCAAAATTATTTAAATTAGTCTCCCTCAATGTAAGGGGTATAAACAATTTTCATAAACGTAGAGCCATATTCACGTGGTGTCGAAAAAGAAAAACTGACGTCATATTCCTTCAGGAGACACATTCAAAGGAGGAATCTGAGAAACAATGGGTGAATGAATGGAGTGGGAAAATTGTTTATTCACATGGAAGTCCAAATTCTGATAAGAAACGGATTTAATTGCATAATTCATAACACTATTATTGATCCCTCTGGGCGTTATATTATATTAAAAGTAGATATAGAAGACAAGGTTTATGTCCTAATAAACATTTACGCGCCCAATAAAGATAAAATAACTTGCAAATTTTTCAAAAATTTACACAAAAAGCTGCAAGAAGAGAATTTAGATTGTGTAGAAAATATTATTTGTGGAGGCGATTTTAATTGCCCTCTAAATCCAAAGCTTGATAAAAAAGGTGGTGTAATGGTGCCAAGAAAGATGGTAATAGATAATATTGAATGTTTACAAAATGAACTAGATCTTGTTGACATTTGGAGAATCAAAAACCCTCAAACTAAAAGTTACACCTGGAGCCAAACATCGCCACAAATTTTTTGTCGATTAGATTATTGGTTAGTATCTAACAACTTGCAAGACTTTGTTAACTCAACGGATATTACTCCAGCGATAAAAACTGATCATGCAGCGATTGAAATTACCCTGACCGATTCATATCAAAATGCTAAAGGTCCTGGTTTTTGGAAAATGAATGTCTCTCTGCTTGATGATGAAAACTATCTTAAGGATTTGGAAAACAAACTTCCACAATGGAAGATAACAGGTATGAATGACTTATCCGATAAACGCTCTGTCTGGGATTGGCTGAAATTTAATATTCGAAATCATGCCATTTCTTACTCTAAACAAAAGGCCAAAGAACGAAGCAAAGAGGAAAAATCTCTGCAAAATGATTATCAAATAGCAACAAAGAATTTCGAAGAAGACCCGACTGTTTCGAATCAAAATCGTTTAAATGAAGCGAAAGAAGCTCTTGATTTTTTTTATGAGGAAAAAACAAAAGGTATTATCATTCGCGCAAGGGCTCGGTGGCACGAACACGGAGAAAGAAACACAAAGTATTTTTTAAATTTAGAAAAACGAAATAATGTTAAAAAGCATATTAGAAAATTACTGGTTAGTGGTGCTATCACAACCGATCCCTTCAAAATACTTGATGAACAGAAGCGCTTTTATCACAACCTTTATAAATCTCAATTTCCCGGCATAGATAACAACGATGGCGAAATCTTTTTAAACAACTTGAACATACCGAAATTATCTGAAGAACAGAAACGATCTTGTGAAGGTGAAATATCCCTTGAGGAATTAAAGTCCATCTTGGAAAGCTTTCAAAAGAACAAATCACCTGGTAATGACGGAATACCAATTGAATTTTATAAAACATGCTGGAACCTAATTAGTGATTCTTTTATCGAATGCGTTAATGAATCCTTCAAATTTGGTGAAATGTCCTGCACGCAAAGAAAAGCAGTCATCACTTTAATTGAGAAACAAGGTAAAGATCGAACTCTTATGGAAAATTGGCGGCCAATATCCCTCATTAATGTTGACGCGAAAATAATCTCGAAAGCTATCGCAGCTAGAGTAAAAGATGTCTTGCCAAGCATTATTCATCACAATCAAACCGGCTATGTCAAAGACCGTTACATTGGAGAGACAGTGAGATCGATTTTTGACATAATGGAATTTACGGATAACGAGAACATTCCTGGCATGTTGATTTTTATTGATTTTAGAAAAGCCTTTGACACCTTAGAATGGCATTATCTTTTTAGCTGTTTGAAAGCGTTTAATTTCGGCCCTGACTTAATAAATTGGGTTAGAACTTTTTATCAAAATATTCAGAGCTGTGTAATAAACAATGGTTTAGCATCGGATTATTTCACCTTAGAACGAGGTGTGAGACAGGGCGACCCCCTTTCCCCCTACCTCTTCCTCTTAGCCATCGAGACCTTGGCAATTTCTATTCGACAAAATCCTGAAATTGAGGGAATTAAAATAGGAAAAAATGAAACTAAGCTTCTTCAATATGCAGACGATACTACTGCTGTGTTATCAAATTTAAACTCGGCAAATGCTTTGTTTCAACAAATGAATTTATTTAAGAATTTATGCGGACTTGAAGTCAACAGTTCAAAAACAGAAGGTATGTGGATTGGGTCTCTTAAAAAAAACGAAGAAAAGCCACTTGGAATAAATTGGCCAAATGAACCCATTAAAGCCTTAGGAGTATCTTTCACCTACGATCAAACATTACTTTACGAAAATAATTTCCGGGAGAAACTCGATAATATGAAAAAACTTACAAATATTTGGTCTTCAAGAGGACTTTCCATTTATGGAAAGGTCACTATTATTAAATCTTTACTCATCCCTAAATTAGTCTATGCGTCCTCCTTGCTTCCAACCCCGGCAAGTATTATCAAACAAGTAAATCATATAATCTACACATTTTTATGGAAAGGAAAAGACAAGGTGACAAGGCTCTCAGCAATTAACGACTTTGAAGGTGGAGGTATAAAAATGATAGACATAGACAGCATGATCAAAGCTCTTAGGCTAGCCTGGTTGAAACGAATATTCAATAATAATGAAAGTACATGGAAAATCTATTTGATGCATCTCTTAAAAGATGTTGGGGGCTCATTCATTTTTGAATGCAACTACGAAATAAAAGATCTTTCGATAACCTCAATTTTCTATAGGGAACTGCTGCAATGGTGGTCAGAATTCCGAGATCTCTTTTCTGATGAGAAAAATTGGATATCTGTAGTTTGGAATCACAAAGATATAAGAATAAATGGAAAACCTGTTTTTTATAGGACATACTATGATTCCGGGATTTACACTGTTGATGATCTCCTATTAAATCTAAACAACATCGAATCATTCGACATAATAAGAAACAAAATAAAAAAGGTCAATTTTCTTACATGGACAGGTCTTAGACATTCAATACCTTCCGAATTAAAAACAGTTCAGTACAGGTTCACAAGAGGGAATCCCTCTTTTAAGTACAACAATGTTATTTTTGACATTACAAAAAAGAGATCAAAAGACTACTATTCCCTGATGATTAGTAAAAAAGCTCAGCTACCTAATAACGTTCTGAAACTAAGACAACATTTCAACTTAACCGATGAAGAACTGAAAGTTGCCTTCACCCTACCGCATAAAATAGCGAATGAACCTTATGTCAAAGCTTTTCAATACAAAATTTTAAACTCAATTCTTTATACTAACACGAAATTATTTAAAATTGGATACAGCGAGCATGATAAATGTACTTTCTGCAACAATGAATCAGAAACATTACACCACCTATTTTTCAACTGTCCTCACTCAAATCTATTTTGGAAACATCTGGAAAAATATTACTTTAACCTAACAAAACAACTTAAAGTTCTCAGCCTTCAAGAAATCATTATAGGTATTACAGCATCATCATGCCCCTTACTAAACTATCTAATTTTAATCGGTAAAGTTTATATTTGGGATTGCAGGAGGAAGTGTGTACGGCCGTATATAGAAGGTTTTATATTGAAAATAAAAACAAAATATCAGATAGAAAAATACATCGCGACCAAAAACAACGATCTAGAAGCATTTTCTAAGAAATGGACGGGAAATTTTCCACTCTTAGTTTAATCTATTTTTGTTCTTTTTTTTCTTTTCTTTCCTTTTTATTTTTCCATTACTTGTTTGTATAGCTGTAAATTAATGTAAAATAGTGTAATAGAGTAACTGTAATTAATATTGTTGTTAAGTAAATGTTATTGTAAGTTAAGGCAATTTAGTATCATGTATAAAATAACTTCAGTTATCTGCAGTTTAAATCTAAATTATACAATGTATATATATTTAACTAATTAATGATTAAGGGCATATTAATTGTTAAAACAGCAATTGCGCGGCTGTTTTAGCTTTGTAAATCTAATTTGTAATTCTTTGTAATTCTGTGTTTGTATGTACTTTGTGTTGTAAATGAATAAATAGATTAAAAAAAAAAAAAAAGAAAAGAAAAAGACTTAACTGGTCCTGATCTGATTTATCACTTACTTGGAGGACGGGACATGAGGTTCTTCTGACTTCGAACGTCCAAAAGTCCCGCTATCCATCCTGTTCAATTAACGAAGCGAAGGTAAAATGGTATTAATATCAAAGCGGAGAGACAAATACTCTCAATAGTTCTGTTCAATTTACGCTTGCAGCATAGCGACATAAAATCAGTTATTAACCTGACAGTATTGCTATTTTCGTAATGGAACACAATCAATATCCTGTTTTCTTTTCTCACCGTTTGAGTCGATCTGTGGCTTTTATCGGAAGAGAAAATACGCGGTGATCCAGTTGTTATGGTAGCCGTCCTTTTAAGAGAGACCCGTTATGACCCTTTGCTACTTACCAACAACAATTCGAATCATCCCTAACGTGAACAGTCTCTTCTCTTTTCTTTGCTGAACCAATGAGTTCACCGATCGTTACTAGCGGTTCCGCTTCGACAACAGTGCAGAGTTGAAACCAGTTATTTTAACGTCAAATGCCGGCTTACAAAAAGGACAGCCTAAAGATGTCATTTCTACCACTAAGTATCTTGGTGGAGTATAATGTAACCAATTTGAACAGTGATGACAGTCTGTCAAAACTTTCTGCCAACCAACGAAACTGATGTACTCCACAATAAAATTTTTCTTAGAGTTGATTTAAGGGATTTGAATGCGTGTTTGTTAACTTGTTTCTGTACTTTTTTTTCCTTTTTACTTGTTTCACAGATATAACACTGGCATAGCTTTCCCTACCTCAGGTGAGTGTATGTTGGTTAAAGTGACGATAGTCTTATCCTGGTATCTTGCGTTCAAATTCCATCGAGATCAAATATTTTTCTTGCTCCTGCTGACCCAATTTCGATTTTGAGGGTTCTTAGCCCTGGGCAATTTATTAGGGTATTTGGTTACTTTCTCGAACTCACAGACATTAGAGTGTAATATCTTTCCGGTAAATAAATAAATTGAAATTTACATTACCAATAGCACAGGCTAAGAAGAATGAAAATAGAAAAAGCACCACGTCAAAAAGGCACCAGATGTTGAGGAACAACCACCAGTTCGGATTATCTTCTTTCACGTAACGCCTTCACCATACCACCTCTCGGTCATAATGTCAATGATGATAGGATGGTCGAAAAACTGCAAGAAAAAAAAACAATTTGTCCCTAAGCCTGGAAATTTAAAACGACTTTGCTCTTACTAATTGATGATTCACGCAGACACCTGGTCGTGGGATTCGAACACACGACCTTCAGTGCGATAGCGGTCATGGGTTAGAATCCTCTATAAGCCTGAATTTTTTCCGGCTTTTTTTTTTTAATGCAACCTTTATTACAACACAGACACATTACTTACAATACTATTACAAGCTTACTACGTAAGTTATTTACGACAATACTAACATACATTGATGTGACGCTTACAAGCCAAACTGGTTATTTACATCACCTACAAATATCTATTTACATGATTACAACTTGCTACTGAGGGAAAGCTAAGTCCTATTTAAAACATTTAATCTGTATACTTTTTCCATTTACGTTTGTGACTGGACTCCTTGTTATTTAATTTCCCTATTTGTGACTCTAATCGATAAACGTATTCAACCTTATTTGTAAAGATTCTGTAAGATGGATGGACACGTTTCATGCGGCATTCATAGATGTGTTGCTTTGCTAAGATTATAAGATGATTAATTCCCTTGCCATATTCCAAAAAGTATATTAGTGCTTGAAAGTTCCTCCAGATCTATATTTAGTTTTTTACACCAACTAATGAAGTCCAGCCAGAAACTCTTTGCATAGGGACATGTAATAAATAAATGTCCAAGGGATTCGCTCTCTTGTTCACAGAATGTGCATAACGGTGAAGTTGACAAACCTATTTTGTTAAGAAATGAGTTCGTGGATAAGCATCTGTTTAAGATTTTATACTGGAATTCTCGAGATTTTGTATCCATAAGAACCTTAAGAGTGTGTCTCCCTAAGGAACAACCAGTGATTTTGAATAAAAAAATGAAATTTTCTTATATTCCGTGGTTTAAAATCCTTTATCTTAGTAGTCACAGAAATGCATTTCTTTTGACCTAACAAGATCATGAAATTTTTTTACGATTTATCAAAGTTCTAACTGGTCGCAGCTGGTTTCTTGGGCCTCAAAACGGAAGAAATCACGCACATTGCAGTTAGTATAAAAAAATAACAATTCGCTGAAGAGGCCCAATTCTCCATTTAATCTACAGATACACCTTTCTAGATTACCTAGCCATATCACAATTATAAATCACTTCGTTATTTTAACGGCAATGATATGTTTCTACTAACACATAATCGGGCTCCAATCGAAACACGAAAACAACCCAACTTTGAGGGCACATTAAAAAAATGTGGCACCTGTTTGGAGCTTTCACCCTCAATAAAAGTAAACTAGAAATGACAGAAAATTCGAAACAAGAGTAAAATTTGTATGCACTCTAGATTTTTAAAATTGATAACTGTTTGAATTTTAAGAAATCTCGAAAACATGTCAATAAACAAACACTTGCCTTCCCCGAGTACTGGTGTCAGCTTATCGTCTCTGATGGCTTTCTTGTTTTCAAGCGTGGAGTTTTGACAGCATAAATCGTCCCTGAATCCTGTAAAGCATCGATTGCGTGTAGTTTTCTACCAGCGACAAGTTTCTATCGCCGTCTTTACCTGGTTTGTAATGGCCGTTTTCATTCGTAGCGAGCGTGACGCGTTCGTGACATCGGAACTTCGGTGCTCTCTGCCGGCTTTTGTCGGTTTTAAAGCGGGCTTGATGGTGCAGATTGCCCTTTGAGATAATGCAGAGTCATCTTTGGGACTACAAAGACATTTCTTAAGCAAACGGTGTGAAAATATGGAGAAAGTACAGCAGGCGATTTCGCTGAAATGAACGTTGGAATATTCGTTTCCAGTCCCCTGCACTAATATGAAGCCGCAAATTAAAAAGTGCCGTGATACGGACAATGGAAGGGAAGTGTTCTTCTTCCGAACTGGCCAAATCCAGCTGCGGTGACTTTCGGGGCTCAACCCGTATGGTGTATAGATTACGAGAATCAGTGTCAAGAAGACATAACAGGCCACTTGCAAGCGTGCCACCTTTCAAAGCTTACTGGAATTCCGGAATACGAGCTAATAATACTCGCCAGAGCGGGATTATTTGACGTGCCTTTACACAGGCAGGAAGAAATGTTCGTTTGCCCTAAACACAGGTATAAGCGTCCACAGGTATAGGCGTCCTTTAAGGACGTGTCAGTATCCCCTTCATTCCGGATCAAAGAAAAAGCTAAGAAACAGAAATGTAGTAAATATGCAGATGTCCAAGAATATACTATCAATTTTTGGAACAACAATTCCTGTTGGGTCAGGTGGGTGGTTTGTACACTTTTATTTTGTTGTGCGTGGTTATAGCCACAAAACTGCCGAAATTATTGATAAATAAAACAAAAATACCAATTTTTGGGAAACCTTTTGCTTCTACGGTCACTTTGTTATGAAGCTCTTAATTTAATTATGAAACCTAGAAGGATATAAAATTAAAATACTTCTTGAATTGGCTTACAAAATGGCCCGTTGTTGACGAAGTTCTTCAATAATCTGGAAGAATTCCTTAGTACAAGTTTATTCACAGTCATAGGCGCTTTGAATTCTAAGGTTACGTGACAGGTTGTGCGAAATTTTGAGATGAGAGACATAAAGTGCGCGAAATGTTTCATCGCGTAAACAAACTGATGAAATGAACAAGTGTTTGCAAAGCGCATATTTCAGCTGAGCGTCAGCAATACCCGGAACAAGGAGCGCCCACTTCAGCTATTGCTAGATATAAAAAATTAAAACGATCCACTTAACCTGTGCAATATCAAGAAAATTTTACCTGACAAACTTTTACAATTTTTTTTTTACGATTCCTGACCACCCCCCCCCCCCCCCCGCCCCGTCGTTAATGAAGATTGATTGCTGGAGTATTTGAAGTAACCGACCAGTGAATATTTGAACCGGTGAAAATCAGTGTTGTTATGAATCGTCTGTTGTACAGCAATTTGTACCTCGTACGTCAAGAAACACAAACAGAAGTTCGATAAAAATGTTGGTTGGTTGGAGAACGAAAGCACTAAGACTGGGGAAACTGGCAACAGGAGGACGCAATGCCAGACCTGCCAACTCTCACGGTTTCACCGTGAGACTCACGGTTTGGGGTTATAATCAACTCACGGTCTCACGATTTGGCCTCCAAATCTCACGGTGTATCAGAAAATCTTGAAATTGCCAAAAAATTCAGATAGTATGAAGCAATACTGAAAATGTCCGTGTTGAAAATGGCCAGATTTGTCAAATCTAATGTTTGAGGGAAACCTAGGTACAATTCCAGCCTCATTCCCCTGAAACATAGGTGCGCTTAGGTCTCTGGAAGGCTACAGCTGTGAACAGTAAACTCAACCTGGCTCCTCGCGTCGACAGCGAAACAGAAACTGACTCTTCAAAATATGCGGGAAAAGAATACAATAGGTGCACAGATAAGGTAAAAAATACTTTGAAGAAGAAATCTACCATTTTTATTTTCATTTAACACATATTTTAGAGGTTGGCAGGTCTGACACAAGGTTTGAAATAGAGAAGCGTTCATCATACTTTCTCTTTCTATTGAAATAAAGACCTCCTTCTCCAAATGTCCATAATATTTTTTTCACAAAACAATTCAAATAAAGTTAAAAAAATAACAAACAAGCAAAACAGCAAACTGACTTCTTTACGTTTGTATTAAATGTACGTGTGGCTAATTAACAATAAATGAGAAAAGACTGCCAGAGTAGAAGGCAGACAAATCTTGGTAACCTTAAAAATAGTAAAAAAAATTTATACGTCAGACCAAAAATATAAGCCACCATGGATGTACTTGTAGGTACTAACAAGTGAGCTTGTAAAGATGCAGAATATGGCGAACAATTTGAACGGACATTGAAGTTAAATACAAGTATACTGTACACTGATTTGAATTCACAACATTGTAATAAGTTGAAGGAGAAAAAAAACTCCTTAAAAAATATTTTTTAACCTTTTTTCCTTTTTTTAGCATTTCAATGTTATGTGTATTCCAAATGTATTATTTTTAATAAAATATTTATAAAAACGCACATTCATTTTTTTTATTTTTTATTTTTTGTTTTGTAGACTTGCTAAACAAACGGCGGCAATGAGTTTGGAAGCTATACTGGAATGTACTCACGTGGCCCCTCGAACGGTAAAATCTGAAGTTGCCAGACATGTGGATTGGACTCCCAGAGAGTGGTCTGGAGAGAACACTGAAGATTCCCAAGAAGACGAAGGGGACAGGGAAGAAGCAGAATCTTTGACAGCTACCTACAACGAAGCAATGGCCAGTTTATCAGAAAAAACAAAGGATTGGCAAATTATCATGGATTGGGCCATGAAGTTTCTTCAAATGCGATATCGCGAAAAACAGAGCGATTGGTTTTGGTAAAAGAGGCCTTAACTGGGACATTAGCAGTGTTATATCCCGTGATGCTTCAACTGGAAAACTTCAAGTTACGTCCTTCGCTCATTTCTTTGATCAGTGTACCCAGGATTGGTACGCAGTGGCATCAATAATTGAACATCTGCTACAACATTTGAAAACCAAGAACCCCAGTCTTGAAAGTGTTCATTTAAGATCTGATGAGGCGCGCTGCTATCACAGTAACTTCTTGATTGCCGCAGTTAGAGACAACGAGTTGGAATCGCAGTTGAGTCCTATGACTTCTCTGAGTCCCAGAGAGAAAAAGTTGTGTGTGACAGGATTCTTTGCCCTCTGAAGTCGTCTGTTCGAACCCATTGTTCAGAAGGTCATGATATTCTGACGGCGTCCGATATGCGGGAAGCTCTTCAGAAGCATCCTGTGAGAGGGGCAACTGCTCCAGTTAGTATGGTGGATGAATCAAAGAAAAGCCTTCAATTAAAAAAGATTGAGCATTTTAGCAGTTTTCACAATTTCAACTTTGAGTCGTCGGGAATCTGAGCAAGAAAAGCCTGTAAAATTGGTCGGGGAAAGCTTTTGCCTTATGACACGGTCTATGTTGAACACCAAGGGGCAACCAACCCTCAAACAGAAGACGCCACAAAATCATTTTTTGAGCCAACTAGGGAAAGAGAACTGAATCCAAAGAAAAAGGTTTTCACCTCAAAAAGAGAGCCAGCTCCAGAGGGAAGCCCCACTCTTTCCGAGTGTTCATTTCCAGGATGTACGCAGGCTTTTGACTTATTTTCCGATCTTGAATTGCACCTTGATGTAGGCGAGCACACCACAAATCCTGCACAACGGGAGAAGAGTGAAAGCTTATACGACAAAATCAGAAAGAATGGGCAGCGAAATTTGCGTCGGTGGATGTAGCCCTCAAGCAATCCACTGCAACTTTGACGGCTTCCTCTGCTGAGTCAGCAAAGGCGCAACCCCTCCAAATGGGATGGGCAATCAGTAAGACCCACTCAGGTTCTACTCGATTTTCTCCCCGAGTGAAAGAATATCTGACGGCCAAATTTGAGATTGGAGAACGAACAGGTCGTAAAGCAGATCCTGCTCAAGTTGAAAAGGATATGAGAAATGCACGAAAGCCATCGAATGAACGACTCTTTAACTCCAAAGAGTGGTTAACAAAATCCCAGATACAAAGCTTCTTCTCCAGGCTTGCGGTGTCCAGGCGCAAGGAAAGAGGAATTGTTGGATTATCAGTAGAACAGGAGGAAGACGTTGAATCAGTCTTGTGGACGATGCCGAGCGCCAGGGCTTATTGGCGAAGTTAACTGATGAGGTTGGGCTGAAGCATCCGATCACCTACGACATTTATGATCTATGTGAATTGCATTAGCGCAATAAGCTTTCAACTTTTAATATTCCAATGCTAAAAAGCATTCTTTCCCATCTCGACATCAATTTCAAGTCCAAAGAGAAAAAAAGCGAGTCTGGTGCAAGAACTTAAGGAGGTTATCAGTGAATGCGAGTGTGATGCCTCCCTCTACGAACACTTAAAGTAAAGTCCTGTTACGTGTGATGGGCGGTGCTTAACTCCGATTTCTGTGGCAAAAAGCAACCGGGAGTATCACTATACCCTGCTGGGATGCTAGCCCATCACAGGGTTATCTCCAGTACTTTCACGTCGGTACTAATTTATACACCTGGGTGGAAGGAAAAGTTTCTTGCTTATCCTTATTTATAATCTTCGCGGCACGAACAGGGACCCCCAGTTTACCGGTAGGATATTGGCGTTCCCAACTGCGTCAAGACGACAGTCCAGTCCACGGGGCAGTTTATATAACCGTGCACAGGAAGACTGGGGACGAAAACGTAAATGTTCTCAGGAACACAACGGTACTGTCTGCGGTACATTTGAGCGTTCATTCCTCAGTATTTTCTTCCTATATTCGGTTGGGACATGATGAAAAGGTCAATGATATATCTACGTTATTCAAAGGAGTAACTTACACGCGCATCATGGCTAGCAAAGAAGAGAAAGTTGGGAAGTTACGAAGCCGTCACGCGTACGTTCGTCACGAAATGAATGCGGCTATTACAAAGCGGGTAAAGACGGCGGTAGAAACTTGTCGCTGGTGAAAAACTACACGCAATCGATGCTTTACAGGATTCAGGGACGATTTATGCTGTCAAATCTCCACGCTTGAAAACAAGAAAGCCATCAGAGATGATAAACTGACCCAATTACTCGGGGAAGGCATGTTTTAAATAATGCGAGAGGATTAATTTCCAGCTACTTTGCTGCGCCTCAACAAATTTTTTGCAGCACATGATTCGCTGTGTCTTAATGATCGATTCCAAATGTGGTGCCCTTAAAGGAGAACTGAAGTCCAAAAATCATGTTTGTTTTTATTATTTTATTTGGAAGCTTTAGACATATAAAATCAAGTTTTGGCAATTATTTTCACTTTCGACTTGTTATTTTCGAAAAAATTGGGTTTGAAATGGGAATTTTCCCGCTTTTTGAGCTTTGTCATTGTGGGCTCGCTACAGATGTCAGCGGTATGTTGTGACATACAAACTTTGTTACTTGAACATATAAATGTTTGATAATAAAAAGAAAGTTGCAAATTGATGTGCAGTCCATGCTAGGGTATACTATGCCAAAGATCTTTGGTATGGATCAATCCATAAACAAACAGTTAAAAGAGTCATAAACAAACAGTCATAAGAGTTACATTTACCAAACCAAGTTGGCTAGGATCAGCAAGTAAAAAATAAATACACTGGTTGAGCATAAATAGATAAATAAGACTTAAATAAATAAATAATTTGCAACAATTTACCGTAAGATAAATTATGCCAAAAGCCGCCTATCCTCATGAAACAAAAATACACGTTCGTTTGAGTGTATTCGTAAGCGAACAATTTCACTTGATCAACATTTAAAAACAAGTGGTCAGGGGAAGATGGAAGACTTCAACTTAAATTACCCTGATTATTTTCTATTTTGCGCGTGATCTATGAGTTCGGCGAGCTTTATACTGTACGCACAAACCATATTAAATGAACGGCCAAAACAAGACCTCTAACACTTTGCCGTGTTCCTAAAGCCCGTATATGTAGAACTTGTCTTTGTTTTTCCTTTTTTTCTTCACGCGTGTTTGAACCAACCTTCAGCCTTTTCCGCCATTTTGTTTATCTTGACCTCAGCCGTAATCTCGTACCCAGATCTTCTCACTCACTTCGCCTTAGCCGCCATTTTGAATTCAATTCCATCCTAGTTGGAAATTTTGGTCACGTGATTCTGCTGTGTGTTTTCCAGGGTCTTCTCCCGAGCCGCCGCCATATTGAAAAGCGAGAAGACCCTGGGGACGAGGTTGAGCGAAAGATGGAGAAGGTAAGAATATTTATCTGTCATTTTTTCCTCAGTTTTTGGAATTATTGAGTTTCTGTTTATAAAAATTAACTAAAACTATTGATTTGCAGGTAATGAGAGAGACGATAATGTTAAGGATCACGAGGTTATCGTTATCGACAGGTTGGTACAAAAAGATCGGTATCACTTTGAGTACAGTCGCTTCGAGTGTAGAATACGACTTGAAAATTTGAACCGACGGCTTGAAAATTTAAACCAACGAGTAAACGTTCTCTGTATTTTGACGTTTTAGCGACGAACCAGTGACAGAGGATGATTCTATGTTTGCAACTGGCATGAAAACGTAAAACACGGCTTGAAAATTTAAACCGACCGCTGCTGAATTATTAGAGCGCTTGCCATCGAATTTTGAATTGATTTTAATGGCGTTCATATTTGAGTTACAATCTAGATTAATTTATCGGTTTGCAGAAAGAACTGAGTGAATCACTGCAATATTAAGCTATTCTCCATGCTTCTTCTCTGGGGTATTTTCTTTTTAATTGAAGAACAGCTTAATATTGCGTATCACCGCTGACCACTATTCCCCATTCCCCATTCCCCATTCCCCATTCCCTATTCCCCATTCCCGTTTTAGTAACATTCTACAAGAACACATTTATCCAATTAAAGAAAGGAATGCGCACGTGAAGAATGCAATCTTCATTAAATGACCGTTCATGCGTGAAGTGCGTTGACTATAATGTACATTGAGCTTTCTAGGTGGCTGCGATTTTAATATATTTATATTTAAAAACTGCTAAAATGCAGCACAAATCAGCCAAAAAGTTCGCAATTTGCATAAATAGAAATATTTCTAAACTGCCCTTGCAGATTTTTCTCTTAAATTGATTGCCGTTAGAATAATAATTCTTTTTGATGTTCCAGTGAGAGTTAGGCTGAATAAACATTTCTGTTATTAGAGAAGAAGGCTGAATCTCGGTCGATTTTCAGTCGTTATTAACTTTTAACGAGCAACAGTTTTATTTTGTTTTTCCTGGTCTATTTCACGGCTACTCACGTGCACTGAATAATTATACACGCTGCCCTTGTGTCTTCTCATGCGCTTATAATTCCTTCTTACAATTAAAAAAAATATATTCGTCTTCTGAGCTTGTTTCTCTTCATTTTTCGGCCCCAGTGTAATTAAATCCGTAATTAAAAATGCTGAAACGCCAGTCAGTATTTAAAGAATAATGAAAAAGAGTCCCCAGGGAGAAGCTCAGAAGACGAAACTTTTTTACCATTGTGAGAAGAAGTTATAAATGCACGAGAGGGCACAAGCGCAGCGTGTATAAATATTCATTGCACGTGAATAACCGTGAAATAGACCAGGAAAAACAAAATAAACTGTTGCTCGTTGAAAGTTACTAACGACTGAAACTTGACCGAGATTCAGCCTTCTTATCTAATAACAGAAATGTTTATTCAGCCTAAAACTCACTGGAACATCAAAAAGAATTATTATTCTAACGGCAATCAGTTTAAGAGAGAAAACTGTAAGGGCAATTTATGCGTTTCAGCATTTTTAATTACGGATTTAATTACACTGGGGCCGAAAAATGAAGAGAAACAAGCTTAGAAGACGAATATATTTTTTTTATTGAATTGTAAGAAGGAATTATAAGCGCATGAGAAGACACAAGGGCAGCGTGTATAATTATTCAGTGCACGTGAATAGCCGAACTTTTTGGCTGATTTATGCTGCTTTTTAGCAGTTTTTAAATATAAATATCTTAAAATTGCAGCTACCTAGAAAGCTCAATGTACATTAAGAATGTTTTGATATCATAAAAGATCCTTCAACTGAAAAGAGAAAGTGTTAAGTTTTATCTTTCTTGAAATATTGGAGAAAGTTGCAGGAATGACCAAAATCAGCCCGTAAAAAATGAATCACGATTTACATAAAAACGCTCTTACAGATTTTTCCCTAATTTCGCATACAAGTTGTGTAGGAATGAGTAGTTCAAGTAGTTTAAGTTTCGTCGTAAGGTGTCTAACTAGTTTTCGAGATATTCGACATTATTTAAAATGAGGGGTTGGCCATTACCGTTGCTATGGTGACAGCTGTTGCTAGGAAACCAGTGAGAAAATAAACTTTGATCATATGTTGAAAAGGTGGTGTAGTATCAAGGAAATCTAATTTACCTTCTATGCGAAATTTGAACTTCAAAAGATACACTCCAAGGCCAAAAAAACTGTTGCGAGCCTTCTTAAGTTCGATCTCGGAGCCCGGTAAACAAATTCACATCTTTGAAAGAAAGCGTGGAGCTGGGAACGAGCATGCTGGGTCAAAAGGAATCTTGGGTAGAGAGGAAATAAAGATGGCGGATGCCATGAGTCTTTTTCTTCTGAGTGTAGAGATATGGTTGTTGATGACGAATTTGGGATGGGGCTAGCGTATATTGCCAGCTAAAGAGAAGATCATTTGCTTGAGTGACATGCAAAACGCTGGGAGCGATTGCAGAATGCCCCGCAACTACTATGTGACGTGTCGGAACCCTTTGTAAAACGGAGCGAAAAAAACAATAGGCACCATTGTTATTCAATGAGATGCAAACGAATTGCGGGGTATTCTGCAATCTAGCCAAACGCTGGTCGGTGGAATCGTCCAGAACTCTTACTTTTGTTGAGCTGGTGATTGTTTTCAAGATGATGCTCAGTGAAGTTTGCAGCAGTACCAAAAGGTGGAGATGGAGAAATTCAGAGGCAAGTGACATTGCGGAGAAATTTATCCTCTGTTTCCAAAAGTGTTCGCGGAGTATTTTGTACGTGACAGGAAAGAAGCCAATTGATCACAATTTATAGTTTCTGAAAAGAGCCAAGCTGTTTTTGAGTAGCCTGGAGTGTCCTGGAAGGTTACCAAAAACTAAGTTTTATGTTTTTAGCGTAGGCAACATAGCATTGCTTTTATGTATGTCATCTCATCTGTTGATGTGTGTATATTTGAGAATATAATCATGACTGATATGATGACTGTTATTGTTATATTATTGCAGTATTTTTAGTTTAATTGTCAATATATAAAAAAAAAGTTCTCTAGTGTCAACTAGATGAATTATGTATCAGGCAATTTCAGTTGTGATCATTTCCTTTGTGGGCATATAGCATGCTCTGTTGAATTTGCAGTAATTGTCACACCTTGGAATTGACGGATTCACTTCATGTCTGTTAAGGGTGCGTTTCTTTGGGAAAATCCAAATCCGGATTCTTGTATCCAAAAACGGATTTTGTGTTTCTTTACCTAAATCCGAAAATGGATTAATCAGGGATTAGTGATCTGAAGAATCCACACTCCGAGTGGATACATCAGATTAAATCTAAATCCGGATTTTTAGGATTCATAATCCGTGCGTTTCTTTGGGGGACGGATCCAAAAATAGTATATCTGTCGAGCGGTTTTCCATGCAAATTTACTGGTCTCGCCATATAGTTTCTCTCGATCTTGGGTGACAAAACATTCGATCGTAAAAAGGAAAAATTCAGGTGATTATTCCGTTCCGTATATTTGAAAATTTTCTCCAAAAGTACAAACAGAAGCATTGACACGTCAGGATAACTTCATTTGTGTACCATTTCTGTAATTCAGGGACTAGATTTTGCTAATTGTGAACGCAAATAGCGAGTTCACTTGAACTATTGCAGATACTGTCCTTGTTTATAAATTATTTGTATTCCATTCTAGCTGAATTCCGGGGGCAGTACGAGAGAAATATCGTTCTGATATATATATATTGCGTGCCTCCAGCCTGTCTTGTCATGACAAAATAATCCTTTTTCGGATTTTGCGTTCTTTGGTGTCGAAGAATCCATATGATCTGGGATCACAAATCCGTTTTCGGATTCTCCCAAAGAAACGCACCCTTAGTGTTATATTAGTAAGTTGAGTGTAAATAACAAGATCTGGACATGAGACCTTGTTCTGATGGTAAGGCCCGCGGTCTAAAAAGCGAATGTGTGATGGCTGAGGCTTCACTACCTGTGCACATTCAAATTTAATTTGTTGCATTGATCAAAAGAGGGTGTGGGGGTAGAGGTCTTACAGAGGACAACTCCTGGTACTTGAGGTAGCTGTTTGGGCCAGGGCCAATTAGAATTCACCCTCAACTTACCTACAATTGCCCTTAAGTTGCCTAAAATCGCCTTAAGTCGCCCAAAATTGCCTTAAGTCGTCTAAAATCGCCTTAAGTCGCCTAAAATCGCTTAAAATCGCCATAATGTTTTGGCGAATTTTGCTTAAGTCGCCTAAAATCGCCTAAGGTCGCCTTAAGTCGCCCAAAGTTACGGCGACTTAAGGTCCCAGAGTAGGCCTAATATTTATAAAATATGTACGTTTTTATCTGTGTTCTGTGAGAAATCATCTCCGGTCCAGTGATCGGCCTGTACAGAAAACATTACAGGGTAAAGTTATGTTCGAACCTGAGAAACTTGCCCGGGCTCATTGTTGCCTATATACGCGAACCATCCTTAGTTGCACCGTCAGTTGCCAGTTGGTAAAGTTGCACTTTGTTTCCACGATTGGGTTCCTTCGTCTTCAATTCCCCGCTGACTGTTGTGTACAAGGAGTTACCCCGGTAAGAAATTACGTTAACAAATTGTCCTTAGTTTGCAAGCAGTTTTCTTCTTTTCCCCTTTTTTCATCGCTTTGTCTGTTTTTTTGCGCTCCTCAGTGTCAAGATCGACTTTCCAAGGGCCGCATTTGTTTATTTTGTTTATCGATTTCTCTAAAAGACCCTAAAACTGACTTTATTTAAATTCATTTTCAGCTAAAGGCGATTTTTTAATCCTACTCCGTTTGATTGTAATCGCCAGCTCTAAAAAACCTAACGCTAGGGACAGAAGAAATTTATTTTCGTTGGTTAACGGAGGGAAGTATCCTCTCTTTCCTTATACTGTCAGTTTGTTTGTTTGTTTGTTTGTTTTCAACCTTACAGTTCCTTGAGTGTTAAAGTCAAAATACTTTTGATGTTAAGCTTCTCCAATTACGAGTGTTTAAGTTAACAGTTAAAAAAAATGCTACTCAATTCGCTGATGCTGTAAATCCCGAACTACGATAGCTGAGGGCTTAGTCTGTAGTCTCTCTTTCCGGCTCACTACGCTAGCGTCTCGACACGCGCGCCACGTTTCAACACGGCAGGCGATTTCGCGCTCACTCGCTTGTTTTTTTCCTCGACTATCGCTGAGCGGAAAGAGAGACTGCTCATAGTCTACAAGAAAAATGAATAATAACCCTTCCTTTAAAAATGGCGGGCCCAGATACAGTGCTGATTGAAATAAAAGCCGGGTGCACTATGCCAAGTTTGAAATAAACGCCGGGGGCGTTTAGTTGAGAAAATATGCTAGTGGAAACTTGATTGCGGGTCTTGTTTTAACACGACGCGCCAGACAAGAAAACATTATGAAACCGGTAGGGTAAGCCGCCTTCGCTCTGATTCAAATCCCTTCCAAAACGACCCATAAAGACATAGGAACACAGGTTCATAACAATATTTTTATTAAACGATTATATGGTATAGTTTGGGTTCCCTGTACATGTGCCATTGGGTTTGTAATCACACAAGTGATAAACCAAATCCGAAAACTACAGTGAAGGAGTCCGAATTATCCAGAGTTTGACTTAAGAGGGAATTGGACGACATGAAGTCGTGCTGCTTCTTTTAGCATCTATCAAATAATTCAAAATAAATAACAGTTTATTAGTGTGGAAAATACAATTTTTCTTTAAGGGTGCTTAAAAAAAAAAAACCCGCTCAAGCGGTGCCCGCTTTCCAGTTTATCAAGCAAGACAAACTTTTCTTGTCTGAAGTTCCTCCACACGCGTCATAGTTTGGGATATGAGACGGTGAGATTTATGGCATCACGACGGAAGTATATTGTTCTTTTAAACTGTTAACTTAAACGCTCGAAATTGGACAACTTTTCCTGAAAACATGAACATGTTTTGACTTAACCTTTCAAGGAAATAGAAGGATTAAAATAATAAAAAATGAAAATGAAATCAGTGAAAATTAAAAACAGACAGTATAAGTGACGCGACCTTATCTCGGTCAGCGAAGGAAAAACTGTCGAGTTGTTGAAGAATTCATCTGACGTTAGGCTGCTGGGTGAGGAAAATTTTTTTGTTTTTCGGCTGCTACAGTCGTTGAACATTGGGCTTTCGCGTCACAAAACAGCCCACCCCTGACCCTATACACTTCTGTTAAACGGTACAAACAAATAAGCTCTTCTTTGCTCGTTCATTTGTTACCGAACTTAACATATATTGTATTTAATTTCTAGTTCGACCATTAATTTTAAGATTTGTCTATTGCTGCTGTTTATTTTTTCTGTTAGTCAAGAGGAAGCATGTCTCAGGTTGCTAAATGCGTTTGTTTATTTATGTTTTACAATTTATAGGCTAAAAAAGAAAAAAGCAAATAGGAAGCCATATGAAAAGTTCGCAAGAGAGTCCTAGACCCCCACACAAGTCCTACACCCCACCCCAAAAAGTTACTAGATTTGGAGCCATGCAGATGCGTTTTACGTGATTATGTTACCCGCCTCCCTCACCCCTCCCTCACCCCCCCCCCCCCCGGCAAGACATATACAGCTTTGTCAAATTTGTCACATTTTCTTCTTCTTGGAATATTTTCAAGGTGTATTACAAAACTTGCCCAGTCGAGGTTGATGAAACGCCCATTTTTGATCTACCTGATTGTGAGTCAAGAGGAAGCATGTCTCAGGTTGCTAAATGCGTTTGTTTATTTATGTTTTACAATTTATAGGCTAAAAAAGAAAAAAGCAAATAGGAAGCCATATGAAAAGTTCGCAAGAGAGTCCTAGACCCCCACACAAGTCCTACACCCCACCCCAAAAAGTTACTAGATGTGCATTGATAAAAAATATACAAATCAATATAAATTAGAAAAAAGCCAATTACAAATTCGATAGCATTAAACAACAGCCTAAGTCTAGTTTTAAAACCACTTAAATTTGGAGCCATGCAGATGCGTTTTACGTGATTATGTTACCCGCCTCCCTCACCCCTCCCTCACCCCCCCCCCCGGCAAGACATATACAGCTTTGTCAAATTTGTCACATTTTCTTCTTCTTGGAATATTTTCAAGGTGCATTACAAAACTTGCCCAGTCGAGGTTGATGAAACGCCCATTTTTGATCTACCTGATTGTGAGTACGTTTTCAAAACACTGAACAAAATGAGGAACAGTTAAATGGACAATATCATGTATTTTTATTTACTTTGAAAAGCTAAAACATCTTTCCAGCAATGGCAGCATAAAAATAATTGTCCAGTTCTGTCATAAATGGCTGGTTCTAGATTCCAGGTATAAAAAATTAACCCCTGTAAGTCACCCAAGAGTGATCAGAATCAAGTTTCTCCTTGTTACATCATGAGAGTTAAGGTTATGATTCCAATGGTGAATTGTCCTGAAATATAAACCAGTTCTTCCAAAAAACATTTCTTATTTGAGGGGGTCTAATTATATATGACTTGTATAAGCTACAAATTAGTTTCCTTTACGCCTCCTCTTAAGGCGAAAATGCGTACGCGTTTGTAATAACTCTTTAAGACACAAATTTAATTCGGTCAGTTTTATTACACATCCTCGACTTTGACATATTTTAAAGGCATAAACTGTGTGGCACTAAATTTTTGCGGGAGTTTATTTTTACAGATTGGCGATTTTTTGTGTTTTGCGGGAGCTAATTTTTTGCGATTGGAAAAGGCCGGTTTTTCTTGCTGAGAATACATTTTTGCGATTTTCTGGAGGTCGCGTTCAAATGGAACCGTAAACATTTTCTTTTTTATTTCAGTACATGCAATCAAAATACAGATTAAACAACATGGGAATGTCACTCTATTACACTACAATGGATAGACAACTGAACTAGGGTACCACTTGATGTATAATCCACCGGGTTATCTATACTATTTTTCTTCATCTTCAGGACGAGCACCTTCAGACGATCCTTGTGGTTTGTGATTGTGTCAAGCATGTTAACATCTTTCAAACCCAGCACAAACTTATCCAACATTTCTATTGAACAACGTCAGCATGTTGCAGGTGTCACGTGCCACACTGTTGAGTGTCGTTGAATGATGTTGAACATGATGCTGAAAGGTAATGAAAGAAATTTGATTGTCATCGAACTTGCGATCCAACAGCATCCAAAAAATCTCACGTGAAGCCTGCTAAAGAGCTATGGCTCTGTAGGGTTTGAAAAGGTCTCTCTTTTTTTTAATTTAAAGAAATCTTACACTCAAACGAAGAAAACCGTGAACACTGAAAATATTTCTGGAATGTTTATTGTGTTTTGACCAATCACATGCGAGACCTTGTAACCGCAGAAAACAAATGGGTTTCTCAGTCACGGAATCGAGTTGGTTCTCCATTTGTTTTGAAAGACCTTCATTTTAACTTACAAGGATTTAAATTGTTATTTCTTTTTAACTGAGAGCCACATGCACTACGGGTGCGAAAAATGTGTGAGTGGTCTTTGGCTTGTTGCGGCTGCACTGTAGCAACGACCGCAGACTGTCAAAAGCGGCGTACATTATTCTTCAACAGCCTGGTGTACCGTTGCTACATTTGAAAATATGTCATTTTCAAAATGTGCAACTACACGTTATATGATGCAAGCCCGGCTCGAAGGCACGGATGATTCGGCATAAATAAATCGAGTCAGCTGTGCTGTCAATGGACGAATTTGGAGATTGGAGAGAGAACATTGCAGTTTTTACTTCAAGGTGAAATAACTGCCCCTTGAGTTAGTTTTATTTGAAATGTCGGAAACACTGATCGTTGCGTCGGTTTGTCGAAACATTTTATTCGGCCAAAGCGCTCAAACCTATTTTCGCTTGCTTGGAAACCATGGAATGAAAACATATTTTCATAAGAGTTGGTCAACCAAGCCACTATAGCAATAAATGTGCTCGCCGCTTTTTCTTGATAGTGTTTACTGATCTCTACTAAGTGAAACTGTGAAGAACCATATGCTTTTACTTAGCCTAATTTACTTTGAATATTGCATTGAGATTAGAAGTGTGCGATTTGTCTGTTTTGGAAAAGCTACTCTTAACTGAATCGGAGATCACAACGGTTGAGAGTAAGTCAGTTAGGTTAAA
Source organism: Siderastrea siderea (assembly GCA_964030785.1). Taxonomy (NCBI): domain Eukaryota; kingdom Metazoa; phylum Cnidaria; class Anthozoa; order Scleractinia; family Rhizangiidae; genus Siderastrea; species Siderastrea siderea. The sequence goes on from OZ034970.1 coordinate 1,336,058, forward strand.
CAGTCTTTCCTAATTCATATCATCCGTGGACTTAACAGTGACAGTTTATCAGGTAAACAGGAAGAGTTAACTCAAGCAATGGGAAATTGTCCGTAAATGTCCGACAAATCAAGCTCAAACTCAAGCGCGAAGAAATCGTGTGACGAGCTCAAAGAATGGCTACGTTGGAGGCGAAATGTTATGTAGCTTTAGTATATTTCATGGTCAGTACTTAGAAGTTGTTGAAGAACTTTACACGGTACTTATCAGTTCTTATGTTCACACGACGTATGAAACACTTACAGGGAACTAAGTGCAAACTAGATTAGGTGAAGTATGATACCAGAGCATCCGCTGCAGCACATGTCACAAAAAAAATCATTTTCCATCTAAAGTGTCTCGTTATCACTTTTTTATAAACTCAAGTCGAGCCAATCACTGTTTTCTGAACATGGGAAGTTCTTTCTGAGAGCTTGTTACTGAAGAGTTCACCGGAAGGAAATTAAACGTAACAATGACCGAGACAGCTGCGACATAATATCCAGAAAAAATATACAATAATAATAATAATAAATAATAATCATAATCATAACTATAACAAAATTCTCGAATCTGATTGGCTATCACCAGCCATGATTTGAGCATTAATAGGACAGTTGGGACAGTGTAATTGAACAGTGTACGTGTCATGTGCACAACGCTCGCCCCAATCTTCGCGCGTTCGAAAAGCGAAGAATGCTTCAAACCTGAGGAAAGCCCTACGGAAACGCTTGCTCCACAGGCTAGTGCGATCGGTATGTGTCCTTGCGGTTACTTAACAGCATGACACACATCAAGATTATGAGAAAAGCGATCACGCTGTGAAGCAAAAATTATTACAGGAAAGAACGAGCGCAGTCAGCGCAAGTGCGTGAATTTTCAGGTAAGTTTGTCTGTGTTTCGGGTTACCTCCTTTTGGCTCTGTGAATTCTAGCAACGCAAAGGGTTTAGGTCGCACCACTTGTCACCATACCAGGAAACGAAACCTAAAACAGGACAGAGAAATGTTCAGTCTTGTCACGTTGTTTGTAATGAAGTGGTGTGACATGTGTACTTCGTTTCAGTTTTATGGTATATTTTCTTTGCTAGACTGCCACTATTGTCCTTTATGACAATCAAAACCGGCTGATGCATGCAATTGATTTTAGTAGATTTTCATGGTCAGGCTGTAAAAAGAGAATTTTAATTTTGTGTGAGAATTATCTGGCGGGAATTTATTTCAACATTACGTAAACCTGCAAATTCTCCTCGATGCCTCTTAGAAAACTGAAAGTTCATTGTTGTCTTCACTAAGCTGCGTTGCGGGTTTGCATGTAGGTCGAGCAAGAACCCGACATCGATCAAATCTTAAGGCTACTGACTTTTATGTGAGGAAATGTATGTTAGAGGATGCATGGGATTCGGTGGGGCTTTCACGACTCCGATTATAATTTATTCGAGCTACACTGGTATGATGTATTAAACATTTCCCAGCCGCGAGTCACTGCGTTTCCTTTTGATATTTTACTTACTTTATTCCAAGTATAGAAGGTTTCCAACCTAAATACTGTAGCGACCGCTTGGGTAGTACCAGGCTTTCTTCAAAACACTATATTGAATTTGTGTTTTGCGTGTAACACAATGGTGACAGGAAATGTAAGGTTTTGAAAATCGCGCGCGTCTTAACGACGACCGGTCCACGAAGCTATGGAATCGAGGCAAAAAGAGACGAGAGACCTTGGTAAGTAGCAATAAGAATTACGATTTTGTATACATGGATACCTTAAGGCGAAATATTTATATTAGCATCGCGCTCTAGCTCATCGCGCAGAATGGCCGGACATTTGTGCATATTTATGAGCTACAATGGCGAGTTATTCGAGCGTGAGCGCCCTATGTGAGAAAATCAGAATAAAGTTTATTCTGATTTTCTCACATAATATGCTGTACCTGGAAACTTGATCGCTATCGTTGCGCTTTAGCCTATTCTGTTTTCCTTTTGTATGATATACCTGGAAGCGTTATTTTTAACATCGCACTTTAGCTCATTCTGTCTTCCTTGGGTAGCATATACCTGGAAGCGGAATGTCTAACATCGATTTAAAGCTTATTCTGTCTTCCTTGGGTAGCGTATACCTGGGAGCGGAATTTCTAACATCGCTCCTTAGCTTATTCTGTCTTCCTTGGATAGCATATACCTGGAAGCGGAATTTCTAACATCTCGCTTTAGCTTATTCTGTCTTCCTTGGGTAGCACATACGTGGAAGCGGAATGTCTAACATCGCTTTATAGCTTATTCTGTCTTCCTTGCGTAGCGTATACCTGGAAGCGGATTTCTAACATCGCTCTTTAGCTTATTCGGTCTTACTTGGGTAGCATATACCTGGAAGCAGAATGTCTAACATAGCTTTATAGCTTATTCTGTCTTCCTTGGGTAGCATATACCTGGAGGCGAAATTTCTAACATCGCTTTTTAGCTTATTCTGTCTTCCTTGGGTAGCATATACCTGGAAGCGGAATTTCTAACATCGCGCTTTAGCTTATTCTGTCTTCCTTGGGTAGCATATACCTGGAAGCGGAATGTCCAACATCGCTTTATAGCTTATTCTGTCTTCCTTAGGTAGAATGCATATACCTGGAAGATTCTGTTATTTGTGCAATGAAAAAGAAGCAAAGCAAAACAAATTAAAGATAACCGATTGCCAGGTTTTCATGTACAATCAATGTACATTGAATGTTACGTTGTATTACGGCTCTAAGATCATCAGATTTTTTGAAAACCTTTTTCCCGGTCTTACAGGTAGCGGGGCGGAGAATTTATTCAATTCAATATTACCAGTTACACAATTGTATTCTTGAGTTTACCAACATTTTATATTATTTGACTGACTGAATTGAAAAAGGCTAGTAAATTAATGTTTATGCCGCTTTTTTACTACCATATATTACTTGTATTTTAGGTTTGTTCTGCTGAGGAACAATTTTCAAAAAAGAACCATTGTTAAAATGTGTGATCGTTTTTTGCTTAGTAAAATGGACAAAGCGCTTACCAATTAGTGTTGTATCTTCATCAATCCAGAAATTGCGGTTACTTTCATTTCAGTTTAGGGGAGCTTGAATTACTTTTTTGTGGGCTATTGCCTGATTTCCGAGTGTGTTCAGCTAAAACCTCAAGAGACGGAGAGGTGTCAAACCTTGGCTTTGAATTACTTATGCAAATTAGCTGGCTGCCGATTCAATGTACAGCCAGCCAATTTGCATAACACGTTTTCGCACCGCAAAGCTTGTCATGCAGGACTTCGTGTCGTCCAATTCGGTCTGTGATCATACTCGTGATCAGACAAATCGGACTCCACTCAGTCCTATTACCATTATTAATAATACAATAATAATAATAATAATAATAATAACAATAATAATAATAATACAACCAGACCTTTAGGAGATTGGAACCCATGGTTTAATTCACATATTAGTTGACAGTGGTTAAGCATTTGCACCGGTTTCGTAATCCTCGTTCATGCGTTAACAGCAGACACAACACGATCTCTAGAACTTTCATTTTTAATTACTTTTGTTACAAGCACCACTCAGTGTATTTTTATCCTTGTTAAGGCTGGGGGGCATACGGGCATTGTTGCCTAAATGTGAATTTTACGGGACTGCCTATCTTGTCCTTTGCTTTATCATCTAGGTTTGATCGCTCCTGACACAGAAACAGACGGCCTATTTAGTTAGTCGTTGGTGCAAATCGGTGCGGATAACGACAATGGATAAAACTCCAGAATCTGAAGCCACCTTTGTGAAAATATCATGGCTTTTTAGAGGCAAACGCTTCAAAGACAGTTCACTGTCCTGGGTGGTATGTGTTTGCTCAGCGGTTTGTAATGCAGTTAACCTGGGATTTGTGCTCAGCTTTGGCGTTTTGTTCCCTGAACTGATGGAATATTTTGGTGAGACAAGAGAACGAACAGGTTAGTAATGACTTCTTAGGAACTAAGGAACTTTTTTTTAAAATGGAAGTTCTACAGATCGTGTTGTGTCAGCTGTTAACGCATGAACGAGGATTACGAAACCGGTGCAAATGCTTTACCACTGTCCCAGGGTATCCAATCGAACAAAACCGAACGAATTTGTCATCGAACTCAATCAAATGAAATCGGACGACATCGAACGATTAAATTCGATGTTGTTCGATCATCGAACGAAATCGAACAACTAACTTTTTTGTGAGTTCGATTTCCGAACCAAATCGAACGAAATCGAAATTTAGCGTTCGATTTAGTTCGATTAAGTTCGGAAATCGAACTTGTGGCTAGAATTCAAAAAAAAGAATTTCAAACCTAATGAGCAGCGAGTAAAAATTTCTTGTTTATTCCTTAAACGGTTTTGGAATAAGTGACTGGACACGGTATCGTATAATCTTTGTCTTTTATTTGATCCTAAAGAAGCAATACATAATACTCGAACAATCTAATACGCAGTAAGCCATTCATAAAAATTGTTTGCGGGATCGAAATATATAGATACTCAAATCCAACCGTTAAACAACATATCACTCACTTCGCATAATATTTCTGCATAGCAAGGTAGAAAACCACTAATGACGCATTTAATTCCCCAATTACTGATAAAATCAAATCGAGCAGACCCAAAGGGAAGATGGAGAGCTGGCGGCGGAATAAATGTTCCTGTGAAAATCGAGAAAGTTTTGGGGAAGCGACAAGCCAGGGAAATACGACGTGCGCTGGAATTAGAAGGAATAGATGCTACTTTTCAGGAATGTAACCAGGAGCGTACCGTTGGAAACATGTTGTGATGCTCTATAGCTAGATGTCGGGTGTAATGGCAATAAAGGAAACATAACTTTAGGTGGCTGGATCGTTTGACGCATTTATAATCCCCGGGATAATCAGGTGACGGAAAACCGAACGTTCGATTTTGCTTTGTTCGATTCAGATTATATATTGTGATACGACGCAAGCTCGCTTAGGTATTGAACCTCATCGAACTTGATCGAACGTTCGATTTGGTTCAATTCGCATTTATTTTTGTGTGTTCGATTTCGTTCGATGACCGAACAACATCGAATTTAATCGTTCAATTTTCGTTCGATTGAGTTCGATTGAGTTCGAAAACCGAACGTTCGATTTGATACCCCAGGCACTGTCAACTGATATGTGAATTAAACCATGGGTTCGAATCTCGTGAAGGTCTGGTTGTATTATTATTACATAATGGTTTGTCACGTAAATAAAGTTTCTTACTTACTTACTCTCGATCGTTATAGCCCTAGTTATGATGTAATCACTGGTTATGGAATAACTTTTTGTCAACTCGAATGAGAGATTTCTTAACTTTTCCACTATCAGAGAGCGTGGTTTGCGGCTTAAAACAGGGAATATGATTTACAAACATCTTAGATTTGTACGAAATATTAAAAAGAACATAACCACAGACAAGTACTGCAATGAATCGCTTTCACATGAATGGTAAAGCTTGAGGAGTAGCAGTAGTGGTGTTGGAATCGAACCACTTTTTTTCCGTACGGTTACAAGGCGTCTTGTAACTGTACGGAATAAACTGGTAGTGGTATTAAAATCGATCTACTATTCTCCCGCGGCGCCTTGTAACCATACGGATCTGAATAAACACAACGCAAGCTTGGGCAAGTTTGGGCAAGCCGACAGTTAAGTATGAGGCCCTTTTAGGGGGCTACGAATGTCGCTAATCTGAATTTCAAAACCCTTCGTTTCACGTGTTGAGGAGGGGCTATGTCCCTCTCGGTATTTTACTATAATTGTTTTATTTTTCGGTGAATTATATGTTAATTAAGTTTTTGATTCGCTTGACTTGCGGGGGCCACAACCGAAAGCCTAATCCATTATTTTGGCGTATCATTTTCAGTTTTACGTAACTTTATGGTCTGATAAACCTTTATGAGGCCCTTTTAAGGGGGGCTACGAATGTCGCTAATCTGAATTTCAAAACCCTTCGTTTCACGTGTTGAGTAGTATTACAAGTAGTTAACAAATACCACCTGATTGTCAGAGGTTTATTTTCGAATTTTAACCCCCCCACCATAATAATCAAGCTCCTTGCGTCGCATGATTATTATGATGGGAGCTTTAAAATTCGAAAATAAACCTCTGACAATCAGGAAGTATTTGTTAACTACTTGTAATACTACTTAACCGAAACAAACCACCCAGCATAAAAAAATTTTTAATTAAAGAATTACACATCTTTATTATATCAAAGTTGTAATGTCTGCAAGCATAAACATTGAAGAGCTTTTGAAAGAATTTGATCCAATTCCTCGAGAAAAAATCCGAAATGTTACAAACTATCAGAATGAAATTCTTGATTTATATGACATTGCTGAATATGAGGGAGAAGAAGAAGTAAGAGGGCGCCGTTTCATTAGATTGCGTTTTATTCGAGATCTTGAAAAAGATCTTACACCCGTTTTTATGGAAAAAATAAGAGAGAAAGTTAACACATCTTTTTACGCAAGACATATTTTTTCAAATCAGCTACGCAACATTGAAGACGATTCGTTAATGGTATTTTACACAAACATTGGCTCACCTTGGTTTGAACGTTTTTCTGAGGCGGAGGAATGGTTGAGTGAGCGGGAGAAGGTGCCCCTGGACTCTGACAACATAAATAGACCTGACACGAAATGGGTGTTTGAAAATCATTTTAATGTTGATGTAAAGGTGGTGCTTGATCGTCAACCGCTTTTAGGTACAGGACCATTACCAGATTGGCTACGTAACCTTTCACATAGTCGTAATATGATAGCTTTAGACACTTACAAAGACAATTTTTGTCTTTGGCGTTGTATTGCGGTACACCGAGGTTCAAGACCAGATCGAAGTACAACGGCAGCACGGGAACTTGCAAAGGGTTTCTGCAACCTCAAAGCTGCTCCACAAGATTGCCGTAAAACATCTTTAGATGAACTTGATGAGGTTGAAAAACATCTTAATAAAAAACAAATTTTCAAAGATTGGTTGGGTATTCGTGTATATGAGCCTGAACGTTTGCAGAATAGTGAAGTTGTATGGCATCTTAGCAGGACACCACCAGCCAAATTAACAAATATTTTGACAATTGGAATTTACGAAGGGTATGCTTCCTATATAAAAGATATTTCGAAGATTGCAAAAGTTTATGTATGTGTTCATTGTCGTTCAAGATCTACTCAAGCTTGCAGTCTTCAACGGCATGTCAAAAAATGTGCGGAAGGAAAGACGGTGATTGAATGTCCGGATGAAAAAGTTGAATTACCACAAACAGTTTTTGAGCAGGCTTTTTATCCAAAACATTCATCTTCTCCGGAATCTCTTTGTTGGCTTGAACAAGAAGCAGCACTTCGTAAAATTCACATTCACCACGCTGCTTGCGGGCATGGCGGTGAAAGATATGTTGAGTGCGCTCCTGTTGACGGTTACAACCACGAAACAAAAACTGTTTTTCAATATCATGGATGTCATTGGCATGGATGTCGAAAATGTTTACCTCATGATCGAAATAGAATTATTACTCATAATAACCAAACAAGAAAAGATAGATTTAAAGCAACTGTTGAACGTACACAAATGCTTCGAGCTGCTGGCTACCGTGTAATCGAGGCATGGTCTTGTGAAGTAGGAAAAATAAATATAAAGTTACCAAAGACTCAAATACAAAGTTACCCACACGCTATATTGTTTGACTTTGAAGCATACGGAGATAAAAATCATAGGAAAGAACCAACAGGAACGTTAACAATCGAAAATAAACACGTACCAATTTCTGTAAGTGTTGGTGATACTTTAGAAAGAGAACCAACTCATATCTGTGAAAGAGATCCTGCTGAGCTTGTTGGTAAGTTTATGGAAGAACTTGAGAGGCGTGAGAAAAACATTAGTGATCAAGTAAGAGCAGCCTTCATATCTGACGACATAAATATGCTTACAAAAGCGCAGCGTTTCAAAATAGAAAGATGGTGTAATCAGGTGCCAGTTCTTGGGTTTAACTCCGGGAGATATGATTTGAATCTTATCAGAGAACATTTCGCGGAGCTTTTAGCCGATACAACAGATAAAGTAAAAGTTGCAAAAAATGGAAACAAAATTATGTTTATTTTGACTGAAAACTTTCGCTTTCTCGACAACATGAACTACTTAGGACCGGGTACAAGTTATGATAAATGGGTAAAAGCTTATGAATGCGAAACTGTAAAATCGTGGTTTCCGTATGAATGGTTTGACAAACCTGAAAAACTTGATTTTCGAGGATTACCGGAATATGAGGAAGCTGAAGGGTGGTTATGTTTTAACACGAGATCAATGGGAAGGGTGCCAGCGTCTGTTCGAAGAAAAGGGTATGTGTCCCTTCGCAGACTGGCTGCGTTACTACAATAATCTAAATGTAGCTCCTGGCCTTGAGGCGCTTGAAAAGATGCGTGCTTTCTACACTGATAAAGGAATAGATATTTTGAAAGATGCTGTAAGTATTCCAGGTGTTAGTTTACATTATTTACTTCGCGGATGTGTTGAGAGGGGCGCAGATCTTTACAGCCCGTGTAAAGAAGCTTATGAGATGTTGAAAGAAGCTGTTGTTGGAGGACCGAGCCTTGTTTTCACAAGATATCATGAAGTTGGAGTAACGAAAATAAGGTCTCATCGAATAGCGGAACCTCGTTTTTGCAAAAATATAGTGGGTTACGACGCCAACGCTTTACATTTGTCAACCATGCTTAGAGACATGCCTTGTGGAAAAGGAAGGGTCGTGCACTACAATAACGAAGCCGTCGCTCCCACACTGACACAAAGACTCAAAGAAGAAAAATGGTTCGGATTTGCAGAAGTTGATATAGAGATCCCTGAACATTTATATCCAAAATTTGAGGAAATGTGTCCGTTCTTCTACAACAAAAAGGTTCCTATTGAAGCTGTGCCGCAGCATATGCTTGACTATCTTAAACGCACAAAAAGGAACCGAGGAGACGGAAAGAAGCTGGTGGGAGCATTGTCTGCAAAGAAGATATTATTATACGCACCTCTTCTTAGATGGTATCTTGAGCATGGAGCAGTGATCACAAATGTTTATCGGACAATTGATTACCAGCCAACAAAAATATTCACTTGGTTTGTGGAGCAAGTGACTGAAGCTCGTAGAACTGGAGATAAAGAAAAAAGCAAGGCGCTGTTGGCTGAGGTATTCAAACTGTTAGGAAATAGTGGGTACGGAAAGCTCATCGAAGCCTTGAAGAGGCAAACAAACGTTATTTACACCATAAACGAAAAGAAAGTTGACAGAGCCTTGCGAAGTGCATATTTCAGTGATCTTGACGAGCTCGGGCAGGCGTATGAGCTGGAAAGTAGAAAAACAAAGATCACAATCAAAAGACCATTTCAGGTGGGAATAGCTGTATATCAACTGGCTAAACTTCGAATGCTTGAATTCTATTATGACTTTCTTGACAGATATTTTGATAGAAAAGATTTCGAATTGATTCAGATGGACACAGACAGCAATTATATGGCAATTAGCGCAGAAAAGTTGGAAGACATCGTCAAACCAGACCTGCAAATAGAATTTGAGGCAAAAAAGAAAGAGTGGTTAGCTTGGGATAAGTGGAGCAGTCGGACGCCTGGGCTATTTAAACTCGAGTGTGAAGGCAGCAGAATGATAGCACTCTGTTCAAAATGTTATTACATTGACGAATCTGAGGGTAAAAAAAAGAAGTTCAGCATGAAAGGGGCGTCGAAGAAACAAAACGAGATCACGTGGCAGCGTTTTAAGAAAGCTTTGGAAGGCAGCAAGGACATAGCAACTAATAGAGGTTTTAGGATGCGGGACGAGCAGATGGTTACTTACGAACAGCAGAAGTGGGGTTGAGTGCTTACTATGACAAACGCTGGGTATCGGAAGACGGTATTCACACAAAACCGATCGAGTTTCATTGTTAGATTGCTGGTGGTAGTTGTGTATCTGGAGGGACAACCAAAAGCTCTTCGCGGACAAACCAACGTTTTGGTCCGTCAAATAAATAATAGATAACCGGTGCGTCTGGTTTTATCATAATTTTTTCAATCTCGTAAACATTCAAAGACCAGATTGGGTCGGTTGCTCTTCGCCGACCACCTTCAAGTTCACCTGGTTGATAGAGATAGCGAACACTTAAACCGGAGGGGAGCTTTTTTTCGTTTACACCAACGGGTCTCAAATAAGGTGTCGAGGGTTTGGATGGAACAGTTTTCTTTTTTATGGCATCAACAAGTTTTTGACCAGTAAGTCGAGTGACTTCCTTATTCAAAGCTGAAATAACAGCGGGCAGTCGGGCTACCCATTCAGTCGATCTTTTATCATCTGGGAGGCGCATTTCAACCCCATATTGGTGTCCAAACAGTCGTTCAGCCAGGGTGCAGTTGAATCTTTCAACGACAGCTTGATCACGGTGAATATCCACACGACCACGTCTAACCTCAACATTACGTTTCGAAAGCAGTTGATTCACAGCACCCATAAACTCACGACCAGGATCGACTTGAAGCAGTTTCGGCCACTTCAAAGGACCACGACTATAAATCCGTTCCAGAGCAGCTGCAACTTCTTTAGCCTCTTTTGTGGTCAACGGTTCGGCCTCTTTGTATCGAGAGGCCACATCTACCACCGTGAGAGCATATTTAAAAGTTTTACGGGAGCGTGGTGGGCGATCGTGTGGGAGATACAGAAGATCGGCTTGGTGAACTTTGTTTGGAACAGGAACATCAAATTTCGGTCTTGGAATGTAACGTGGGGCTGGTAAATAAACCTGCCAAAGAGCTTGCTTCATCAACCAGTTTTGAGCCACATCTTCCGAAACTTTCGCTGCCTGGGCTAATTTCTTAATTGCTGCAAACCCTTTCCAATACCCTTGCGGGCTGTAATAAATTTTTGACAACTTATTTAAAACGTGTGAGCTCATTGTATACTATACACAATAAAAAATGGACGACCCGTTTGGTTGTTTGCAAGGTGAGAAAATTTCGTCGAAAATAATTCAAGAAATGTTGCAAAAAAGAATTAAAATAAGCCTGTTATCAAAAAAGATTAATCGTTGTCCTTCATGCGAGGAGCAAATAGTTTATGTGGTGAATGAGTTATGTCTTGCATGTCAAAAATGTGGTAGAGTGATTGAATGTGATGATAATGAATATTTTGAAGAAGAAAATTGGAGAAGAAGTTCCACTGCTCTTCCAACGAATAATGATTATTTAAAAAGTGTTTTGCGAAAATGGAACATTAAAGAAATGTTTTCTTCCAGCGAGGTAGATTTTCTTGGTAACGTTATTGCTCAATTTCAGAAGATGTCCGGCAAGTCAGTGAACTACCCCTATTTTCTGTACAATTATTTTGAAATAGTACCTTCTGAATGCTGGCCTAAGAAAAAAGAAATTATGGAATCTATTTCTAATCACCTTCCAAAAAGCTTAGAAAGTTGGCGGCACACAAAACAGGAGTTTTATAAATGGTGGTTGAAAACCAATCAAGGTTCTTCATAAACATTTTCATATTTGCCTGTTTTCGGATTTTTTACCAAACGCATAACAGTACCCTTTTTCGGATGAGTCCAAAATTTCTTGCTTGTGACGCCAGTTGGACCTGTAAAAGCATTTTTCGCAATATCACCTGACCAATACCGATCTAATACAGGTTTTGTGGAAGGAATCATTTTTTTGTCAAAGTTTCGGCAAAATTCGCTACTTCCAATGGTTTGTCCAAAACACCAGTCCCTTTTTGTTTTTTCAAACCCAACCCTAACTTTTGTTTTGCATTGATTGCATTTCTTGCAGCCGCATGACCCCACTGCCTTTGTTTGTAAGGAACTTCGTCAAGAAACCTTACCATTTTTTATCTGCTTTGTTTTTGCATTTTTTGAGATTTTCACCGTATTTTTGTTTCACGGTTGGCACAAACATCATAATCAACATCATGTTGCATAGCAATTGCATCTGTCGCGCCTGTTGGTGGTTGATATATTTCCAGAATTTCACCAGTTTCTGGATCGTATTTCAACTGCTTTTCAAGAGGATTGTATGGCCCTGTGTAATTATGTCCCGGCAATGTCGAACCTTTTTTTGGTTTCGGACGTTTCCCAATTGCAGCATGTATATCAAATCCAGCACCATCCAAATCAGGTCTGTCAGTTTTGTAACGCTGGTTTGGTCGAACTTTAGTTGAAAGTTGATCTAACATTTCACTTCCGACTTTTTGAATGACTGGGCAGGCTTTGTCAAGAGTGTAATTTATTGCTTTCTTTTGCAGTTTGGGGTCTCTCATAGCTTCAGAAGCGTTATATCTTACAGCTTCAACACTTTTTTTTCGCAAGATATGGGATTCCTTTTGTAATAGCAAGATCACCAACTGCCATAGCAACATCGCCTAATATTCCACTGCCCTCCGCAAGGGAGGGCTCACCTAGTTTCCCGGCAAAAACCTTGATTTCATTTTTCCACAACTTGCGCACTTTACTTTTAAGAGTTTTCGATTGTTCTTTGTGATTATAACTTTTTCGGTCCCCTTTACATTGGGTGTGTGCCGCTTTTCTTTCACACAGTACACTTCTATTGTATATATATTTTAAGAAAAATAATTTTTCACTATTTCCTCGTTTTGAAGTAAATCGTTGGAGAACATTTTCAAAATATCGGCAAAACTTGTTCCTTTATTTCTTTCGTTTAAAAAGAGAAGGCAGTAATAACCACATCTCACACTTTGTTCCCATTGAATTTGGTTGTCATTTCTAAAAAAATGTTTCATCCCATGCATTGACATCTCTTGTTTTCATTCTAAAGGTGGCGGAAGCCCAAATGAATCAAAATACTCGCAAAGACCTTTTTCTTTTGGCCAACAACATACCCAGTGAGTTCCCAAACTTCCAAAATCATCCAAGTTTATAATACATGGAGAATGAAACAAGGGTTTTGTTTCATTTCTGCTAAAAATACCTTTTATTGGAATTTGTAAAAAGTTGCACCATTTTCTAAGGTCAATGTTGGATAAGGGTTTATCCTCAAATTTCAGTTTTTTTTTTCAACGATAATAATCATCCCAAGTTCCGAAAAAAGGTGGAGGTTGAATTTGCATTCCTTTACCTTTTGGTGGTGGTATTTGTGGTGATCGTCTTGTTCGTGGCGGTGGTGGCGGCGGTTGAGTTTGCATACCTTTTCCAATTGTTTTTCGAACTAAATCAATGGCTAAAGGCACTCCGATAGACGCAACATACCAAGGAAGCCACCATATTGTGCACCGCTTCCTCTCACCAAACCTTGGCCAACAAGATATTGTTCTGCCGTCTTTTTTTGAGAAGGATTCATTTGCTGGACAAGTTTATAAAGCTCAATTTCCCTTGGTCCAAAGCCATTTCCAAATATCTTTTTCAGCACCTTTTCAGCGCCAAAACTCAAACCTGCACTCGCTAATGCTCCAAGGGCTGGCTTTATCAAAGGTCGTGCCAAACCTAACAAAACAGAAAACAAATTTCCACCACGCTGCGCAGTGTTCTGAATCTGTGTCCGGCTTAATTTTATTACCATTCCTTTCCCTGCCGCCGATCTTTTTTCAATCGCTTGATTTGAGTGAGAAGAAGTTCGTCACCACGCCCAATTTGGTCTGGTTTGACTTTCAGACCAACAGGCATCTTTGTTACATAAGCTTTTTGAATTTTTTTTTTCTGGCCATCACTCAGTGCTATTTTGAAAGGATTATAAGTTGTGCTCATCTTGTGCCCACTGCCAATTTGTTTTAGCACGAATTCTTCTTCATTCAAAACCAAAGCGAAGATCATATAATCTTGAGCGTCTGCGGCTACATTCAGTCTGTAATGTAATTCAAGCTTTTTCGGGTCGCCTGTCACACTTTCTTCAATGTTTCGTAGATCAAAATAGATAATTGGGTATAACTTCTCAAAATTTGCAAGCTGCAGCTGAACTCCGGTATTGTAGTCGTTCTTTCTGTATCGGAAATTGATCAAATCATTCAAAATTCTATTTTAAAATCATGGTCGTAATCAAGCTCAGGGTAAAATTTTGTGCCGTACTGAAGGCGGCAAGTGTACAATCTTGCTGAGTTATCACCATCGATATCAAATATGTCAAAGATGTAAGGGTTGTACCTGTAATCATTTTGTTTCCGACTTTGTTGAATGAAGACAAAAACATGCCCGGTGTAATTAACCACGTACCATTCGCATCCCTTCGGGCGCTGCTGTTATGCAAAGTTTCATTCAGGTATTTCCATTGGGTTGGTTTCAAAAAATTTTCATTTACCAGAGTCTGTCCTTTACCAGTAAAATGCAATTGTGGGGCCCACAGCTCAAATTTACGAACAACAATTCTTCTTAGATCTGTGTTATTGTTTTGGAAAATCATTTCTTGGTCGTTTTGAAGTTGAATTTCAAAATTAAGTTGCATTGGTGGCAGCAATTTATCGGAAAGACCTTCGAAGAAAGAGTATCTGTTTAAAGGGACAATAGTTTGAACCATTAAACCTCCATGTGATAGAAGCGCCCTTGCCCGCATTCCGACGTTTGACGCATTGCCATCAGTGTCTGTGGTAGCGTCAGTGTCAAGATACCAAAATTGGTTTTTTGCAACACTTCTTGAAAAATCATCTGAAAAATCAAGCAGATTTTTGATGAAAATACCTCTGTGAATATCGTTTGCCTCGTACAATTTTTTCCCTGATGAAATTACTTTCAAACTTTTGACCAATGAGAAAGAACCGTTAAAAGGAGCTGATTCAGTGTCAGCAACAATGTTACCTCCGTTTGCTTTTGTTTCAAACTTGAAATCAACTCGAAAATAAGCGTTGTACCAGTCATAAAAATTGTCTCGGTTTGTCACATCGAATTTGTAATCATTTTTTCTTTGAAATTGATTGTTCACAGGAAGTTCAATCGGAGTGTTTAAATTAATTCGGACGTATTTTGTCTCTTCGAGGTATGGTTGACTTCTGAACATGTTGCAAGTGCTTATTATATTTATAGAAAACAAATTTTTTATTAAATTTCATTTGCCAAAATTTGATTTAATTTCACAAGAGCGTCTGATTTTTTTGGTGTTGGGTTTTGCAAAATATTTGCAAGTTTCTTTTCCGCGCCTTGTGACAACGGTTTTTGTTTTTTCTCTCTTGCAGTAATTTTCGTATTTGTTTTGAACCTTTTTCAACACCAAGTTCACCAACTTTCTGACCCGCTTTTTCAGCGATTGTTTTTGTGGCTTTTTCAGCAGTTTTTTTTGCAACATTCTTTACATTGTTTTTGAGTACTTTACCAATTGTCATGAAGGTGTCACGGATCACACCCGACCCTTTGTGTTTATATCGATAACTCCCGGTTTTTTCATCAAAGTATCTTGCCCACTCGCTTGGATGATACATGATTGTATATTATACCGACAAAAACTTTAATCTTTTTCAATCATTAAGCTTATTGCAATGTCTGTCCCGTTGAGATCCAGAATATTGTTTCTTCCGTCTGTCACCCAAACTCTATTGCATTTATATTACTTTTATTAACAGGCTGCCACTCAAGTCGACGTGGCTCTTTTCGAAATGGATAGCTTACCTGAGAAACTGTATAACACATCGCTTGGAACATTGTTTGTTCGGCGTGAGATAAGATCGCAGTGCAAATAAACCCAATCGACACCTCTTGTAGTATTTGGAACTTTCCTTCCGACAACATCCCCCCTCAAGGTACTTTTTCCATAACCAATCAATTCGCCAAAATTTCCTTGAGACAAGTCAAGCTCATAATCTTTATGTATCAAAGTCACAACTCTATAAATTGACATATCGAAATACATTGTGAAAATGTAGTCACTGTCTTTGTTTGTTGGGTCTACTTTACCGGTGTGTTGCTGAATAAATGTGTTTATTCTTTTGTAATCATACATTCCATTCGGGAAAGTTAAGGTCTTCCACGCTTGTTCTGTTTTTTTCTTCCAGCGAATTTTGTTGTCATCATAACGAGAATCAATGTTGTTCCATGAGTAACTCATTGTGATAAGTCTGTTCAACGCAGCTTTATAGTTTCCTTTACCCAATTCGATCGGTGGATAAAAATTTATTGTGAAATCGTGTGAAACATTCCGTTCTCCACCTCTTTCAAGTTTTGCAAGGCTTGAGTCAAGCAATATGTCAAAAACCATTGTTTTATATAAATGAAATAATTTTTTCTTTTGATTTTCATTTATTCTTCCAAGTTCCACATGCGAATCAAGCAGATAAAATACATACTTTTTAAGTTTTATGGAATTGTTTCCTGCTTTTATTGATCCAAAACTTAAATTAAGTTGGTTAATCAATTTTTCAGCTTCATCACCATAGAAGCCACTTCCTTCGGTTTCCCAATCCTGTTCATAAGAGTCATCTTCATTGTCAGAAAGTTCAAAAGCAGGTCTTCGGCTCATGACAGTTTTTTCCAAAGGCGTTAGAGGTCTTTCTCTTTTTTCTTGTAAGGAAGTGGACTTCAGTCTTTTTTTCCCCTCCTGTAACCGTTTCGAAAAAAGAGATTCTTTTGTCACCCTTCTTTTTTCATCGATCCCATCTCTTATCTTTTTTAGTTCCGCAATGGTTTTACCTTTCAAACCTAATTTCGATTTTCCTACTTTTTAGTTGGGATCATTTCCATATTTCGTGATCAGTTGATTGACCGTTTGCAACAGGGTTGATTCGTGTTGATATTCAGGCTCAACCGGTCCCGGCTTCGCCCACTCTTTTCTTTTGGATGTTTCTTCCATCAGCGGTGGGGGTGGTGGTGGAAAATCATCACCATCATCATCATATGGGGGTGGTGGTGGTGGTGGTGATGATGATGGTGTTGGTGCATCCGGTCTGAATTCATCACCAAATGGGTAAGTTTCGTCAAATTCATCCATTGTGTAATCAGGAACTTCCTGCTCCTCCTCCTCTTCTTCTTCTTCTTCCACAGTGGTGCTCTTTTCATCAAGCCTTTTTGTGGTTGGTTTAAAAAACTCTTCTCCTGAAAGCTGACCAAACTCTTTGTTTATTTTATCCATTTTGAATTTTTGGTGAATTTCTTCTGTTTGTTCATCTTGCTTCGACTTTTCTTGAGCCCACTGACGCCATTTTTTCATTGACGTATTTCCAGCGTTAATATATAGAAGCGAAAAAAAATGAAGATTCCAAATTATGAGCCAGGTTCTTCCAAGAGTAACCACGAGCAAGGTCACCCTTGTATGCCAGCAGATGTTTTTCGGATGTTAATTTGTGGGCCCAGTAATTCTCGTAAAACAAACACATTACTGCATATGCTTTATGAGTTGTTAGAGTATGATAAAATTTACCTATTTTCAAAGAACCTGCACCAGAACAAATACCAGGATCTTTTGCAGTACTTTGCTGGAAAAATCAACCCCCACCCCACGGTTGGTTATGAGGTTATCGAGGCCTATGGTGATGAAATCATTCCACTCGAAGAGCTTCCGGTGGACACCCAAAAAATAGTTGTTTTTGATGATTTTGTTTGCGAAAAAAACCAAAACGATATCATTAATTATTTTATCAACGGGCGGCACAAAAACTGCTGCGTTATTTACCTCTCTCAAACCTTTGACAAGGTGCCAAAAGACATCCGTGTTAACTGCAGCCATCTTTGTATTTTCAGATTAGATCCAAAAGAAAACAAACGAATTACAAACGAAATTGGTGTGGATCATGAGGTTTTAGATCGCGCCACCGATGAAAAATATTCTTTCTTTTGCTATGACAAACCCCAAAAATTAATGAAAAAAAATTTTAATGAAGATATATAATGGGGTATATTAACAGTCAAATAGGTGGAACTAGCCAAACTACGACGAGTGAAGGTGGAAAAGTTGGTCCTCCTGGCCCAGGTGGTCCTCCTGGCCCTGAGGGTCCTCCTGGGCCGAAGGGTGCTAAAGGCTCTGGAGGACCACAAGGTCCTCGTGGACTGAGGGGTGAAAAAGGTGCCACAGGACCACAAGGTCCGATTGGTCTCCAAGGTCAAAAAGGGTCACAGGGTTTAAAAGGTGACAAGGGCGACAAGGGCGACTAGGGTGATAAAGGCGATCCTGGCCCTCAGGGTAGTGCCAGCGGTTCTGCTAATATTGACATGCAAAATAAGTACGATATTTTGCGATTAAAAAGCAACCCTTATCCTGTCCACGGTGATCTGACAAAGGTAATAAACTATCAAGACACGAGAAATATCTTTCTTTCAAAAAAGGAAGGCGGAAAAATGGAAGCAAGCATTGATATGAACAATAATACAATCTACAACGTAAAAGACCCAGTACAGGCAGTTCAAGCAACGAACAAAAAATATGTCGATAATCAGCTTGCGAAAAAACTGGATAAAGAAGTTGATATTGATATGAAAAACAATTCGATTGTAAATCTAAAATTTCCGTCAAACCAAAAAGACGCCGCAAGTGTCGAGTTTGTTAACAAAAGACTTAGTGAAACACAAAAAGAATATCTTTAACTTGATGGCTCAAAAAGTATGTCTGGAGACTTAAATTTAAAAAATAATAAAATTGTTAACTTACAAACCGATAACAAAGATTCGAAATCTGCAGTTAATGTTAATTTTGTGGAAAATGAAATAACAACTATGAGAGATCTTGTCACTCAAAAAATTCATGAATCTCAAATTATTAATTCGGGACAAAAAAGAGACGCCTTCAGATACTTGATGGAAGACACTGATGAATCTTCGAGTGAAAACAATATCAAGGTTTTGGGTATCAGTGATTTTTCCGAGTCTCCACATCAAATAAATAAAAAAGCTTACTCTCTCCAACTCTTGTTTGAAAAAGGCTCACCCAACCAGTACCGGTCACGCCTCGGTTTTAACTTACATAAACTTCCAGTTGGTTACTATACAATGGTCGTTGAATGGTTTCCGCCGGAAATGAGTGAGTTGAGTGTGGCAGTGCAAGGCACAACGATTTCAATTTCTAATTATGCAACAAAAACATTCCAGAAGTACACCAAAACAGTCATCAATTTTCACAGATGGGGTAGCTCACCTCCACAATTTCTTTATCTCGATCTACACGGTACAGTTAGTTTTCCATCACTTTTAACAATTGGACATCTTATTTTTTATGGTGTAAAAGAAACAATTTCAAACGTTGACCCAAGTGCCTATGACACCGCTTTTGTTATTGAGAATGGAAAAATGGTGATGGAAACAGATATGAATATGACAGTATTATATGGAAGAATTATGGGTCCATTTCCAGCTATTACTTTAGAAGTAGTTGTTGATGATCTTCCTCCATTGACTTTCGCTTCAACAAAAGCAATTCAAAAACAAAAAATAAATATTAATGTGAAAATATCAAAGGGTATTTTTTCGGTGTTTTTGTCATCTCCAAAATTTAAAAATGAAGATTTCTTAATTTTAATTGAATATCGAGCTCCATAAAATTTTACACTTATTATATAACACAATGCGGGACATTTTCGAATTCAACCATATCGACCAATCACTTTCTACAGAGAAAGTTAAAATTCTAAAAGATTTGTATGGTTATTACCATAAGAAACATTATGTCTATGAAAAGGTGCACCGCAGTTTTCGAAGAAAAAATTTTGTTTGTAATCTTTCAGCTGGAAAGTTAATAACCAGTGCCGCAGTAGCCGGAGGAATTACACTGAACCCTGCTGTCATGGCAACTTTAACTGGTGTTGGTCTTACTTTGAAAGCAGTGGCAAGCCTTAAGAAATACGATAAGAAAACAGAACAAGCAAATTTTGCCCGTATCGAATACCAGAAAATTCTTGATGAGATTCGCTTTTACCTCAGAGGTGAAGTTTTCGACGAGAAGGCCTTTCGTGATAAATTAAAAATGATAGATAATTTCGTCACTGATCATTGTATGGAGATTCCGCTTTCTGTTCAAAGAAAGTATGAAAAAAATTCACTCAATTGTAGATTTTCAAAGTAATTATATACGCTTAAAAAAGGATTGCACTTTTTGCAACTATTTGTTATTGGTTTTTTGAGCTTCTCACTCCTCCTGATATTAGACAAATACGATACATTACTCGTGAGTGTGTTTCAAAAATAATGTTACCAACACGTGATGAAGATGGCTACCCCATTTCAGGAATAGATGTGGTTCCATAAGACGATTTTCATCTCAAAGTTGACAACTTCACCAACAGAGTCACAATAAAATTTTGACTGAGACGTTACAAACATACGGCGCTTTTGCTTGGCTACAAGCACCTGAGCTCCACGCAATATTACTTAATCCAGTGTCAAGGTCAAACTAAAAATAAAAAAACACGTGAGACAAAGCGTGATAGCGCACGTGAGTGGGAAACATACCGAAAGGTGCCGGTAATTCAACAAACCGAAAGGCGCCGGTAATTCCGAAGGGCGCCAAAAAAAAAAAGTCAGAAAGAAATAGCACCTTTCGGAATTTAACAGGGCCTTTAAGAATTTCCGGCACCCTTCGGAATTACCGGCACCTTTCGGTATGTGTTCCGCTTCACAAAAAAGAACAACCTATTAAACAAATTATCTTCAACGCATCTCTTACTATGGATGTCTGTACAGATCAACAAGCGATCTCACAAGACTGGCCAACAGAAGAAAGTTTTGAAAGAAAAGAAATTTTAAAATGGCGGGATATTTCAGACGCTATTTACAAAATTAAAAAAGTTAAATATAGAAAAGGTAAATATGGGGATTCAGCTATTTTAACTTTGGAAACAAAAAATGGAGATGAGTTTTGTGTGTGGGCCCCTAAACGACTTACAGAAGACCTGATGGAAGATGATTATTATCAATTTGTCTACAAAATAGGTCTCAAAACTTCTGCTGACGGTAATGAATATTTTGATTATGAATTAATGTAATCTGTCTGTGAATATTAATTTGTTTTTTCAACTTGAGTTGTTAGGGGGTCTCCCTTCAATGTTTGTACGAGAATATAAATTACGTCATTGCCTGCGGGTTTCACCGAACCGCGAAGTCACGCGCCGTAAACACAACTTGATGGCTGTGGTCCTCTTCCCATATATCAGTGCAAAACTTAATTAGGGTTATATCAAGTATATCGGGGACAGAAATGGTTATTTCATGTAAGATTTCTTCTTGTTTATAACAAGGGTAACAACACCCTCCACAACAACAATGCATATAGGCAACACACACTATAATATGTACAAGCCGCTCCATTTCATAACAGAAAGGTTGTTTTAAAAGCTCGTTGTGAACCAGGTTCCAACCCAAAACCTCTCGCTCTTTCATTTTTATGGAAAGGTAATGTTTGTAAATTATCTCACGTAACTCTGGTGGTAGGTTTTGGATTGCTTCGGTAATCTGACAGTAGTTGAACCCGGCAGCCATCTTTGACTCACAAATATTTAATCGATTATAATTTTTTTTGTGTGTGTGTTCGGTTATGTTTCGTATTTTTTTTTTTAATTGGTGGTTGGTACTCTTCACAAAAGCACACCGAGGTCAACCAATTCCTTAAAGTCGTTATATGCACTGTGCCAGTCGTAAGTATCAGAGCAAATCTTTTATAAAGGTATATTCTCAATCGGAGGAGTAAACAACAGTTTATGTTTGATTCCTTGCTCAAAACAGGGATAACAAAGCCCTTCCCAGCGACAGTCTATATAATCTAAGCATATTATTATACGCACAAGTTGCTGCCTGTTATGACAGAAAGGTTGTTTTAATAACTCATTGTGTACCTCTTTCCATTTAGCTGTTTTTCGCACAGCAGGAGCGTCCTCTGCAAGTGATTGCTCTAAAGCTTGTAACGTTGCTGGATCTAGTTCTTTCAAAAGCTCTTCAATGTTTATGTTAAGCATAGACATTACAACTTATATAATAAAGATGTGTAATTCTTTAATTAATTTTTTTTATGCTGGGCGGTTTATTTCGGTTAAGTAGTATATCAAGGATTTAACAAATACCACCTGATTGTCAGCGGGCTCATTATTTTCGCACTTTTTCAAATGTCTACTCTTTCATTAGCACCAGTAAAGTTTACAAATTTTTTACCCATTTTTCACAGCCTTCAATACAAATGTCTTTTACACCCTTTAAAAATCCAGTTTTTCTTCTTCATCAGAAAAATAATTGTCCAAAAAGCTTGTTATTATTTTTTTTGGTTTCGCACCTTTTTCGAATTCTTCTTCATAATAATCAACAAAATTTATAGCATTTTTCTCTTTAACTGTTTCGTCGAAATCAAAAACAATGTTTGTGGAAGCAATACCAATTATTTCGCGCGCCGTGATATCCTTTTTTTGCTTTTATTCTATTGGGCGCTTCTTACAACTTTGATATAATAAAGATGTGTAATTCTTTAATTAAAAATTTTTTTATGCTGGGTGGTTTGTTTCGGTTAAGTAGTATTACAAGTAGTTAACAAATACTTCCTGATTGTCAGAGGTTTATTTTCGAATTTTAAAGCTCCCATCATAATAATCATGCGACGCAAGGAGCTTGATTATTATGGTGGGGGGTTTAAAATTCGAAAATAAACCTCTGACAATCAGGTGGTAATTGTTAACTACTTGTAATACTACTTGTTGAGGAGGGGCTATGTCCCTGTCGGTATTTTACTATAATTGTATTATTTTTCGATGAATTATATGTTAATCAAGTTTTTGATTCGCTTGACTTGCAGGGGCCACAGCCGAAAGCCTAATCATTATTTTGGCGTATCATTTTCAGTTTTACGTAACTTTATGGTCTGATAAACCTTCATGAGGCCCTTTTAGGGGGGCTACGAATGTCGCTAATCTGAATTTCAAAACCCTCCGTTTCACGTGTTGAGGAGGGGCTATGTCCCTGTCGGTATTTTACTATAATTGTATTTGCGCTTGTCTTTGTCCCTGTCGCAGTTTCAATCCATCTTTGTGTCGTTTGTCACCATTTCGTCCGCCTTCTGTCGCTGTTTCCAGGCCATGTCGCTTGTCGAAATTTACCCTAACAGGGCCTCCTTTAAGTGTTATATAGAAAGAGAAATATCGATCTTCTGGTGAGCCATTTTGCTCTGAAGCGAAATTTATTGACAAGAACGTGTTGGCCCGGCTAGCCGGCTGGCCCGGCAATCGCGATTACATGATAAATTTTCATCCCGGCTAGCCGGGATCCCGGCAAACCGAGCCAGCCCGGCTAAGCGGGCCAGCCCGCCTCATGTAATCGGCCCCCTAGAATATTGGTTAATAATGAGATGTGACAGCTTTCATTTTTCTAACGCGTTAGAATATCTTAATTTACGTGTTTTTAATAGAATATCTGTTAATACTGAGATGGTGTTTGTTACTCAGAGTGCCGCACATGTGACAGCTTACACTTTTCTATCGCGTTAGAATACCGGTATTTGTGAATACTAAGATGACATCACTCAAGGTGTTGCGAATCATTTCATGGAAAACTATATGTATTGTGTGACATTACAAATGTTCAAAGCACGTCTTACATATTCCTGTTTCCGAGAATGACCACAAAATATAACCATATTGTACTCTCAATAGCTGTCAACACATTAAGGAGTTAATTAGATGCAAAACGCGTCTTGCATACACATAATCAACTTCCTGTTTTTCTGGGATTCTTAGAAATAACAGGAAGTCAAAACATGCATCATCCACTTTTTAATACAACACGTGTGTCTTATGAATAAAACAACTTTATCGTGTGAAAGCGCACACCCGTCTAGAGTTATGTAATTTTGAATGCGTGATACGACATGTGTGTCTTATGCATAAGACAACTTTAACGCGTGATAACACAGGTAAGTTATTAATTTTATGCTTTCTTCCAATTGAAGAAACAAGTTATTAAGGTATAACGGTGTGCGAAACTCAAAGAATTTTCTGAAGTATATAATATATAACGATGTCAAAAGGCTCGTTTCCTGTTACTTCAGCACAAAAACAAATCTTGGACGCGGCATTAACCTCGGAGGAGCAAGAAAAGCTTCTGCCGCCATTAACTCCAGGGTTGTATCAACCCATACGCCCTGTGATAACAAGTTTTGTGGCTAACTGGACAACAACTGAAAAACTATGATACACCTTCTTGAACTTGGGGGAAGTCACTCGCTGGCTGCGGGAAGTACGGGAATCTATACAGCAGAAACCACTGAGACTCAGAGACTAGACAGTACTTGGCTCTAACAGTAGGCTTTAATACTGCGATACCTCCAAGATATCATCAGAATTTTCACCAAGAATGCAACTGACACGACTACGTACAGGACTGGATCGTTGTTACCGGCGTCCCCACCGGTTGCGTAACCCATCGGGGTAACCGCGCGGGTGTAACCTCGGCAACTATAGCCCGGTCGGGCGTAACCGAAGAACTACTTACTAAGCACATGTATTTATGCCAACCTCTACATAGATGACATAATCCTTCGATGAGTAATCCTAAATTGCTATTGGTTATCAATGATCTAATTATTGTCTGGGCCGTTCCATCATTGGCAAGTCAGTTACCCTGTTAAAGATTAACTACTTACAACTTCAGGTAGTTCACACACTAAGGCTTTACACTACAACACAGATGAACGGGTGGTTAACATGTTAAGTTGGCTCCTACAAACTTACTGCTGTCGGCTTTTCTATGTTTCTAAACTATTGAAGAAACGGCAGCAAATTCTCTTATCACAGCCCACCTCGTACAGGAAAGGCTCGTAGAAGACAACAATTTCTTGAACAATTTGATCCTTTGAACGAGAATTACGTTCTAGCAATTGGTTCGAAATTGCTAATTATAATAATGTTATTGAAGATCAAGGTAGACAAATTATTAAATGGCAATTTCGTGCTAATCTAAATAATTTGTTAGTCCCACAGCTGATGGATAAAATTTGTGAGTCTGCTTACAACAGGATTAAAATAAATTATTCTTACACCCATCTTTTAAAAAATATTGAAAAGACCAAAACCCTTGTTTGGATACAAGATAGACAGAAAAGTCCTTGGTTTGTTACTTATGATAACGCAAAAATATGGTTGGAACAGCAAGAAGAAAATCGGTTATAAGGTGAAAACATTAACCGACAGAGCACAAAATCTTTATTTGAAAAACATTTGTCGGTCCAAATTAAAATTATTTTAGACCAACAACCGTTGCGGGTTGGAGAGGGTCGCTTACCAGATTGGTTGCGCACTAAGAAGGGATTAATTGCTCTTGATAATTTTGATGATGATCTTTGTGTGTTTCGATTTTTAGCAGTACATCATGGAGCTCATAAACAACATAATCTGAGAAAAACAAGAACACGTGCAACCGAATTTCATAGAATTTCAACATATTCCACTAATTGCTAAATATTTTAATCAAGAAATTATTGTGTATGATGTATCACCGGAGGGAGTTTTTGCGTTAAAGGGTTGTTTTGAAGATGATGAGGAAAAAGAAGAAAAAACACCCACCCATGACAATTGGTATTTTTGAAGCACATGCGTTTTTAATCACTGACCTGGAAAAGGCTACAAACACTTATGCATATGCTCACTGTAATGCAAGATTTACACAATCATGTAGTTTTTTGCGTCACGCTGAAAGGTGCACAAACCGGCAAACCAAAATTAAGTGCCCCGGAAAAAAAGTTTTGTCCCCGAATCCTTGTTCGAATGCGCGTTCTTTCCGAAAGGAAGGTTTGGTATAAAAGCTAATTGTTGGGTAGAATATGAGTCTAGACAGCGTGGAAACCACATACACCATCACGCTTGTGGGTATGGAGGCGAGCGGGTTATTGCCAACTCATCCTGTTGACGGTTACCATCCCGAAAGTAAAACTGTATTTCAATATCATGGTTGCCATTTTCGTGGCTGTCGAAAATGTTGTCCTTCACCTAAGGAAAGAGAGTTTGTTATTTGCGAACAGAAGGAAAAGGTTGTATGGTCCCGATAACCCGCGAAAAAGCCTATCAAGTGACACTTCGCAGAAATAGTGAAATACAGGCAGCTGGTTATAAATTGGTTGTCCGTTGCTAGCATGAACGCCCCCGACCTTCGCGGAATGATCGTTTACCAAAAAGGAGAAATGATACGTTTCCTTATGCAATTATATTCGATTTTGAATCCTATCAAGATCCAACAAAAAGAACTGTGGCAACACAAGATTTAGCCTTAGAAAACGAGCACATCCCCGTGTCTGTATCATTGGCCGACACGCTCAAGAGAAAACCTGAACACATTTGTTCGAAAGCCCCAGAAGAGTTGGTACAGAAATTTTGGGAAACAGTTGTAAGGCGAGGCGAAGTGAACTGTGTTGAGCATGCGCCACGGTTACTTAGCGACCGAAACTTAAGACCAAAACGTCAAGTGATGCTTTTAGCACGTGATCAGCTGACGACTCCCACCTTTCTCAACTGGCGCGCCAAAAAAACCAGTTCGTCTGGAGATAGTTGTTGTCTAATCCACGGTATTAATTTCACGTTATCTGGACAAGGAAGCTTTTTTAACATGACCACAACTCCAGGAATCAAAGAGAAGTTAACCCATTGAAGGCCGCGTGTTTTATGATCGCTTCACTAAAGTAGCAGTTGGTAATAAACAGCCCCATGTGCAGTACGAAAGGACAATTTATAGGCTCGAAAAAACAACACTCACTTGATTTAGAGTAGTTAAAATTTCTAACTTTTAAATAAAATACACCAGTTGTCAATTAAGAATTAGCCAAAAAAATACAATCTCAAAGTCAAAATTTTGAAAATTCCTGCAAGAGATTTCTCGGGTTGTCTCGCGCGTGAAATCAAACCACAACAGAGGATTTGTGTCTGTTTAGGTCAGATTACTACTTTTCGAAATTTTATAAATGAAGGTACACAGAAGAAGAGACAGGAAGCTTTTCTAAATAATACATGTATTAAAACACGCCTTAATTTGTTTCTGAAGACCAAAGGCGTTCAATTTTTTCCTCGAGGGAAGGTACGCGCAAGTGATTTTGCTCGATGTGCAAGTTATTTTGAAAGGCATTTGGTGATGCGAACTGTGCACGCTTTTCAAAACTTTTACAAAAACTGTAAGGAATATGAAGAATCCCTCAATCAAAAAGCCATTTCGATACAAATTTACAATCAAATGTGTAATTCACTCTACCCTAGACTCGTAGAGGTGCTGGAGCATTTCACAAAAAGTCCGCAGCGCAAAAAATCTTTGGAGATGGAAGATTGCCTTCACCTTGAAAGATGTTTTCTTCGCTCTAAAAGCTCTAAATTCCATTGCTTAACTTGTCGAGTGTTCCTTAGAGCTTCTTCTTTCGATTTTTTATCTTTCCGTCGTCCATGTTAACAAAAACGAGAGAAAGTAAACGTTGTAACTCTTCACGAGTCCAGGACGGCATGTTACTATGCGGGCTCACTAAATGACAGCGGAATAACTGTAAAGGAATGCACGAGATACAGTGGGCTCAAGTCACGGTCAGCAAACAATACAGGGAGCATGCGTTTCGGAAACTGCCGTCCACGACCATGGACGGCGGTTGAATCAAAGCGAGTTTCGACCCAGGGCAGAGGTCCCTTTTCCTCCCGCCCGTCAGCTCAGTGAATACAAAGGAAAGGGGGCCTCTACTAGCAGGGAAGGCGAAGTTTTGAGAGAAAATATCAAACAAAAATAGTTTCCTAAAGATTTTGAGACGTTACCAAAGAAACAACAATTGGCTATTAACGAATGGTGCAACCATATCCCCGAGGATGGTTTTAACTCAGGCAAGTATGACTTAAATCTGATTAAAAAGTATTTTGTAACCCATGTTGGGGGTGAGAAAACTGTGACTGTTGCAAAAAAACAAGAAAAGATTATGTTTTGGACCACACCCAATTTTAAATTCTTTGAAATTATCAATTATTTAGGTCCAGGCACAAGTTACGAAAAATGGGTCAAAACATGGAAGCGGTCAGACAAA
This sequence comes from Siderastrea siderea, assembly GCA_964030785.1. Classification (NCBI taxonomy): domain Eukaryota; kingdom Metazoa; phylum Cnidaria; class Anthozoa; order Scleractinia; family Rhizangiidae; genus Siderastrea; species Siderastrea siderea. The sequence continues at coordinate 1,363,981 of OZ034970.1, forward strand.
ATCTTGGCTGCCATACGAGTGGTTCAACATCGCAGACAAATTGGACTATGAGGGGTTGCCACCCTATGGGTGTTGGTTTTCAAAACTAAAGAATGAGGTTGTCTTAACATCCGAAGAGTTCGATGAGTGTCAGCGAATATTTCCTGAGCGTGGTATGGAAACATTTGCCGAATGGTTAAGATACTATAACAACCTGGATGTGGGACCTTTTAATAATGAGAGGCTTTTACGTAAACCTTGACATTGACATTTCTAAAGACACAGTTTCTCTCCCAGGTGTGTCGCTGAAGTATCCTTTGCGAGGTACACTGGGGGAACACAACGCACCCGAGTTGTATGCCCCAGAAAGGAAGGCATATGACATGTTAAAGGACGCTGTCGTTGGCGGCCCGAGTCTGGTTTTCACAAGAAAGCATGAGGCTGGTAAAACAAAGATACGATCGCACAAGTACGAAGACGCACACCTGTGCCAGCGAGTGCTTGGCTACGACGCCAACGTTTTATATCCTAGTACCATGCTCCAAGAAATGCCCTGCAGTAAAGAAAAGACTGTAGTTTACCCTGATCTCTCTGAAGCTGTTGCAGATTTTGAATGCCGCCTACGGACGAAAAAATGGTTTGGCTTTGCGGAGGTAGACATATCGGTACCAAACGAGTAGTGGGGCAATTTTGAAGAATTTTCTCCTTTGTTTCCAAACAGCATCGTCCCAAATCAGGCGACTCCAGAGAATATGAAAAATTAATTAAGGCAAACCAATCGAACCTTCCTCCCAGGCCAAAAAAAGCTTTTTGGTCTACTTTCTGCAAAGAAAATCTTGTTATATGCTCCGCTGCTAAAATGGTACGTCGATCATGGACTTAAGATCTCAGCAGTGTACCGCACCATCGACTATAAACCACAAAAAATCTTCCCCTGATTTGTTCACCAAGTCACAGAGAATAGGCGCAAAGGGGACGCTGATCCAGACAAAGCCCTGCTCGCAGAAGTGTTCAATCTATTGGGTAATAGTGCATACGGTAAACTGATTGAGGTTGTAGAGCGGCAAACAAGGGTTATCTACACAAAAGATCAAGGAAAGGTCGACAGAGCGAAACGGTCAGTGTGGTTCGATGACATGGGAGAAATCGGGGACGCGTTGGAGATCGAGTTTAGAAAAGAAAAGGTTACCATTAACCGCCCCTTTCAAATCGGAATTGTGGTGTATCAATTGGCTATGTTGCGTATGCTGAAGTTCTATTATGATTGTCTGGACTACTTTGTAGACAGAAGAGATTTTGAGCTGATCCAGATGGACACAGACAGTCTGTACTTTGCACTCTCACACAAAACGCTCGAAGAAGCAGTGCGTCCAGAGCTCTTTGGTGAGTTTGAAGCGATAAAAAAAAATTGGTTTGCTTGGGACAAATGTAGTAATCGTGAGCCAGGGTTTTCAAGTTAGAGTTCCAAGGTAGTCGTGGAATAGCACTGTGCAGTAACTGCTATTACATGGAAAACGAAGAGGCAAACAAAACCAAGATGTCGTCCAAGGGTATATCACAACGGGAAACGATCTAACGTGGGAAAGATACGAAGGGGCGCTAAACGCAGGGAACGATGAAGCCACAAATCGGGGGTTCCGTATGGTGAAAGGAACCATGCGCACATATCACCAAAAGAAACTCGGGCTGAGCGCGTATTATGACAAACGGTGGGTGTTGCCAGATGGTATTCACACAGAGCCCAGGCGGTGTCCGTCACGGCCCAGAAAGGGTCATGGGTAAAAATATAACTGATGTCCATTTCACTTCAGGCACGATGGAGTAAACATCTCACGAGAGACCTTACAATGGCGGTAAAAATGAGAATTAAGACTCTGTTTCCCGTTTTGAAAAGAATAACTGAGGACACGAATGTAGATTGTTTTGACTGGTTAATGTTTTGGTTACATGGACCAGGTGAATACGTTTTTTCACAATTCGGAGTCGATCTAATGTGCACAGACTACTGTGTAAACAAGAGCTGAAACGTTCGTTTCTCGGAAAGTTTTTCGTATTTGTTTGGTACTTTGACTAGATCAGCAGTAAAAGAGATCCACAACACTTAGTTTGCTGTTATCGTTCACGGACTTACGCTACCGGGAAAGATTAAAGAGCGTGGACAACGAGCAAGGTGAGAAAGCCGGCTAAGGTGTGATTACGGTTTTTTACAAACATGGAAATCAGATCTTCCTTCAGGCAAAGGAAGCAACACAAGGAAACAGCCTAACAACTTACTGAAAATGTGTGAGACAAAATGTTACCTGTGGTAGTCGTCCTGGAAATTCAAGTCTTTCCTGATAACAGCCATTCAAAGGTATTCCCCAAGTTTGTTGATGTAAGCTCACGGCCACACAAAAATAAAAAACTTTGTTGTCCTTGATTTTACTAAAGGTGTACTTCATCAAGCATGTTTTATTTTCTCTTATATCAAACACTGTACATTAGTTTTCTCAACCTTGCTATAAGACTAGTGATGCTGATCCCAAGGAAGAGCCATACTTCCATATGTATAATATACATATATACTCCTCTGCTTCCTATTTTAACAAGTTACTAACCTTCATTCCTACAGTCACTGATTATTAAAAGAAAATTTGATACCAATGTTATTGATTGACCTTCTTGTCTGCTTAAGAGAGGTGTTTCCTTTTACCGAAAATATGTGAAAATAATTTTGTCCACAGGTTTCACTGTAAAACATTGTATTCAAGCAAATAGTAGAAAAACTTTTTCTGTGTTTGCATAGCCTGATATAAACACGAGAATGTTGGGAGAATTCAAGACAGTTATGAGTGTTTGCTGTATATCAGGCCATCCAAACACAGGAAAAGGTTTTCCTTGCTTTATTCAACTGCAAACACACATCTCAGCCACTCAGAGTGCACATAGTATCTTAGTTATTTCATAAAATAAAATGTATTTCTCTGTCTTGTCTGTACCAAGTCAGTTGAAAGTATGGAACATTTGAGTGGATTGCTCCTTCACGGGGACATGTGTAGGCTGGATAGTGGGCTAGATAGTAAATACGTTTAACAATGTTATCTGATCTGGTAATTGAAACATCACATATTTGACAGTGTGTACTATCAGAGCTCAGGGATAATTTGCCTCTAGGAATACCTTGCCTGCAAAGCCAGTGCTCTTGCTGAAGTTTGATGAGAAGAAATTTATAGCAAAGCCAGGAGCTTACAGCTTTGCCATGAATGTTTCTTTACCACACTCCAGTAATACTACAAAATACGCATACGAGCTAGGGAATGCTGACGGTTCCAGAGATACAGGCAAGGATTGTTGAGAAAGCCCTTCATATGTGACAGCTTCAATTGTTACTTTCAGATCACTTCAAATTTCCTTTTAATCCCTGAAGACACTTTGTGATGGCTATCATGATAATTGCTTCTAAAATATCTCACTGGCCTGTGTTTCTGGACATATCTGAAAGGTAGCTAGCCACCCCAGACCTGTATATGGACATTTTAAAGATAAAGCAGTATGGGGAAAGCTCCAACCAGAACCTGATAACGACCAAGGGTAAATTCAATAAAACTTTTACAAGTGCAGCTATTGTTTTACAGTTTGAAAAACAATACACTTGTAAATAATTGTAAAAGTTTTAATGAATTGGCCTCTGAATGCAGCTGTTCTTGTAAAAACTTTGGTGTTTGTTATATTGCCGACAGGAGTCAGTAAGTTACTTTACTGTTGTCTTGTTTGTCAGTGAGAGGGTGTAGTTCATTTACTGTGCTAAAGCACAGTGCTAAAATTTACTTGCAATACAATCAACTTTATTCCAACTGTTTTACTTTGTAGTTTGGGTTACAAGGCTTCCAAGAATATCAAGTAAATATTTATTTCATCTTCTCTGTGAGAAAAGACTGGTGCACACAGTGTATCTCAGTGGCAGCACTATGGCAAAAAAAAAGAAAACCTTCAAACTCCTAAATCAAAGATCAGAGTAGTAGAAGACTACCAAACGAGACATGCACACAGGATACCTATTGCTTTTTGCACTGATTACTATTTTCACTGGGCACTTTTATAGGTGAACACACCTTTTTTTCAAGCACTCATGCATGAATTTGGGTACCTTACTACACTGTGAGATGAAGATCTGTGCTTGGGCTCTAAAGTGATCACCAATTCCATGTGTTTGTGTCTTTTTTTAATTCCTAGGTTACAACTTAGCAAACACCTTCTTTCAGTCCGCTTATATACCAATAACTCCTGCCTATGCTCGAATTTTTAAATTGCCTCTAATGGAGCAAAAGAGAGCTCTGTTTTCACAATGTGTACACAATATTACATATTTTTGGATACCCAGTAACACAGCACCAGTCTGTGCAGGTGCACAGACACCAAGTGTGAACATATCCATAAGTATCTTAAGCCGATAAGCTATTAGAAATCAAAATTAGCCTCGAAATTTAAGCACTGAAATAAAGTTCATACATAATCTATTCCACTGGTGGCAGAGACGTGCACAGTTGTTGTAGAGCTGGCTGTCAGAAAATAATAAGATTACACACTAAACAGTGACAAAGCAGTACCAACTTTTGCTTGTACAAGTTGTTTTGCTCACCATTTTATTATCAGAATGTACAGATAAAATCACTGTTTATGTCTTGTGACAAAAAAACAACAAAAGAAACAGCTTCACTGACGACTTAAAAAAAAATCGTATTATAAAATAAGCTCACTTTGTACAGCAGCCTGGGTAACCTGCTTGGACCTCATAAACACAAACAAGGGAGATAAAAAACTGAAATGCCCGATGCATTATAGAGAAATTGAACTTTTTCCCCTTTTTTAGTTCAAATTTGAGCGGAACCTTTCGAAGTTTGATGTTATTCCCTTGGTGTCGGCTTTCATCTCGGTCTACTTTATCAGCCGGTTTCCCGGGAGATCTGCTACTTGGTTTACATGATCTCTTCATTCTACCATACTTTCAACGGCTTGTAACGGAGAAACTGTAAGGGGTAGACACGGGTAGACCCCGAAATTTCAAAAGAAGAAAAGTTATACTACCTAACTGGCCAAGATAATGGGCAAATACCGTTAACACTAAGCAGCTTCGAGTCCATAAAGAACTGTGACATTAACAGTGAAATCAACATGGCGGCTTTCAACTAACTGCCCACTTTGAACTTCTCATAAACGCGACTAAAACATTTACCTTCAACGACAACCTGACCAGAACTAAGATATGGTATTCCAAAAACTTTAGGATGAGGTATAATTCCGAGAACAAAATCACAAGCGTCGAAAATAACGAAAATTTCACCTCATACACTTCTCGAAGCGGCTCTTTCCGAGCGCGAAAATGCCTACACAAATGACACGTTCTGATTGGTCAAATCTCGTGACGCACACCGCCTGCACAGAGCCTATAGAGTATAACATCAACTAGGTGGGAGCACAGGATTTGGAGGAACAGCAAGCAGTTCCTCGCGGAACAAAACCGCGTTTGGGACCGTTAAGTAAGTAGTACAAAACTGGTTCGTTAGGTTTTGTGATAGATCTTTCAATATTGAACACCTTCAAAGACCAGATTGGATCGGTGGCAGTAGTTATACAGTTGGCGGTTCCAGATCATTTGCAATGATCTGTAACCGAACCAACTGTATAACTACTATTCCATCAGATGGAGATCATTTTATCGAGATCAATTTTATGGAAATCTATATGTATTTTTATTTTATAGAAATCTATATGTATTTTATTTTTATGGATAACTATATGTTTCCAGATCTGGCTCCATCGCGGCAATAGACCCCCCGGCATGCTAAGTATTTGGATGGCTTGCGAAGCAAGACGTTCAAAGACGACGCACGGGGATGGGGGGGGTCGTTATTGCAGTGGAACCTTGGTGGGAAGAGCTATTATATTTCGAAGAAATATAATAGCGATGGGTTCCACTATCTGCTGATGTTCCCAGATCTTTTCTTTCTGCCTGTGGCGTCATGATTTGATACCTTTTGGCTGGTTTCTTTCATTTTTTGCGATGCTGGTTCCATTTTATGGATAACTATATCATTTTTATATATGCTAGATCCATATTTTCGCATTGGGGAACAAAAGCGGAGCTTTTGTGAGGCAGTGAATTGATCGCAAAGCGATCAAGAGGGGAAGTTTCTTTTTGCGATGCTGGTTCCATCTGATGAAATCTATATGTTTTTATTTCATATGTCGGTAGGAGCCGAGCAGGCTCGGGAAGTCGTCACTTTAGTGACGAGTGAGGCTCCTTGCAGCCTACAGTGGGTAGAGACGTAGTCTCGTAGGGCACTGTAGGCAAAATGGTACCGAACGCATTTTTCCATCTGATGAATTATATATGTTTTTATTTCATCGAGATCATTTTATGGATAACTATATGTATTTTATTACATGAGCGCAATTATTTGGATTTGGATACTATATGTTTTTATTTCATGCAGTATCGAACGCTTTCTCCATCACGTGACCACAGACTACAGGAAGTCATACCGAGAAACAAGTCTTGGCATGACTGGTGAAAACAGGAAATGACTCAGCCATTTTCCAAGGTCATGATATAGTATGATCTCTATTGACCAATTAAAAACGTACCCATAAATTACTTTTTCGTGTAAAAATATCAGAACTTGCTCCAGTTTGATAAAAAGAGCAGAAGTAGCTTCCGGTTGATTAAAAATACCAAGACCTACACCTCATGCTGCATAAATGCCTGCGCCCAATGATGAACTGATGTTGGATGAATTAGTAATTTAGGTTGAACTTATTTAATACAATGATGTCCGTAAGCGAAACTTTTGATTCCATTGTTTGCTATATATCTTTTATCGTCGAAACAGCTGAGTGACACTTTATTAAGCTCGTAACTTCCAAGTTGGTGGTTAATACTTCTGATTGTCTTCATAGTATGTTGCATTTGTTTATTTTCTAATAAAACATATTTGTAGTCAGTATGTTTTATGTTGTTCTTTATTATATTTTTCTTGATTCCTTTGGCTGTTTTTCCGCCTTTATTATTGTCTTTTATGTAGCTATACATTTTTGATCGCAAACCGATGAATTCTGTTATTGGAATACCGCAAGCTTCATCTTTGAATTTACCTATTACCTTTTTATTTGTCTTATCTAAATACGGCGAGCTTTCTGGATAGTCGCTGTTGTCAAATCGATCTTTGTCATTCCAAAAGTCTCTGTAGACATCTTCGGTTTCGATTTCATATGTTAATGAGTCTGTGTCTGTGAATAATAATTTGGCTTTGTCACCATACTTTGCTTTTATGTAGTTGTAATGAAAATTATACATCAATGTCTTGCTCAGATCTAGAATACACATTCCTACATATGCCGGCCTGTTTAAAGTGAGCGTTTCCTTTATTTTATGTACAGCAACTAGATTTTCGTTGAATATCTTACTGCTTACATAAGTAGGTTTAGAAGCCATCTTCAATAGTTTCTTTTCATCAGTCACAAGTCTGACATCAACTCTCTTTCTTATGTTTTCCATAGTTTTACCAAAGACTGAGTTATTCATAAGTTTGAAGAAATCCTTTTCGAATGAATTTTTCGCTTGAGTACGTTTCAGTGTATTGAATTGAATGTATTGTTTGAGCCAAGGTGACTGATTGAATTCTAATACTCTATGGACTTTGTTTATTTTCAATCCAAGATCAAGGTACAGTTGCAGGTTTCTGTAATGCAGAACATATTTTTCTTTATTGCTTAATGTAGGGATCAGTTTGCTTACTAGTCCTGTCGATATATTGTATTTTGTAGCTATTGTTTTACAATACTCAGACAGCATATGTTTATTAACACAAACTCTCTCGGCGGCTAATGGGTAGTCATTATGAAGGTCATGCAACTCTTTCGGGTATTCTAAATCGACTTCTATTAACAATCCTTTATTACTGTCTTCATTATACTGAGCTAAATTGATTTTATTAATCTGCTTTTCCGTCAACCATTTGAAACCGCCAGTAGGGAGATATTGGCTCATAGCCCAACCGTAAAGGTTGTTAGCATCAAGATACATGATATACTTTGAGGACGCCTTCTCGTCGTATTCTCTCATGTACTTATTGTTCGCTTTTCCATATCGATTGGCAATATAACTGATAAACCAAGCATGCCTTTTTCAATAAATTGAAACATATCTATGTCTGTCATTAGTTCCAATTTGATATTAGTCATCTTCAACATAGCATCTCCTGACAGACCAGGAGATGTAAAGTAGTGACAGGGATCAAGTTTGTAATACTGAAGACAGGTCTTACGGAAGTTTTCGAATACATCAGCTAATAAAAGGATATCAGACTTAAGATATAGATTGTGGTATTCACCCATCGTTTGTAATTTAAATGTATTCCAAACTTTTTGAGCATGACTATAATCTTTATCTGTTATGTGTTCATCACTCAATATGCTGTAAAAGTCTTCTTTCGTTGGTAATTCTGTTTTATTGAATTTCTCAAAACTGTCCATGTAATCATACGGATAAATGCCTTTTCGTGTCATAAGCTTGAATTTTTCTTTTCGGAATATTTTGTTTGTATACTTTAAAGCGTCTGCTGGTAAGTTGCTGACTAATTTATCCAAACTTGAACTCATGAATTGGAAACTGTCGATGAATGTCAGATGGTTACCAAGCATGAAAGCCATATACTTTTCCATGTTATTTGGAATAGCATTGATGTCCATTTTTATCTCTTTTTCGTTTTTGGTGTATGTATTATTCTTAACAATAGCTCCAATTTCTTGCATAATGAAATGACTGTCATAACCTCTCAAATTATGGAATATAACAGGAATTTTTATTTCTTGCGGATTTATTCTGAGTTTCAGATTACATTCTTGGTGAGCTGAGCCTCTGTATTTACCAGTGATATGACAATGATCTCTGACCCGAATGTCTTTATCAGTATATTTTTTATCACAGATGTGGCATGTTGTTGCTTTTTTGAATTCCTTTTCATCCACTTCAGTCATTATCAACGGTTTATTGAAATGTTTTTTCATTACTTTTGTGCAGTATTTCACTTCTTCTAAAATATTTTCCATGAATTTATACACAGCCTTTTCACCCCTGTATAGTTGTATTGGTTTTGTATATTTGTCGTCATAACAACAAACCACTTTATAACCATATCCGCAGTCTATATGCCTTTGGTAAGCTTCTGTGAATGATTTATTACCGTCTTGTTGACATCCATGAATCTTCTCTGTTATAGCCTCAAAATCAGCATAAATGACAAATGGAACAGGTTGCTGTTTATGAAAGTTGTTGAATTTCAGTATGTTATTGTCTTTTTGTGGCATTTTAATTGCTTGAGTACCGTTCACTTGTATGCAAATATCTTTGTGATTGCTTAATACTCTTTCAGAACTGAAACATTGCAGACAGCACATACAAAAGTGTTTTCTATGTTCGTGTTTTGTTTGGTTATACATGAATTTGTTGAAATCCTTTATCAGAACATAATGCTTGTTTTCATTTTCCGTTATCAGAAGTAGTTCCATATGATCTTTATACTTTTCTTTGGAAACATAGATTGGGTACGGTTGTTTGTCTTCATATCCGAATACGCTTATATTGATACTGTTTTGCTTCTCAATTTTGTTGTAATGTTTGACATTGACTGGAAATTCAACACCTGAGTAATCTAGATTTTTAACGTATGGTTTATCGACTTTTTTAATTCTTTGAGGATATTTCTCTTGCGGATTTATATGTCTGATATGACACCATCTGAAACATTCATTATCTTCATTTTTCATGTTAATTAGTCCCTTAGCACTATTTCGTAGTTCAGAAGGTAGTTGGATATATGAGGATCCATTCATTGGCTTGTATTTGACAATGTTGAGGTAATGGCTATCAACTGATTGTACCGTCCATCCTGAACCTTCTGATATCCATTGAGCTATTTTATTCATTATCAGTTGTTTTGTTGATTGTAATGAATCACTGATTTCCATTTGGTTGATTATTGTTTGGGGTGTGCTATTGAAATATGCAGGCTTTTCAACTATTTCACCATCAGAAATTTTATTGAATGTGACTTTCAATGTTTCAACGTATTTCAAGCCTTTCATTTTATTCAACGAAGTTATTACACTTTGTTCTATAGCCTTTCTGGTGTTTTGCATTTGAATTAAAGGGTCTTTATTGTTTTTAATGCTAATTTCAAATGACTTTGTATAACCTTTTAAAGCTTTGTCTATTTGTTGTATTATGGTTCTTGGTGCCGGAACAGGTTTTTTAACAGCATTTTGTTTAGTTCTTGGTGCGGGAATGGGTTTGTAATTATTCCTGAATTCTAAAGGTGGTTGAATAATATTATCTTCGTACTGCTTAACCATTTGTTTGACACTCTTACGAGGTGTTGGTATTGGTCTTCTTTGAACTGGCTTTTTATCCTGCTTCAGAAGTAATTTAATAAGTTGTGATTTACTGAGTTTCTTCAAACTAGCTTTATTCATATTAATATGATTAGATTTTTCTGATTTCATTCTATATATAATATCTATAGGTTTTTTATTTTTAAGTATCTTTCAATGCGCGTTTAAGTATGGTCAAGAATTCAAATGATCCAATCATATGGATCTGTTGAACTGTATATAAAAGGATTGTTATTCATTATGGCTGTGTATTTTGTTAATTATTTTTTTCATTTCATTGATCTCAGTATTTAATTTATGCTTTTTTGTGTTCAAATGACAATGTTTTCCAGCCAATGTGTAATTTCGTCCAGTATTACAAATATCACAATACCATTCTCTATTTAGCATATAAGTTGTTTTATGGTTTTTCCTCTCCTCATTGGTGAAAACTCTAGGTCTTCCACGACATCTCTTGACATTATCTTCCATATATATTAATACTATATGTTTTATTTTTAAATTACTTTGACTTGTGCGTTTAAATTCATTCAGGAACTTTGTAATTTCGACCAAATTCTTTTTTAAGTTGTTTTTCAACAAGTTTACTTTTTTTTTCGAACTCCTCAAAATCCATATCTCTAATATTTTCCATCAATAGTACATCTCGACGTATTAGATATTCTTCGTAATCATCTTCACGATCAAGACGTTCTTTATTCTTTTCATGAACTTTAGTCAGAAGATGTTTTTCCTTTCTCTTCGAGCTATATTTCCTTTTACAAATATCGCAGAACCACTGTTGTTTTTCTGTATCCATCTATATATATATGTTTACATAAAATTTTTTATTTTTATATATCTTTTAAGTCCTTGAACGGTATCCAACTGTTAAATTCATCACTGTATTCCTTCCATTTGACAAGAGCCTGTTTCTTCTTATAATCCCTCCGAATGACTTTATCAATTCTGAATACCTCCTGTTTTGCTCTTAATAATTCAGGTTCATAAAAACTCCCTTGAATGTCTTCAGCTCTGAGATCCTTTAGTTTGTAATTTATTGGATTTGTATATTGTATTTTATCAACTGTAAAAACTTCCTCAGACCAATTTGGTGTATAGCCCTTATCAAACACATTTCGTTTATACTTACTTATTCTAACCTTATCACCTATTTTGAATTTTGGTTTAGATGATACTTGCTCCAAATTACCATACAGATTAAAGTAAACAGTGCCTTCATTTTTCTTCTTACTGGCTTCTATGGGTGTCATTTTGATAGAACTATGTTTCGTGTTGTTATATTGTTTCACTAATTTAGGTAACATTTCAAGATACTGTGTATTACCTTGAACAGTAAACTGTTTCCACATTTTGGTTTTAATTGTACGGTTCCATCTTTCACAAACTGACGACTTTTCCTCATTTTCAGTTGAGTACAAGGTTATTTTATTCTTATCAAGTAGTTCCTTAACATGTTTGTTGTAATACTCTTTGCCTTTGTCTGTCCATAAATATTCCGGTTTTCTACCTTCTTTGAATATTGTTTTCAATGCCTCAGCAACAGTTTCTCCTTTCTTATCCTTTAAAGGGACAATCCAACCATATTTACTAAACACATCTAGAACCATAAGAAGATATCTGTAGCCAGCGTTCCATCGACTGAATTTTTGCGAATCAACGATATCTGAACACCATGTCTCGTCAATATGGTTTACAATTACCCGCCGCCGGGTGAAGTTACGCTTTATCGGTTTATGAAGCTCATCAGCTAATTTTTCTTGCCAGTTTTCTTCACTCGACGGCCTTTCACGTTTTTTGTCTTCCTTTGTTTTGTTGCACCAAGGCCTAGTTTCTGCTTCGTGTTGATTAGAAATCGTGCTGTTTGTCCCCATTTTGGCATTTGTCCATAAGGTATTTCATCCAATGACTTGACCATTTGTTTGTCACATTCAATCTTGTTTTTCCCCATGTCATAACAAATATCATGATGAGCTGCTATTTCATCGACCTTGTTAAGAGGTTTTACATTCCACTTGGTGACCTCTCCAGTATTTTTATCGTACTGCAGCTGCTCTTCCAGCGGATTATACGGACCTAAATATTTATACTTACCTGGAGTGAATCCAGCTTTTGGTCTTGGTAATTTACCAATTAGTTTATGGATATCTAAACTACCACCATCCAAATCCTTTCTGTCGGTTTTATACTTTCTATTTGGTCTAATTTTGGTTGATAATTGATCAAGAGCTTGACTTCCGACATTTTGAATCATTGGATTCAACTTATCCAGAGTATAATCGATAGCCTTTTTCTGCAGTTTTGGGTTTCTCAAGGCTTCTGATCCATAATATTTTCCCATTTCAAGTGCCTTTTTTCCAAGCCAAGGAATACCGTGGTGAATCAATAAATCAGTACCAGTCGATGCTACTGTATCTAGTAAGCCCGCCCCTTTCGACGGGCGACCCCGTTTCCCGCCTGTTTAACGAATTTCGTCTTAGTGATTCCGCATTCAGCACAAGTGCATTTCATCATTGTTCGCCCGTTTTTGGCTTTTACATATCTTTCACTACCTGGTACACATAGAGTGACCTTTTTTTGTTTCACGCAAAAAGATATCATATATAATATGATTAGATTAGATTAAGGTTCAATATTTACGTTTTCATATTTACCAGTTTTGGGATTTTTCACCAAACGCATGACAGTACCCTTCTTTGGTTTAGTCCAGAATTTCTTGCTTGTGATACCTGTTGGTGCTGTGAAAGCACCTTTCAAGATATCACCAGACCAATATCGGTCAAATACATGGTTGGTTGATGGAATTACTTTGCGAGTTATTTGTTCGGCTATTTTGGCTGCCTCAAAAGCTTTACCTAATGGATTTTCACCTCCCTTTTGGCTTTTGATGAATTTGGTTTTTGTAATACCACATTCAGCACAAATACATTTCATCATAAGTCTGTTATTTTTGGCTCTCACATATCTTTCACTTCCTGGAACACATTCTGTAACCTTTTTTTGTTTTACACAAAAACTTTTGACCATATATGTATGAGTTAGATATTTTTGAAATACTGTTCTAAGAATTTCTCATTCTTCGTCGTATCATATATGTCGAAAACTTCCAACAGATCAAAATATGATTTGCCCTTATTCATCTCATTTAAAAAGTATAAACAAAAGTAACCACATGTTGTCGTCATTAAATTTTGTATTTGGTTATTTTGATGAAGAAGTGTTAAATTCTTTTTTCTTGCGTGATTGTCAATTTCTTGGAAGGGAGGTAAACCAAAGCTATCAAAGTAATTGACCACGTTATCTTTCACATATGTGGATACCCAATGGCTACCGCTCATATATGATGGTTCAAGATTGTAAATGAATAGAGCCTGTCTATGATTGTGCGGAACATTTTCATCTCTTGACAATACATCATTAATTGGGATATTCAGATATTTACACCATTTTATTAAATCATAATTGCTTAATGGGACATTCTTATGGAATTTTGGTTTTACAACAAAATGTTTAACAGTGGGACGTTTTTGAAGGGTGAGTTCTTTCCTAATAGCAGACCGTCGCCCTTTTTCTGAGCTTTTCTTTTTTTTTTAATTCCCATACCGATTGTATCGTTCGGCCAATTTCCATAAAAAGGTGGAGTTATATACATTGGGTCTAACAAACCACCATTTTGATTGTTAGATCTGGGTGGTCTTTGTTTCGGTTGTCCCATCTGAGGGGCACCTTTACCAGTCATCTTCTTTATTGCCTCAATAGCTAAAGGGACTCCAATTGATGCGAGAAGAGTACCTAAGAACCCACCTGTTTGTACTTTCGTCGGTTTTATATGAACACCAGAGCCTGTTTGTAGAGCATTTAATATATCTTGTTTTTGTTTTGTGGTCAAAAGATGTTTATATGCTATCAACTGGTTGATTTTATTTTGTGGTATGAGAAACCCACCAGTTTGAATTCCTTTTCCAGATATCTTTTTGACGATCTGAGATGCTCCTTCACTAGCTGCTCCAGCTAAAGCCGACAATCCAAGAGTCTTAGCAATAGTGGGAGCAAAAGTTCGTCCCAGATTCGATTCAAAACTGTAGACAGAAGAGATCCACCTAATTGCTTTCGAATGTTTGTTTTTGCTAGTTTGATGTCCATTCCCTTTTTCAATTTTCTATTTTTATCCAATCGCTTAACTATATTCTGAGGTACGTATAGAGTGTCATTCCCAGATAATGAATCCTTTGTCAGTCTCAAAACGATAGTTTCTCTTTTATGATACGCGCTACTAAGATTCTTTTTCTGGTTTGGTGATAAACTAACTTTAATTTCGTATAGTTGTGTCATATATTATATGTTAGATAAATTCTATTTTAAAAAACATATTCATTTAAATTTTCATCGATGTAAAACTTATTTATTTAAACTATCATCAATTCGTTTCCAACTGTCTTAACAACAACCTCACTCTCGTAAAATACAATGCTATGAGCTCGGACGTTTGCTGCTGGGGCTACATTGAGACAATAATGGAGAATCAACTGTTTAGGATCTCTCGTCACTACCTCTTTCTGATATGACAAATCGAAATACAATAATCCATACAAACTAGTGAAATTGGATACATTAAGCTGTGTTCCTGAATTGTAATCGTTCTTACGAAATGCATATGACATGAGATCATTAAATATCCGTATTTTAGAGTCACTATCATATTCCAGCTCTGGGTAAAAAACGTTATTCCCGTATTCAAGCCTACAGCTTGATAAAGAGCTGTTAGCGTTAGCGGCATTCAACTTGAAAGTATCGAACAAATACGGACTCCTCTCTGCTTCAACATCATTCGGTGCGTCTGTTCGCTGGAGATAAATAAAAACATGTTTAACGTTATCAATAGCTGGACTGATTTGAAACATATTCTGAATAGCTCTGGTATTTGCTGACTGATTGTAGATATCTCGCATATATGTCCAGGTTGTTGGCTTAAGAAACTCTGAAACGAAATTACTATACATGATGTCTTTTGGGATTAGTCTTGGTAGCCAAAGATACAATCTCTTCACTACAACACGACCAGCGTCTGTGCCATTTGCCATGTGAATCAGTTCACTATCTTCGTTCAATGTTAATTCAATCGTGAGCTGCATCGGGGGCAGCATTTTTTTTTCTAATTCCTGGAAAAAGCTGTATCGGTTCAACGGTATCATCTCGTTAATACTCTTAGCTCCCCCGCCACCATTGTTTTGTACTGCTTGGGTTAAAATACGACGTGCCTCGAATCCTAAGTTGGTATTCGCTGTTGTTCCATCAGTGTCAAGATACCAGAACGAATTCTTTCCAACAGATCGACTGTAGTCATCACTGTATTCGAGTAAGTTTTTAACATTCGTAATTCTATGCAAATTATCACTCTCATACACGATTTTGCCTGAAGATTTGATAACCATATGTCTGATTAGACTGTGAGATCCGTTTATCATTGTGATGCGATCCGCTGCAGCATATCCAGCACCATCTGCCCTTTTTTGAAGCTCTTTAGTTACTTCGAAATACCCATTGAAGAAATCAAACATAGTCGACAGATCGTTGATTGTGAATCTGTGACCCGTCTTTTTCTGGCTTTGATTGTTAGCAGGTTGCTCAATGACATTATCCAAATGGAAACGAACGTATTCATATCGTTGAAGATTTTCATTTGTTCTGAAACTCATTTATATGATTAGTTTAGATAAAATTCACTTTTTAATGACATTTTAACGTCTTAATCCAGTACCAGATATAAGTCTATTCAGAATTGTGTTGTAGTCTTCTTGTTTTGGTTTAGTAGGTTTGGTTGGTTTCACGATTTCTCGTTGGTTGTTTAGTTAAACCGTGTAATTTTCTCATAATAAGCTCTCCGCTTTTTTCAGCTGCTTTTTTTCCAAGTTTGTCTCCAGCATGTGAAATACCAGATTCAAGCGCTTTTTTGGCAAAAGGTTTTAAAACCATTTCTGGAACTTTACTTAACACCCTTCCAACTGGTTTGAATATGTTATCAACAATAATCCCAGATCCTTTATGCTTATACACAAAACGACCTAGTTTCGGGTGATATACACGTTTATATTCATATGATGCCATCTATAACTATTAGTTAGATTAATCTCTCTTCTCTCTTAAAATCAAACTGAATGAAGTGTCACTATGATTAAGATCTATAATTCTTCGTTTACCGTCGGTGATATAAATCCGAATTTTATTGATCGTATTTTTATTACACGGGTTGTACTGAACTCGTCGAGGCTCTTGTGTGAAACTATAACTCGGGGTGAGAGTTGAGGTACTGAAACTATATATAATATCTGACTCTTCACCATCGACAAGACTGTCACTTATCAAATCACAATGAACATTCAATATTTCTCTGTCTTGTGAGAGATTAGGAATGTAATCTCCAACATTTACACTACTTGTTAGAATCTTTTTATTGAAACCAATAAGATCATTAAAATTACTTTGAGTAAGATCTAATCTGTAATTTGAGGCAAGTGTTATTATTGTTCGAAATATTGTATCGTCAAACTCGAGAGTGATAGGATATTGAGGGTTTGATGATGTCCCTGTTTTTGTTTTTTCTTTGATTAAATTGTCAAAATCAATGTAATTCCATACTCCAGGGTTGAATATAATTTCCGTCCAATTAGTACCACTATCAGACGAATATCTTATTTTCTGATTAGTGAGTTCTTTCGTAATGTTAAACCAAGTGAATGACATCGAAATGATTCGGTCTAGGCCGATTTCATATTGTCTGTTTGAATCTAGTATTATCGGATTACTGTATTTGATTGTGAAATCCGATGGTTTATTACCATTTTGGGTTTTTACTGTATGACTGGATAATACAAGTTGTCTATTCATTTATATGATTAGTTTAGACTAAAATAGTTTTTGTATATTTTGTTGTATTGTGGCCTGTTCAAAATAGAGTTTCTCAACAAGATGTCGAGAAGAGCGACGCCTGTATTCCGTAGTTCGATGCTATTATTACCAGCAACCTTTGATCCGATAATCAGTTCAAGTTTTTTCATCATTTCTGTTGGATTATTGAAAAACATTATCTGTCCACCTCTTTTTGTTTTTTTCTTCAAACCAGACCCTTTAATGTCTTTCAGTTTTTGATTGTTGTAATCGATATAATCATTTAGAACCTTCCTCGTATCATTAATGATCTTTCTTCGATATTGAGCCTCAGCTTCAGTAATTATACCTTTATAGCCAATAGCCAGTTAGTTGAAACCTTTTCTCTTTTGCTGTCTTCAGGGTCTTGGTAAGATAAGATTTCCTCTTTTTGTCATTCATATCTTCTTGCTGAAGTCGTAATTCAATATCATCATAGTTAGGAATTTGAAGTTCATCTAAAGCTTGATTTATTCTATCCTCTTCAAGAATTTCGTAATCTGGTACTTCTTCTTCGTATTCAGGTGGAAGATCTTCAGGTTCATACATAAATGCTGGATCTATATACATTTGTTTTTCACCTGATGCTAAATCCTTAAGGACATCTTCATAACTTGGAGGTTTTGGAACCAATTGTTTGTCATTTTGTGGTAGAACTTGATCACCAAATAGATCTTCCAATCCATAATCATCAGGCACTTCATCATCAATAGCTATTCCATAATCTGGAACAGGTCGCTTTTTCTCTACCAATCTTCTCAACGGTGCTTTTGGGGCTGTAAGTTCCTTTAACTCAGATGTTATAGGTTTGAAAAGTTTCTCTGCCTCGACTTCGCCCATTTGATCAGATATCTTTTTTTGTTTTATTGTATCTCTTACTGTGTTAATCTTTTTACCAAGCTCGGATCGTTTCTCAGCCATTTCTTTCCATTTGAGTAAACTCATTATATCATTTGTTTACATAAAATTTCGTATTTTGTTCGGAAAAATTAGGGTTATCATATATAAAAACGCTCGCATAGCGTGTCGCATAGCGTGTCGCTATGCAATAAAATTGTATAACATAATATCATATGAAGATTCAAAATTATGACATCCAAGATGATGACAATGACGATTTTGTTCAATTAAAGAGTTTCATGTCAAACCAATTTTTCAGGATGCTTATTTGTGCTCCTTCTAATAGTGGTAAAACAAACCTATTACTCGACATGATCTACAGGTTATTGTTCTTTGACAAGATATACCTTTACGCTCGCAATCTACAGCAAAGCAAATATAAGCACCTGTTGAAATCTTTCGAACCAATATCAAAAGAGGTCGGTTATGATGTGATAGAAGCGAGTAACAATGATATAATCCCTTTGACAGATTTGTCTGATGAAGGTCAAAAACTGGTGATCTTCGATGATTATTTGAATACAGGTAAGAAAAATGACGAACGGATACGAGACTACTTCACCAATAGCAGAAACAAAAACTGCTCTTGTATCTATTTGTCACAAAGTTATTATGGGACAGATAAGACAATCCGTTTGAACTGTTCACATTTTTGTGTTTTTGATTTTCCTTCTAGTAACGAGCAATCCATGATTTGTAGAGAATTGGGTGTTAACAAAGAGGATTACAAAAAGGCCACTAAGGATCCATATAGTTTTTTGTATGTTGATAAGGTCAAAAAAAAGGTAGCCCGAAATTTCGATGAAAGAATCTAAACCATTAATATATGAGTTATACTAACGGTATCCTTAATCATGATGATTCTCAAGGACTAGGTAAGATAGGTTCAAGAGGTTTACCTGGTATTGGATTTAAATTAGATGCTAATAATGATTATGATATGCAGAATAAAAAATTAGTGAATGTAAAACAAGGAACCAATAATAATGATGTGGTTACAAAAAGCCAGTTAGATAGTGAAATAGCTAAGATTCCAAGTGTGGATACAACTCAGTTTGTGAAAAAGACAGGAGCAACTATGAACGGAGACCTAATTTTACAACCACAGCCGTACCCAATTCATGGAAATACTAATAAGGCAATATCATATAACACAGCTAGAGCCATTTTTTTGAGTAAAAAAGAAGGTGGATCTATGGAACAAACTTTAGACATGAACAATAATACAATCTTTAACGTTAAAGATCCATTACAGGCAGATCAAGCAACAAATAAAAAGTATGTCGATAATCAGCTTACGAAAAAATTAGATAAGGACACTACTATCGATATGAAAGATAATGCGATCACCAATGTCAAATTTCCAGTGAACCAAAAAGACGTTGCTACTGTAGAATATATCACTCAGAGAATCACTAACTCGCAAAAAAATTATCTCAAACTTGATGGCACAACAAGTATGTCTGGAGACTTGAATTTAAATAACAATAAAATTATTAACTTACAAACCGATTCAAAAAATTCGAAATCCGCAGTTAATGTTGAGTTAATGGAAAATGAAATAACAGATTTGAGAAATCTTGTCACTCAAAAAATTCATGAATCTCAAATTATTAATTCAGGACAAAAAAAAGACGCCTTCAGATATTTAATGGAAAACGACGACGAATCTTCAAGTGAATTAAATATTCAGGTTTTGGGTATTGTTGATTTTTCCAATTCTCCACATCAAATTAATAAAAAAGCTTACCAACTTAAACTCCTGTTTCAAAAAAGCTCACCAAACCAGTACCAATCACGCCTCGGTTTTAACCTTTATAAACTTCAAGTCGGTTACTATACTATGGTAGTTGAATGGTATCCGCCGGAAATGAGTGAGTTGAGTGTGGCAGTGCAAGGCACTACGATTTCAATTTCTAATTATGCAACAAAAACATTCGAAAACTATACCAAAACAGTTATCAATTTTCACCGATGGGGTAGCTCGCCTCCACGATTTATTTATCTCGATCTACACGGTACAGTTACTTTTCCATCACTTTTAACAATTGGACATCTTATTGTTTATGGTGTAAAAGAAACAATTTCAAATGTTGACCCAAGTGTCTATGACACCGCTTTTGTAATTGAAAACGGAAAAATGGTGATGGAAACAGATTTATCTTTAAACGGGCATAATTTGAGTGGTTCCGTTCATTACATAAATGGGATTCTGAATACAAAAAATGGGAACACATTTTTATTAAATGGTTGTGACAAAATAATCATTCCAAATCATAGCCACATATTAACTATAACAGTGCTCTATTTCAAAGTCAAAAGACGATATACGCCTATTTCTTTAAAAGTAAAACACAGTGACCATTTAACTCAATCAATCACTTACACTTCAACCAAAGCAACTCGAACACAGGCAATAAGTATTAATTTAATACTGGCTTTTGGTCATTTGGCAGTGGAACTGGGTTCAGTTGTAAAAAATGAAGAACTCTTACTATTGATCGAGTATAGAGTGCCATAGATATTTTTTCATTCATTATATATCACAATGTGGGACATATCAACCAAACACTTCAAAGCTGACCGATGTTTCGACATCGTTTACAGGATGAATAATCTAACTTATATATATATGAGAACAGCTATTTTAATTAATGAAATTCTCGAAAGCATAGAAAGATTGATCAAAAACATCAGAACATTATACTCCAATATTAAAGAGTCATTCAAAAAGAAAAAAATGTAACCATATAATATATATGGATAAACATAATATATTCAATTGGAACCATGTTTCAGAAAAATTAACGGAAAATCAAATATCTGAGTTGAAAGCATTATACAAATTCTATCATAAGAAATACTGGCTTGCCAAAATGACTTACACATATTTCAAAAGGCAGAACTTGCATGTAATATTGGATCTGTTTTTTTTGTAGTAACAGGGACAGTTGTCGGTGGTGTAACACTAAACCCTATTGTTCTCGGAACAGTATCTGGTGCAGGGCTTTTGCTTAAAACATATTCAGAGGCTAAAAATTACAAAAGAAAGATTGAGATGTGTAAATTCGCGTACACTACGTATGAAAAGGTTTTAACTCATTTACGGTGCTTTATGAGAGGACTGGAGTATAATGACAAAGAATTTATTGATTATGTTAAAGTTCTCGATGATATAATCATTGATATGTGTCCTATCACTGACAAATTTGAAAAGAAATATAATAAGGTATTCATCCAATAATAGATTTTATTTCATCCCCTATCAACAACATGATGTGCTTCCAATATTTATCGCAGAAAGCTAAAGTTTTTTCGATTTACTAATTGGAATATTTTTGTAAGGTATTCCCATCATCTTGAATATCTTTCTCATTATAAAATTAACGCTTATCATTCTTTTCCGAGTTCCATTAACTTCATTAAGAACCTTACCAATCTCACAAAATATAGCATCAATCTTTTGTTTCTGACAGGTTGATATTTTAATGTCGTATTTTTCTTCAAAATTGAGTAATATGTTATTGACATGATACTCTCTGTGATAAACCGATTTTCTGATAAATCGATGTCGATTCTTATAAAAATCAACATATTCTTTAACATAATTATATCCTTGTACGACACCACAACTTAGACATGCTAACATCCCATCATCGTTAATAATATACTGATCATCACAGCATAAATCTTTTTTCGGTTTTTCATTGGAATATTCCAATTTTTGGTCACAAAAAGGACAGGAAATTTCTCCTGATTCTTTCAATTCATTGTGAATATCTTCATTGCAATTCATTCTATACTATTATATGAGATATTTTTTCAACATTCTGTACGTTTCAAACAACTTAAATAAAATCTAAATTATATTATATATAAATGAAAATCGCAACCCGAGAATCACACTTGTTAACAACTATTAAATATTTTGATGAATGTATAAAAACTATATGGATTTGGAAATTTTACACGGACGATACGAAGACACCTGTGACCAGATATAAGATAGTCGAATTTAGAAACCCTGACGGTACAATTGACAAAAACAGATCATATGATTGCAAACTGCTTATTGATAAAAGCAATGAATCTGAGACTATATATACATACCGAGATTTAAAACCGGAATCAATCATTAATCATGACAATGGAATTATAGAAACTATAAAGATTTGGAAAGAGTACAGTGGCAAAAATAATCAAACTTTACACATAAATAGGAGAAACGAATTCAGATACCCTGATGGTGGAATTTACCAATACGGATCATATACTTCGAGAGAGCTTATCAAAAACGAATCTGATACTTTATATAAACACCGAGATGTAAAATTGGTAACACAGATTAATTATGTCGATGGATGTACAAAAACTATAAAGATTTGGAAAGAGTACTATAGCAATATTAAGACACCTTATCGCAGACATAAGACAGTCGAATTTAGAAACCGTGACGGTACAATTGACAAAAACAGATCAGGACATTGCAAACGGATTAATGATAAAAGCGGTGAATCTGACTTTGAAGATGAATCTCCTGATGTTTTAGGACATGATTTTATACCCCCAGGGAGAACTGTCTAATAAAAACCTATAGTATCCAAAAGCACGAGATCACGTGATGGAATAATGCGTTGGATACATCATGAGATAAAACATATAGTATCCAAATCCAAATAACTGCGCTCATGTAATAAAATACATATAGTTATCCATAAAATGATCTCGATGAAATAAAAACATATATAATTCATCAGATGGAAAAATGCGTTCGGTACCATTTTGCCTACAGTGCCCTACGAGACTACGTCTCTACCCACTGTAGGCTGCAAGGAGCCTCACTCGTCACTAAAGTGACGACTTCCCGAGCCTGCTCGGCTCCTACCGACATATGAAATAAAAACATATAGATTTCATCAGATGGAACCAGCATCGCAAAAAGAAACTTCCCCTCTTGATCGCTTTGCGATCAATTCACTGCCTCACAAAAGCTCCGCTTTTGTTCCCCAATGCGAAAATATGGATCTAGCATATATAAAAATGATATAGTTATCCATAAAATGGAACCAGCATCGCAAAAAATGAAAGAAACCAGCCAAAAGGTATCAAATCATGACGCCACAGGCAGAAAGAAAAGATCTGGGAACATCAGCAGATAGTGGAACCCATCGCTATTATATTTCTTCGAAATATAATAGCTCTTCCCACCAAGGTTCCACTGCAATAACGACCCCCCCCCCCCATCCCCGTGCGTCGTCTTTGAACGTCTTGCTTCGCAAGCCATCCAAATACTTAGCATGCCGGGGGGTCTATTGCCGCGATGGAGCCAGATCTGGAAACATATAGTTATCCGTAAAAATAAAATACATATAGATTTCTATAAAATAAAAATACATATAGATTTCCATAAAATTGATCTCGATAAAATGATCTCCATCTGATGGAATAGTAGTTATACAGTTGGTTCGGTTACAGATCATTGCAAATGATCTGGAACCGCCAACTGTATAACTACTGGTGGCTCTTCTGCGACCACCTTCAAGTTCACCGGGTTGGTAGAGATAGCGAACACTCACATCGGAGGGGAGCGTTTTTCGTTCACACCCACCGGTCTCAAATAAGGAGTTGAGGGTTTAGCTGAAACAGTTTTTTCCTTTGATTGCTTTAGCGGGTTTTTTGCCGGTCAACCGTGTCACTTCGTTGTTCAAAGCAGAAACAACTGCGGGTAATCGAGCAGCCCATTCAGTTGACCGCTGACCTTCTGGAAGGCGCATTTCAACGCCATACTGGTGTCCGAACAGGCGCTTACCCATTGTTCAATTAAATCTTTCCACAATAGCTTGATCACGGTGTATATCTACACGACTGCGCCTGACCTCGACATTGTGTTTCGAAAAAAGCTGATTCACAGCCCCCATAAACTCACGTCCGGGATCCACCTGAACCAGTTTCGGCCATCTTAAGGGTCCTCGCTTGTAGATCCGTTCCAGAGCTCTTGCAACCTCATTTGCCTCTTTTGTGGTCAGTGGTTCGGCATCTTTGTACCGAGAAGCCACATCTACGACTGTGAGGGCGTACTTGAAAGTCTTACGGGAGCGTGGTGGGTGATCATGGGGGAGATACAGGAGATCGGCTTGGTCGATTTTGTTTGGAACAGGCACGCCAAATTTTTTGTCTTGGAATGTGCTGTGGTGCAGGCAAGTAAACCTGCCAAAGAGCTTGCTTTATCAACCAGCTTCGAGCTACATCATCAGAGACTTTGGCAGCCTGAGCTAATTTTTTTATGGCTGCAGCCCCTTCCCAGTACCTTTGAGGGCTGTAGTAGATTTTTGATAGCCTGCTGATTTGTTTTGCACTCATTAAAACATATGAATATATATGAAACAATAAAAAAGATGGACAAGATGGACGGTCCATTTGGTTTTTTCCAAGGGACGAAAGTCCCTTCACGTTAAGAACTGAGCAAAATGTTGGACCAGTTTCAGGAAGAACTGCGCACTTCATATCAATCAGCACCAACCGTAGGTCGGAGTAATTACTGTCCTTCATGAGCAGTTGAGCTTGTCGTTAATTGTCAGGAGTTCCTTTATGAAAGCCCGGAGTGCCATATGGTGATCAAAGCCGATGACATCCAAGACGTGAGTTCGGTCAGACCCCCCAAAGAACCCAACGCTAGTGTGTGCTGGGTTCATTTAAAAAATGTTCTAAAAATATGTGGAATTTACGACATGTTTAACAATGATCAGATACGCTTTCTGGGAAACGTTATTGAACGATTTCAGATGTATACCGGTAATTCAGTGAACTACGTCAGCTTTCTACACAACTACTTTGAAGAGGTTTCTTCTGAAGGCTGGCCACGTAAAAATGAAATTCTCGAACTTCTATCTCTTCACCTCCCTAAATTATCAAAAACCAACCAACGTGCAAAAAAAAGTTTGATGAATGGTGGAGAACCCAGTGACCTCTTACCAGGGAGCAAACAGTTTGCTGTATTTGACGTTTAGCCTTGAGGGTATTTCCATAGAGTGGTCACTGATAAAATCATCAATCATTTTCAATCTGTCGAGGAACGCTTTTTCTTTGAAAGGTTCACCCCTGATGTAAGATCGAATTTTGTGAAGGCTTTGTTTGGACTCGATCCTTGCAAAATTTGCTTTCTCAACCTTTTTGTCATATTTCTTGAAGGTTGCCACCGCTTTGAAAATGAGACCGACCCCTGTTAAAGTTGCAATGACAACTGGATTCAGGGTTATGCCACCTGCCACCGCAGCACTGACAATTAATTTGCCAGCGGAAATGTTGCAAATCAAGTTTTTTTGTTGGTAGCTGCGGTATAGCTTTTCGTAACCGGAATGTTTCTCGTGGTAGTAGGCATAAAGATTTTTCAGCATTTCAACAGTCTCCTTGGAAAGGGTCGTGTCGATATGATTGAAGCTAAAAATGTTTTGCTTTGTGTCACCCATCAGTGTTGTATATGTAATATCAGAAAAATTTACTATAACAAAATCAAGCGCTTGTTCGATATTCAACAAGAAAGCCCACTGGGCATTTTAACCGGCCATTTTGACCCTCCCCACCCCTAGGTTTCACAAATGTTAGCGCGATCCTCTATTTATACGAACCGGCGTGACGAAAAGTGTGATTGTGTGACACAATATTTTGACTATAGCGTTACTGGATGATGTAATGTTTAAACTCTGATGACTCAGCTTATCAATCTTGTCGCTTTTATTTGTGCTGAAAAAGGCAAATTCACTGAAACGTTGAATGTCGATATAAATTCGTCCACAACTGAGAATGCTCACACAGGGACGACGAAGTATTTACTGTTGTGCCTAGACCTTAAATACAAACAGTGAACATAGCAGTAGAATCAAAATATAACGCTTGATAAACACGAGCTCGAGCAGATCGTCAGAGTATAGGGCACGTCAAGGCATATCTCATGACGTGATATTTAAATCCGGTTTGCTAACCCGGGAATCCCCTTGCAAAAGTAAACAAGCGAGCGCGGACGAAAGTCGCCCACGTCTTTGAAAGCTAACGCGCCTGTCGAGCCGTAATCGATTTCGCGCTCACTCGCTTGTTTTTCTTTTCCTTCACTAGTCTGAACGAAAAGAGAGACTGCTCGTAGCCTTTAGCGAACACCACACGCAAACCAAACAATCCGTCAATAATATTTGGATATTTTCGTTCTTTCAATGCAAAAAGACTCGTAACACCTACCTTATTAATTGATCTCCTTATTAATGACGATTCCTTTGTATCAACTTCTCGCCACAAATAAACACTCATCTCTCTCCGTTCACAAGAACTATCATGTACTGATGGTGCAATCCAGTAATATTCCATCGTCATACTAGTACCAATTCCTTCTCTTCCTAACCCACGCCGGCAAAACGCAACTGTCCTTTTTGTCCGCTGCGAAATACAAGTTAGCCAATCAGAAACCTTACAATCCACTTCGCAAACCACCCCCCCCCCCCCCCATAAAACGCCAAGGGAAACCGCCTCTCACGTAGCACAATATTACACCGCTCCTATACAAAACGCAACTTTCAAAGCAAATCACATTCACAGAAGCGTGATATGCTCCGGACATTCACAAATCCTTCTGACTCCCACATTTTTACATCCCTCAAAATGTCAATCCCAATAAAAAAACTCCTGCGCTAAAAAAATTTTCACCATAACCACTAACTAGATCAGACAACACAGCCTATTTCGCATTCAATCCTATTAGCTGCTTTACTCAATTGCGCATGCGTTATACAAGACAAAAACAAAAAACCCCAAACTTAACAACCCTTCGCCGTTCATATCTTAAATACTGTAAATTAAAAGACAAGAACACACGAAGGTAACATTCAGCAGACTAAGATGCGCATGCGTCTTATATAAGACAGTACCGCTCTTGAGTACCCGTACCACAAGCTTTACAGCACTTTGTTCGTATGTTAAGCCAACTGACCATCACCACAAAACCGTGCCCATTTTACAAACCGGCGGTCGCTATAGCGACGGCCGGTTAACAAGAAGTATAATCGAGCCCTAGCTTTTCCAAGCGTCGGTATTCAAGTCTATTGCCAAAAGGCCGGAAGAAGGCACCTTAAAAGAATTTGGGTTTATCGTCTGAAACCACCCACTCCGCTGTGAAGAGAAAACCCTTGATGAGCCCAGATTTCCAGTGAAAAAGTTTTTTGAAGAGGAAAAGATTTTCAAAGATATTCTTTTGTGTGTAGATACGCAGACATGACCGCCCGAAGAGACTTTGCGCAGGCAATAGACAGATGTATTTGTCAAAATTGCTCCATCTGGCAAAGAAATGATTTCAGCACCATTTAACATAAATCTATTGCTCCCTTTCTTCGAATCTAAAACCCATTTATGTGGTAAACTGAATTACGCAGCAGGTGTCCGTTCATAAACAGGTCCGTTTGCATTACCATTTTACCATTTTCAATAACATAGGCTGTGTCATAAACACTCGAGTCCACATGATTTTGTGATCCCTTGACGCCATAAACAATCATATGACCTATTCCCTGCGTGGGGCTACTTGCAGTGGCTTGACAATGCATGTCAATGTAGATGTATTCGGGCGGGGTTATGCTCCACTTATGTAAGTGAGCGATTGATCTGCTGTAATTGACAAACATCTTGGTGCCTTGTTGATTAATATTTAGTGAAGTGGAAACGACACTCACTGACAAATTTGTTGTGCTTGGAGGGAAAAATTCAATGGCCAAAGTGTACTCGCCTTCTGGAAGTTAAAACATGTTGAATCCAATTTGAGAAGAGTAATTATTTTGAGCGTTTTTCCCCGTTGTGAAGCTGCATGCTTTTTTGTTTACGGTGTGGGGGCAACCTGAGAAGTCAACTATGCCGGTGACTCTTATATTGTTTTCGCTGGATGACTCGTCGGCATTTTCCATGAGATACCTGGAAGCGTCTTTTTTATTGGTTGAGCTGGTGATGTGGGATTCATTTATCTTTTTATTGAAGTAATTTTTCAGCACTACAGTTACATCCCCTTTGGCGGTGTTCACCTTATTGCTGACATAGCCGACATTAGCTGCCGATTTTATGTCTTTGTCATCGGTGTTATCTTTTTATTGTTCATATTTAAATCATCATTTGCGCTTTTGTCGAGTTTTGAATTGAGTTGGTTAGCAACATATGTTCTATTTACAGCAGAGTTTCCAAATCGTGGTATTTCCGGTATGCCTATTAAATGGTTCTTGTTCATTGATAACGTCCCAAACATTAAACCTCCATTTTTGTTTAAAAAATTATCGTCAACATATCTTTTGTTTGTCGCCTGATCTGCCCCTCTGGGGTCAGGATCTTTGACGTTGTGAATGGTACTGTTGTTCATATCAAGGCTTTGTTCCATTTTTCCGCCTTCTTTTTTTGAGAGAAGATTTCTCGCTGGTCTTCATAGCTAATGACTTTTGACAGATCGCCGTGGATAGGATAAGGGTTTCTTTTCAACCTCAATATCTCGTACTTATTTTGCATATCAATATCAGCGTTTTTGTCCAACTTTGTCGCTAGTAAGGTAGGATCTCCACCTGCGCCGGTGGGGCCTTACGGCCCTTGCAAACCTTGAGGCCCTCTAAGACCTTGTGAGCCACGTGGGCCTTCCAAGCCTCGGGGTCCTGGATCGCCTTTGTCTCCTTTTTCACCCCTATCACCTTTTTCTCCTTTTTCACCCTTATCACCCTTATCGCATTTTTTTCCTCTATCCTTTTTTGGGCCGGTCTGTCCGTGGTCGCCAGCCGGTCCTTTCGCACCTGGAGGTCCTTGGGGGCCCGTTGGGTTATGGGCAGCATGGGGCAAAGTTGGGCCTTGGGATCCTGGTGGCCCCTGCAGAGCTGTTTCGCCTTTCGGTCCAGGGGGCCCTTGTGGCCCTGGCGGCCCTGGTGGCCCACTTGCACCTGTGCCACTCCCAGTTTCATCGATCGTGCTGTTTAGGTAGCCCATTGTATATATCTTCCTTAAAATTTTTTCATCAATTTCTGTGGTTTGTCATAGTAAAAGAAGGAATGTTTTTTGTCGGTTGCGCTGTCCAGCAGTTGGTGATCCACCCCAAGCTCGTCCGCGATTCGCTTGTTTTCTTTCGGAAGAAATGTAAAAATGCAAAAATGGCTACAGTTGTCGCGGATGCTTTTTGGTACCTTGTAAAAGGTTTGAGTGAGATAAATAACGCTGCAGTTTTTGTGCCGCCCGTTGATAAAATAGTTGATGATGATGGCGTTTTGGTTGTTTTCACAAACCAAGTCGTCAAAGACGACAACCTTTTGGTTGTCCACCGGAAGTTCTTCAAGTGGAATAATCTCATCCCCTAGGGCCTCGATGACCTCGTAACCAACTTCAGGGTCGATTCTTGTGGCAAAGTCCTGTAAAAGCGCTCGATATTTGTTTTGGTGGAGGTTTTTTGAAAAAAGGTAGACTTTGTCATTTTCCAGCAACTCGTAAAGCATATGCAGCAGGATGTTTGTTTTTCCAGAATTGCTTGGCCCACGAATTAACATCCGGAAAACATGCATGCAAGGGTGTCCTTGCTTGTAGTCAGTTGTCGCAAGAAAGTTAGGATCATAATTCGGAATATTCATTTTTTTATTGATATATATGACATAAAAAATGTCAGTGCGAAAGTGGAAACAAAAGGCTGCTGAAAAGTCAGCGAACAAAATTGGGAAGGAGTTTGCTCAGCTTTCAGGAGAGGAGCTTTTAAAATCGATTACGAGAAGGCTTGATAAAACCAAAGCTGGGCAAGAGAAAGCTGAGGTGGAAGGAGACCCTGATTACACTGTGGATGAGTTTGATAGAATAAATCCGTTTGGTAATGACTTCAGACCGGACGCACTAACACCAGCACCATCACTGACATCATCACCACCACCATCACCACCCCCACCTTATGACATTGATGATGATGACGATGATGATGATAATGAACTTCCACCGCCACCCCCACCACTTTAAGAAAGTTCCACGGGCAAAGAGTGGGGGAGGCCGGGACCGGTTGAGCCTGAATATCCCCATGAATCAACCCTGTTGCAAACAGTCAATCAGCTGATCACGAAATTCGGAAATGACCCCAACTACAGAGTGAAAAGTAAAAAATCTCCATTATACGATTATTCAATAGAAGACCTAAAAAACATAAGAGATGGGATTTCTGCAAAAAGAAAAATAACTTCTAAACAGCTTCAAGAAGGTAGCCGGAGGTTGGTGACCCCTCGGGCAAAACCAACAAAGGAACGATCCCCTCCAACCCCTCTTGAAAAGGCTGTTATGAGCCGAAGACCTAATATCGAGCCTTCAGACGATGAAGATGACCTCCCTGAACAAGACTGGGAAACAGAGGGGAGTGGTTTGATGAACGCGTCCGCTGACGAAATTATCAATCAACTTTACGTGCGCTTGGGTTCGATCAAGGCTGGAAACAGTTCAATAAATACAGGTTAAACGAACCCGCAAACGCACAAGATTACACGATCTTTGCGGTGTTTTTGAATGAGGAAGAAATTGTGCTAAAGCAGCTCGGTAATGAGCTGGTTGTAGTCTAAGGACCCATTTCATAACAGTCAATTTTTTTCTCTTTATAATATACACCCCACGATGACCACAACTTATTACCCACTCAAGTTCGCGCTGACTGACGGGCTAAAAAAGAAACTGCAAAAGCTTATGCTTCAAGAACGGCTGTTGATCTAAAGGTAAAACCCGAGCAAATTGGGCTCGGTGACGACATCCTTCTTACTGCCACTCAAATCAATCGAGATGCAGAAAGCGGTCAAATCCAACAAAGGAGTTGACCTTAAATTGAGCAAGACTCAGATTGAAAATATTGCACAACGCGGTGGAAACCTTTTTCTGTTATGTTAGGGTTGACACGCCCTTTGATCAAACCAGCCCCTCGGAGCTTTGGCCAGTGCGGGACTAAGTTTTGGTGCTGAAAAAGTGCTAAAGAAAATATTCGGTAATGGTATTGGTCCACAAGAGGTTGAACTTTACAAACTCGTCCAAGCGATGTCTCCTGCACAGAAAAAAGCTCTTGAAACACAGCTTGTTGGGGAGGGTTTAGTACGCGGGGGTGGTGTGGCTCAATATGGTGGCTTTCTTGGTGTGCTGGCGTCTCTTAGAGTACCACTTGCTATCAGCCTGGTAAAAAAATTATTTGGTAAGGGAATGCAAACCAAACTACCTCCTTCTAGACAGCGCCGCACTCCTCGCCCTCCAGCCCCTCGTGGAAAAGGAATGCAAATACAAAGTCCTCCACCTTTCTTTTGTTCATTGAGTGATTTAAAAAAAACCAATTTAAGATTTAAAGAGGTACCTCTCTCTAATATTGAATTAAGAAAATGGCGTTCGTATTTACGTATTCCAATCAAAGGTATATTCTCTCGCGATGAAGCAAAACCGTTCCATCACTCACCATGCATAATAAATTTAGATGATTTTGGAAGCTTAGGCACACACTGGGTTTGTTGCTGGCAAACAAATGGAAACTGCGAATACTTCGATTCATTTGGTCTTCCACCGCCTTTGGAATGGGAGATAGAGGTTAAAAAACTGGGGGAAAAAAACATTTCGTTCACAATAATAACCAAATTCAATGGGAAAGAAGTGTAAGATGTGGGTATTACTGTCGTCTTTTCTTGAATGAAAGAAATAAAGGTACAAGTTATAAAAAAGATTTTGGGTATGTTCACCAATGATGTTGTTAAAGATGAAGAAATTATAAAAAATATTTTTCGTAATATATACCATGGAGGTTTTCTGTGTCAAAGAAACAAGATTCATCCCCAATGTGGAAGGGAGTGATAAGATTGTAATTACAAAAAATAACCAAAAATTATTGAAAGTTAAATGCGCTAGTTGTGGTATAACAAAAACTCGATTTCTTTCGGGAAACTGATTGTGCCCTCCCAACAAGCGAAGGGTAGTGGTTTACCTGGCAACATTGCCATGACAGTAGGCGATTTAGCCATTACAAAAGGAATCCCACAGGGTTTGAAAACAGGGTTTGAAGGGGGCGGTTACTACGCTTCTGAAGCTATGAGAAATCCTAGACTACAAAAGAAAGCGATCGGTTATACACTCAGTAAAGCTCAGCCTACTTTTCAGATAGTTGGAAGTGAACTGCTCGATCAACTTTCAACGAAAGTGCGACCAAATAGAAGATATAAGACTGATAGACGTGATTTGGACGGTGCCGGGTTTAATATTCACAAGGCAATTGGTAAATTACCGAAACCAAAGCGGTGATGAGTATTACCTGGTCACCATTTTACTGGGCCTTTAATAAATTAAAAAAACAACTGAGCTACGATCCAGAAACAGGGTAAATTTGGGAAATATACCAACAACCGACAGGTCGCACCGATGCTGTCGCTATGCAACACGATGTTGTTTATTCAGTCTGCAGTCACAAGAAAGAAAAATACGGTGAAGACGAAAAAAAATGTTAAGACAAGGCCGACAAAACAATGGTGAAAGCTCTTGATGCGGTTCCGTGGAAACAAAGACAATATGGTCACGCACTTGCAAGGAACGCAATTAACATTAGGCAAAAATTGGGATTGGGTTTAAAACACTAAATCTTGATGTGGTCCAAGAATACAAATTAGGCTTTCGGCTGTGGCCCCGCAAGTCAAGCGAATGAAAAACTTAATTAACATATAATTCACCGAAAAATAATCTTAAAATAAGACATCAGGTTAAGAGCAGTTTTATTTACTGAAAAGCTCTAAACTGGCGTTATTTGTTCGACTCCCGCTATACTACTGTCGGCTTGCCCAAACTTGCCCAAGCTTGCGTTGTGTTTATTCAGATCCGTACGGTTACAAGGCGCCGCGGGAAAAAAGTCGATCGATTTTAATACCACTACTTTTTTCCGTACAGTTACAAGGCGCCTTGTAACCGTACGGAAAAAAGTGGTTCGATTCCAATACCACTACTACTACTTGAGGAACTCATCCCCAGACGCAAAACTAAGAACCTGCACCTTGCCCAATACAACATGTAGGTTTCTTTTAAATGGTCACACTTGAGGAATTCGTCCACAGACTAGAAAGTTATATCCACCTTGTACAGCCAACAAACAGCATTTAACAGAAAAGAACTGCTCCGCAATACATTGTACATTGTTAATAACGTTTCATATGACTGGTCACACTTCAGAAATTTATCCACTGACTCAAAAGCTGGAACCACAATCTTATTGCGGGTTTGAATTATATTCAGTTGTTTCTGTTTGGGAGTGAATGGGTTGAGCGACTTGGTCGTTCACGAGAGTGTTCGCTAACACGTACTCTTCTAATTTTAGAATAAGTTTTGCTTTCATTGCCCTGACGACTCAAATTATGAAGACTCGGCTGAATTCATGATGAACAGTTCTCTTCGTGCCAAGCCACTGTCTAATTTTGGAGATAATGATACAATTAGTTTTGTTTTAATCTTCTACCTTTTAAACACCAAACCTTGATTGAGATCATTGGATTGCTAGACACATCACTGGATGATTGTGCAGAAGAACAGTTTCTTCTTCCTTGAGATGTGACGGCACTACTCTTAACACAACAAACTTGAAAGCCGTTTTCGCAAGTTATTTAACCATTTTAACTCGTTTCAGCCTTCTGTTGACACCGGAAAATGCAGCAAAGCAAACCCAGTTCTGTTCTTCAAGCAGGAAACAGCTACATGGGTGGGATATTTTGCTGCTAGCACTAATCTTTATTACCTTTAAATAGGGCATTATTTTCTGGGAATTTTTTTTCCTCTGCAACCATGATGCACGTTCTAGCACTTACCACTTGGTGCCGCGTTTCCTCCACGTGCATGTGTTCAGCATTGTTGCATGTGTCAGCCTAAAGAATTCAACCTTGTTTTTCACCACTGAGAACAAAAGAAATGTTGACTGGTGTTAAATCAGAAGTTTGATGGCCACCAAATTTCGTTCAGTACCTTTCAACGTCACTCAACAGGGTGGCCAAACACACGCAACATATTGAATTCAACAGTGTTACATAATGTAAAAGTTGTTGAATGGAAAAGTTAGATCCGTTTGTCTGGGACCTCACAAAGAAAAGGCGCAACTTGAATGCTATTGATAATGCAGCCTAAAAATAGCTAGCAACAAAGAACATTTTTGCATGATAAATGCAGGGCTAAATGAGTTTTTATAGACAGAATGCAAATTCTCACGCGATCTCTGTTACGTAATAAGTCCGCAGTCACGAATGTAAAAACAATGCCAGAAATCCGTTGTTCAAAGAGCACACATATTTCGGCCGCGGGAATTAGCCGCAAAAAGACCGAAAGAAAAAGAAAAACAACATGAAAAATCCACATTCTATAAACTTGATGGTGGTAGATGGAAATAGAATACGAAGATTTCTTATGCTGTGCCAAGGAAGAAAGTTAACAAGAAAGGTGAACAGAATCTAGTAAAGATACAGACAAATCATAAAAATATCTCTGTGTGCATTCCTTCTTCATTAAGTGTAAAGTGCGACAAGGGCAAAGACAAAAGGTTGATTTATATGTACTGATAGCATACAATATAGTTAGCTTATAACAGCCTTAAGCTTGGGGGAGGAACCCATGTGGTGCCATGGTAAGGTTCTGATATTAAATGAGTTATACCCGAAACGTTTTAGAATTTCCACCCAATAACACTTTTTGCCATTGTACCTCACCATGTTAACCGATATGTATTCTATGTGTCGCGCATCAACTAAGACGAACGGCTCTGTTCAACCTGTTACATTTGTGGTATGTTAGACGTTCTTTTTTGATAGGAACTATAATGGACGAACAATTTACAAGGAAAATCGTATTGATTACACATCTAAACATAAGCATGCAGTGCATGCAGAACTGGTAACGATTCTATTCCTACTTTGTCACAAATATGCACAGCAAGTTACGTTTATATGCAAGTGAACAGAAACTTAGCCGACAACAATACATCACAACTCTGCCTTCAGAATGCTCAGATCTCAGATTTTCTGACTTTCTGCGAAACACGTGACTTCATTATCGCCATTAGTTCCCAGTCACGCGGACAACGCATTGCTTGTGGAGCTGCACGTGTCACCGAGATCCTGCCCAAACGTGCAGGAAAATCATTTGCGAGCACAAGCAGTTATTCCTTCTATTTTATTACTGTATTTATCTGCCTATAGGCTGGAGTTTGGCTTTACCTCACGCCTACAATTTAAGGGGCATGTTCTCTTGTTGCAAGTCAAGTCGGCTATGATAATTTTCGTCTTTTTGCTTCGCAAATCGCAAAGCAAAGCTTTTTATTTATTCTGCTGAAAAGAAGCAAATTTAACTCAAACGTTGAACAAAAGGTTTGGAAACGAAAAAAGGTAAAACGAAACAAACTAAATATGTGCTAGAATTGCAAAATTCAGAGTGGTGTTTTCTCGTCTCTGTGATGTAACGATTCCGCTGTCATAAAGTTATTCAAGGTGCGTGGGTCAAGATGTGACAAGCCTGTCTTTATCACGCGGTGAAATATTTATTTGCTTTAGGCAAAGTTGAAAGAATTGAGTCGAACGTAGTTGCGCATGTGTTGTATGCCCTGCGAACTAGTCAAAATACAGCACAACTCGAAAAAATATACGGCGATACTTCAAGCCAAAACATCTCATAAGATATATGAGATATTGGACCTTTGGCAACTTTAAATGAGCTCCACTGGAGCTATATTTGGAAACAATGGACTGAAAACATATTTTCATAAGAGTTGGTCAACTAGTCACTATAGCAATAAATGTGCTCGCCCCTTTTTCTTGATAGTGTTTACTGATCTCTACTACTGCATGAAAGTTGGAGAACCATAAGCTTTTACTCAGCCTAATTTACTTTGAATATTGCATTGAGATTAGAAGTGTGCAATTTGTCTGTTTTGGAAACGCTGTTCTTAAATGAATCGGAGATCACAAAGGTTACATCAGTTAGGTTAAACAGTCTTTCCTAATTCACGTCATCCGTGGACTTAACAGTAGCAGTTTATCAGGAAAACAGGAAGAGTTAACTCAAGCAATGAGAAATTGTCCGAAAATGCCCGACAAATTAACTCAAGTGCGAAGAAATTAATCAAACGGTCTTTTTAATACCGATACAATGTTATGGAATGTATGACAAGCTCAAAGAATGTCTGCCTTGGAGGCTAAATGTTATGTAGCTTAATTATATTTCACGGTCAGGACTTAGAAGTTGTTGAGGAAATTTACAAGTTAGTTATCAGTTCTTATGTTCTTTTTCGATACAACATACGACGTATGAAACACTTACACTTACAGGGAACTAAGTGCAAACTAGAGTAGGCGTGGATGCTAGACGGTCAGTAACAGCACACGTCACGCACACAAGTGTCTCGCTATCTCTTTGCTATGAACTCAAGTCGAGCCAATCACTGTTTGCTGAACATGGGAAGTTCTTTCTGAGAGCTTGTTAGTGAAGAGTTCATCGGAAGGAAATTAAACGTAACAATGACCGAGACAGCTGCGAATTGAACCAGAAAAAAATAAACAAGAAATTCTGAAGAATTTACAGGCGGCTGATAGTCTCTCAATCGTTCGCAAACCCTGATATCGTGAAGTACGACCCCTAGGCATTCACGACAAATGTTTCAGCCTTCAGGCAAGAGCTCCATTTGGATCCTAACGACAAGGGTGCAGGCTACTTGCAACCTATTCAGTTATAACACAGCGTTCAAAGGTCCATTTTCATTTTGAATATTTTTAAATTAGCCTCATCACTCAACTGACTCAAGGCAGCGCAATTCAGATATTCACGGGAATCCAGTGACTTCTTTTCCGAAATCGAAAAAATGAACACTATAATAAAAAGAGAAAATTGTCTTGAAGATTCAAAGCTAGCAAAACAAGCTATGACGTGCAATTGTGTCTGTTAGCCGCTCGACACCAAGAGGACTAAGTCAAGTGACTTAGGACGACGTGTCGTGTGCACAACATCCGCCTAAATAAATAACTTAAGAATTAGGCTCTTACGAGAATCGAACCCATGGTTCAATTCAAACAATCTGATTAGATGGCAGTGGTAAAGTATTGGCACCGGTTTCGTAATCCTCGTTTATGTGTTCAATTGCTGACCCGGTGAATACGATTCTAGAACGCCCACTATTAATTACTTTTCTTATACGCACCACGCAGTGTACTGTTATCCTTGTTAAGGCTGGGGGGCATACCAGCATTGTCCGCTAAATGTGAATTTTAATCCTTCGTTTTATCATTTTGGTTTGATCGCTTCTGTCTATTTAGCTAGACTTTGGCACACATGGTGCGGATAACGATAATGGATAAAAGTCTAGAATCTGAAGCCATCTTTGTGAACATATTTTGGCTTTTCAGAGGCAAATGCTTCACAAAGACAATTCATTTTCCTGGGTTATGTGTGTTTGCGCAGCGGTTTGTAATGCTGCTAATCTTGGGTTTGCGCTCAGCTTTGGCGTTCTGTTTCCTGAGCTGATAGAATATTTTGATCAGACAAGAGAAAGAACAGGCTAGTAACGATATTTTGGGCACTAAACTGACTCGTCGTTCAGGGAGTCGAATCTCGATAATTACAGCCCTGGTTCTGTAATCAGACTGAACTTCTTGCCAACTCGAATGAGAGATTGCTTGACTCTTCCACTACCAGGAGAGCCCTAAAACGGGG
Source organism: Siderastrea siderea (assembly GCA_964030785.1). Classification (NCBI taxonomy): domain Eukaryota; kingdom Metazoa; phylum Cnidaria; class Anthozoa; order Scleractinia; family Rhizangiidae; genus Siderastrea; species Siderastrea siderea. The sequence goes on from OZ034970.1 coordinate 1,401,919, forward strand.
AAATTTCTCAAAGATCTTAGATTTTTAAGAAACATTAAAAATGAACATAACCACAGGCAAGTACTGCTCCGGCTGTAAAATAATGCTTTCAAATGGATGGTCGCACTCGAGGAACTTATCTGCAGACGCATAACTAAGAAACACCTTGTTCAACTTTTCATTTGAATGGTCACACTTGAGAAATTCATCCACAGACGGGAAAGCTAGATCCACCTTGTACAGCAAAATAAACAGCGTTACAGAAAAGAACTGCTCGATACATTGTACGTGTTAATAATCTTTCATTTGAATGGTCACACTTGCGGAAGTTATCAGCGTCAAACAGGCTTGACTTGTTGACTTGTTTCTGCTTGTGAATGAACAGGTTGAACGACTTGGTAGTTCACGAGAGTGTTCACTAACACGTACTCTTCTAATTTTAGAATCAGTTTTGCTTTCATTGCCCTGACGACTCAAATTATGAAGACTCGGCTACATTCATGATAACAGTTGTCTTCGTGCCAAGCCCTTGCTTAGAATAGTTTTGCCATTTTAATATAATAGTTATGCATAACTAATACAATTCTAAAGCTTTGTTTCGAACTTCTCTCTTTTAAACACCAAACCTTGTTTGCGCCAGTCATTGGGTTGCTGGACATAGCTATCACTGGATGTGCAGAAAAACAGTTTCCTCCTCCTTATGATGTAACAGCACTTAACTTTTAATAACATAAAAAACCTGAAGTCCGTTTTTCGTAGTTTCTTTTTAACTATTTTAACTCGTTTCAGTCTTCTGTAGAAAGACCATTCAAAGTCATCTTTAAAAAGCGTTTCTTAGCTAACGCAGTTGTGTGCTTCAAACAGTGAACAACTACATGGGTTGGAATGTTTTGTTCCACTAATCTTTATTACCTTTAGGACACTATTTTCTGGAACATATATATATATTTTTTTACTTGCAACCATGATGCATGTTCTAGCACTCAGCACTTGGTGCACGCGTTTCCTGCACATGCATACGTTTAACATGCATTGTTGCATATGTCAGCCCAACGAATTCAACATTGTTTTTCACACCTGAGAACATGCAAAAAATAAAAAGGTTGAATGGCCATGTGTTGGATCGGAAGTTTGATGGCTATTAAATTTCGCTCAGTACCTTTCAACTTCACTCGAGTGTGGCCAAACACGGGCAACAAGTTTAAGTCAACAAAGTCGGACGTTGCTGAATGGAAATGTTGAATCCGTTTGTTCGGGACCTAATAAAGAAAAGGCGCAACTTGAACGCTATTGATACAGCGGTCTAAAATTAGTTAGTAACAAAGAACACTTTTGGATGATAATGCGGGGCTAAAGGAAATTTTATAAACAGAATGCAAATTCTCACGTGATGTCTGTTACGTAACACGTCCGCAGTCACGCATGTCAAAACGATGGCAGAAACCCGTTGTCCAAAGAGCACACATATTTCGGCCGCGGGAATTAGCCCAAAAAAGGGACAAAAACATGAATAATCCACGTTCTATAAACGTGCTGGTGGTGGAAGGAAATGAAATAAGATTCCTTGTGCTGCGCCAAGGAGGAATATTAACAAGAAAGGCGAACAGAATCAAGTAAAGATACGACAAATGATAAAAATATCTCTGTGTGCATTCCTCCTTCATTAAGCGTAAAGTACGACGAAGGCAAAGACAAAGAGTTGTTTTATATGTATTGATAGCATACAATATAGTTAGATTTTAAACGCTTTACGCTTGGGGGAGGAACCCAAGTGGTTATGCCCTGAACGTTTTAGAATTTCCACACAATGACACTTTTTGCTATTGCGCCTCACTATAGGTGAATAGTGATGGGTGTTTGCCAAGCCGCGAAGCGGCGACTGGGGAGGTTATTTCATCTACCACTCTTCACCGACACTGAGGTGAATAGTTGTTTTAGAATATACCAAACCAGTGGATAGCCAGCACCAAATATTTCCGTTTTTCTAAGAAATAAGGAAAAACTCGAGCGCGAAATCCAGATAAATGATAGGAGGTGAATAGCACACACTATCCTAAGTTCGAGCAGCCAATCAGAGCGCGCGAAAAACAATATACACTGGTTTGGTATATACTAATAACCGATATTTATTTATAAGTGTCGCGCATCAACCGTGACGAATAGATCTGTTCAACCTGTTACATTTGTGGTAGTCAGTCGTTCTCTGTTTGATAGCAACTATCTGTACCAACAATTAACATGGAATATCGTATCGATTGTATATTTGAAGAAAATTGCAGGTTTATTTTGTAGAATCCGCTTTCCATAGATTAATTAACCCCTGCCTCCATTACAACACAAATACGGAAATATTGTCCAGGCAAATAACTTTCCCACAAGACTGAAAAAGTGTTAAAAACTAAAATTATAATGTTTACACCATATAATCTATCATCTTTACATTTTTAAGAACTTGAGTAAAATCAGGTTTTTAAACGTTGACAGGTCGTCAGTGATTTAGATAACAATAAAACAATAACTTGAAAATCCTATCATCCTATTTCATTACATCAATTTAATCAGTATCACTATAGTAATGGATATTCACAAAATATGTATATCCTTTAAAAAAATAAGTTAACGAATAAGCTGTACAAGGAATGAATTAATTGCCTTTCTGGCGAGTGAACTACCAAAAATTAGGCTAACAGTATGCCCGGTCAGTAATATTGGTATGAAATTATTGCAATCACTTTATTCTAGGAGTTTGCGATCTTCTGAGTTTGAAATATCAAATTTCTGCGATTAAAAAATGGTGATTATTTCTGGAGGGATTTCATTTTTGCGATTCCCCGTTAAGAGATCGGGTTCATTGAGCTTACTCATCGGGGAATAAACGTAACAAGAACAATAACACAACAACTGGATTTTAAGAGGTACATCTGTAAAAACCGAAATGCTTTAATTTTAAATGGGATCAATGGCATACAGGATCGATAAAGTTAACGTGAGTTTTGCTTGCTTAATTTTTCCCTGTAAGCAACTTATATATAACAACAATACTTGATGTATTGAACATTGAATAATATTTATGGTACCATTTCCAGCTTTGGTTGGCTCAGCAGCTTTGGGCATGCTACGGTTCGCAAGTCTGCTGGCTGGCTATCTATGCGATCGCTTTGGCTGTCGTATCACAACTTTCTTGGGAGGCTTGCTATGCATGATGGGTCTGGTGTCGACGTCATTTGTTAAAAGCCTCACTCTGATGTACCTCACCCACAGCCTGGTGCTTGGTTTGGGAGCATCTTTTATCTACAACTCCTGCTATCTTGTTATTGGACAATATTTCAAAGAGAAATTGTCTATAGCTACTGGTATCGTAGCACTGGGTGCAAGCTTGGGTGTTCTTTATACAGGACCATTGCTTCAAGCTCTTTTGGACTTGTTTCAATGGAGAAACGCTCTAAGAATAATGATCGCGTTTTACGGCATTGTATGCTTCCTGAGCCTGGCTTTCAACCCGAACGTAGAAGACATAAAATCTGTCGAGACAATTAACAGCCATGCGGACGAAGATGGAAAGAAAGGAATGTCCCTTTACTGTAGCGTGTGGACATTTCCTACTTTCACGGTTGTCGTGGTTTCGCTGGTGTTTGGAAATTTTGGTATGTACATTCCTTACATCAATCTGGTAAGTATTGTAACTGAGTACGTCACGAACCTACACCTTAAATCAATCAATCAATCAATCAATCAATCAACCAACCAACCAACCAACCAATCTAACAACCAATCGATTGAACGACCAATCAACGTGAAGCATTACTGATGAGAAAGTCATGGTTTCAACCACGCATATTTAGCTTTCAACTGAGCGTTTTCCACGCGGATGCATCATTAACCATGACTAAACTTATTAACCCTCGGACGTACAAGAAGGGGGAGGGGTGTGGTGGAAACCCCATCGTAAGGTTTTTCTTCAAATTTTTTAAGAAGATTTTTCTCATCAGCACCTGCCGTTTCAGTAGCTGAACGCTTATCCCTTAGACTAATTTTGGCAAAGTTTATTGAGGAGAATCTGCCTCTATGGTTAAGCGATATGGCGTCATAAGCACCGTCGGGGAAAGCCATTTGTAAATAAAACTGCCTGTTTCAACCATTTTCAGTGGGAAAATATATAGAGTCCCGAAAAAAATGAGAAAATTTCGATTATGTTATATTCTACATTTCTAGTGTGAAAAAAATTCAATTTCAGCCGTCTTTTGATAACTTCTAATTTTTTGCAAAATCCAAGATGGCGGCCATCTTGGCCCCCATTTTGGTTGACGTCACAGGTCGTCAGCAGCGCCGCAACCCATAATATTTAAATCATCTTCTAAAGCACACCACTGGCTATCTATAAAAGGTAAAGTCTCACTCCGTCAAAAACCCAAGAGGGATCTATGAACTTCCCCCTTCCCTGTCTTGTTTCACCGAGGGAGGGGAGGGCCGTTCTCAAGATCGGATTTATTGACAAACTAAGAGAGAATCTTTTCTTACATAGGGTGATTTATTTTCAGCATAGCCGTATATTGTCGATTTATCAGTGTCGAATGCGACACTGTATGGTTATGCTGCCAGTAGACCCATCCTTGACACCCTGACTATCTTTGTTATAGGTTACGTTCTCCAAGGATCTCGGAATCTCAGCTCAGAAAGCTTCTCTGCTATTTATTTTCATCGGCCTTGCTTCGTCGGTTGCCCGCCTGAAATCAGGAAGGTTGTGTAACAAAGTGAATCCCGTTTTCATTTATCAGTCATCTATGTTGTTAGCTGGCCTTTCCGCCTTTATGCTTTCATTTTCCGCAAAGTACTGGCACTTAGTCGCCTTCAGTGATGAATATGGCCTGAGCGATGGAATGTTTACAACAACGTAGTGTTTTATTTTGCTGAGTTGCGTGGATAGCAAAAGAACAACGGCATCATTCTGTATCAACAATGTGCTTTGTGCCTTGACTTCAACAGCTGGCGGACCTATTGCTGGTGAGTAATTGTTCTGACCGGTGAATTAAGGCTGGTCGCTGCGATCGCTGAAAAAAGCGTTCGCAATCGTTGTAATCATATGGAAACCACTCTTCAGCGATCGTTGTAAAATGCTGTGATCGCTACGATCGCTTTTTTCCAGCGATTGCAGCTATCGTAACGACCGTATGGAAACCAGCCTTTATAGATAGCCATCATGACCAGAGCGTGCTTATCCTGGTTCTTTTTTGCCGCATAAAGTAAACGAGAAAACGATCATTCCATGACTTTAGAAAGTATAATACGCCAAGAATATTTAAACGAGTTCCAAATTAAGACAGACCTGCAGGTTTAAAAAAAAACATTCTTCTTGTTCCTTGTTGCTTTTGGGGAGATCTGTTATGGCACAAAAATTAATACACATCCGTTGGCAATATACTCTGGTCGTCTCGTGTGACTGTATTTGAAATCGTCAAAAGTTGGAGAATTCCAAAATACAAAACATAAAGTCCTGACAGCCCACCCAAGATCCAAAGGCATGATCAACTTGTTTAATTTGCGTTGATGTGAACAAAATATACTAACCATCAAAAGGAAAAAAAAAAAGAAAAGTCCCTTTATCTCGGAGAAAAGAAGGGAGAATATACAGCAATTACTGTAGAAAAAATAGTGCAAATTTGGTTTTGTTTTCAATAACCAAAACTGTATGCCTATAACATTGTGACTCAAAAATCTTGAACACCTTTCCCATAGAATATATGTTGCCAAGCATCTTATCTGTGGAAGTAGGGTTTCCAAGATTTGATAATTTATTAAGAACTTCCCATAGCAACAATATGGTAGTTAAGAGTCTCCCCCCTTAATTTCGATTTTTTTTTTAAGAAAACTGTTCAGTCAGTTTCAGTATCCTCACGTATTCTGTGTGATGTTTTTCTTCTTTCTTTAGGCATGATTGCAGACAAGACAGGAAACTACGTTTATTCATTCTGCATGACAGGAGCAGTATTTATTGTTGCATTTCTGATCCCAATGATGTTAATTGTCATTAATCGAAAAAAGGCTACAGTTCATCCCCAGAATGTCGAAGAGGTCGAAAATGAGAAAAGCGTCCACGGAGAATCAAATGCAGGACTTGCTTTGTAAAGACGGTTAGATATTTATCACCATGCTAACCAGGAGAGAATTCGCAACTCAGTCGTCGACTGTGTATAGGCCCGTTTACACGTGCGATTTTTGGTGCAATTTTTGTCGCGCTCTCCAATACAACTTTTGTCGCAAGTGTAAACTAGCAGCGATTTCGCTGCGATTCCAGTGCGATATTTGCTGCAATTTCCCCCAGATCGCCGTCAAGTTGCATCAAGTCTCGATCATGTTCGAAACTTCTGCGAGAATCGCCGCTAGTTTACACTTGCAATTTTTATCGCGAGCTCGAGCGCGACAAAAATTGCACTGAAAAGTGCGACAAAAATTGTACAAAAAATCGCATGTGTAAACGGGCCTTATGAAGCTATTGTAATGAGTTCTAAAGGACATGAAGAATTGCATTTGGGCCACAAGCAGACGATATCGGCCCGAGCTTAACCCACTTTGTTTCCAGTAAAGCAAGGAGAATTAGTACTCCTCCAAAGCAAGGATGGCATGCTAGTCTATTGCAAGGTTATCTCCACTTTCGCTTGATCACACATATGCCAGGATATAGATAGAGAAAGAGGCAATGTCAATCGAAACTTATTGTTGTGAACGCCATTGAGGCAGAAACTGGGCTGGAACCGTCGATCTCTATACAAGAAAAAAGAACGAATGAAAAAGAACGAATAAACGAACGAACGGGCGAACGAACCAACGAAAGAACGAACGACGGGCGGGCGGATGGATGGGTGAATGTTATGTTTATTCTTGCCTTTCGTTTAAACGATGTTTAAGCGAAGCTTAACCACTGGTCCACCCGATACATTTTGCTCCTCGAACTAGCTGTGAAGTCACCAATTTGTTAATCAACTGGTCAACTGGATAGTTATATGGCCATAAAATACGTAATGTATTTGGAAAACGGAAAATCTTTAGTTATAAATGGTCACAAAAAGACCATCACTGATCAGCACTCCAACAGCCAAAGACGCGTTAAACATGAAATTATCTCGTTAATTCAATTATAAATGTCATTTATATTACAGTGTTTTTGGTAGGTAAAGTAAGCAAAAAGTGCGCAATTGTAAAAAGAAATTTTGCTTTGCCAGTTAAAGCATTCAACTTAAAGTTCTAGTTACGAAAAAAAATAGTTTATTTCAATATTCCTTTCGTAGCAGAAAAAAGCATCAACTGCATCAATAGAGAATTGTACATCATCACCACCATCATCATCATTATCATCATCATCACCATCATCATCATCATCATGATATCGTCATCATCTTGACTGTCTCTTTGCATTTCAGCAGAACTTGTTTTACGTTTCAATATGCCTTAACCCTTTAAGCCCTGATATAAAAATGCGTATTCTCCTTACTGTTCTCCATACAATTATTATCGATCTAGTAGGGAGAATTTGTCTAAATATCAAGACATCTTATCCTTAGTGATCACTTCCTTTATTCTCATCACTTGAATGTGTTAACAAGTAGTGATAATGTAAAGAGACATTTCATTTTCGTCACTGTTAGGGCTTAAAGGGTTAATTAAGCATGTTACGTCACTAGTTCAAGATTCACCACCCAACTTTATTTGTGTGAAATTTTTACATGAGGCAACTCAGTATTCTTTTTAACTTTCCTACTTTGGGAATTCATTGATTACAAATTTCGCAGGTTCACATTTCGAAAGCGAGGCTTGGTGGTGAAATTTGGTAGTCTGGCGTAAAGCCTTTAAGCCCCAATAGTGATCAGCATCAAATTTCTCCTTATCATATCAGTGCATTAGAGCACATACAAGTCACGGGAATTAAGGAATTGATCACTGAAGATGAATTGTCTTGATGTTTAAACAAGTTCTCCCAACTAGTTTTCAACAAAATACATGGAGACCAGTAAGGAGAATGTGTAAAATGATGCTGGAGCTTAAAGGGTTAACCTGCATAAGGGCTCATTCTGACTACAATATTAGTACTTTACCTTGTACATCTGCAAATAAGCAACAACAGTTACAATTCAAAAGGCTTCTTGCTTCCCTTACCAACTTTTCGAAAAATATGTTTTATGAAGTGAAGATGCCTCTGATTAAACTAATTTTCGTCCTTATTTAGAATTTCGTTTTCTAAAGCATCAAGCAGTGCTCCTGCGTCGACAGGTACCTTGGAAAAACACCAAGCGAATTCACAAATATCAACAGGAGTTAGGTTACAAAAATCGCTTGTTGAAAATAACCTCTGTCAGTAGAAGTTCATAGAAGTCTTTGCTTCCTCGTTTGGCCTCCATAAATCCTCGCAGAAGCATATTTCTTTCTATCAAGGAAAACTTGCGCGAACCACGCTGAAAAACGTCTGATCAATTGCATCAAAAAGCTTGCTATCCGACTTTCCTGCTCTTCCAAGAGACCAGGCAACTAGACATAAATGACCGTTGCTAAGCTCGTCAACATTCTTTAAGTACAACTCATTTTCAGTTTCGACAACCAACTTATCATCGTGTCTCTGAGTAGAAACAAGTGACCAAAGCATCAACGCAAGCTCGTGCCTCTGAAACACTTGTTCGCCACGGTTCAAAACCTCTTTCTTAACAAGATCAAATACTTTGGCTTTTGTGACATTTCTCTTAGCCCAAGACCAAACAATGTTCAAAAGTGCAGCCTTGTTTGATCTTTCTACACCCCGTGCGAAAAGTTCATCGTCTGCAGCGTAGAAAAGGTCTTCGCTACCTTTCTTAGCCGTGGCAAATGCCCAAAGTATCTTATTTAAACTGGCATAGTGAAAATCAGTTGTCCTACGTCTCAGAATCTCTTCTTCTACTCGGTGAAATAACTTTTCTGCTTTAACACCTGACTTAACAAATGGCAACAAAAACACGGGTAAAGCACGACTCTCAAACATCGCGAAGTATCTTAATAAAATTTCCTCCAAGAAAACATCAAAGAGATCAGCCGATCCACTCTGTGTTTCAAAAAATGACAAGAATACTTCGAACAGGGCACGATTGTTAAAATGACGGGTATTCACGTGCCCATTTAAAACTGACTTCTTGTAGCTTTCGAAGTATGTGCGGCGTTCTCAAGTTCAAGTTTGCACATCCATTCACAATCTGAGAGACATCTGCATTGCCGAAGGCAGCGATATCACGTGAAAGAATCTCCTTCAAGCAGCGCTGAACCAACCTGCATGTGTTCTTTCTCTCTGAGTTTTCCTAACTGTGCAACCTTTCACAATATTATAATACTGGTTGATGGCACAAAATTAGGAAGACATTTATTCTCGGTCGGAGAGCGAACCTTTCCCTACATAGCAAGTGAGTAAAAATATAAACAAAAAAGCATTCGTAATTTCAAATAATTTTCAAATTTCAGTCATTCAACTGGAGCTTTGGCACTTGTGGTTTGTGATTGTGTCAAGCATTTTAACATCTTTCAAACCCCGCACAAACGTATCCAGCATTTCTACATGTTGCAGGTGTCACGTGCCACACGTTGAATGATGTTGAGGTGACGTTGAATGACGTTGAACATGATCCTGAAACATGTCGAAAGAAATTTGATTGTCATTAAACTTTCGATCCAGCACCATCCAAAAAATCTCACGTGAACCCTGCTAGAGAGCTATGGTTCTGTAGGGTTTTGAAAAGGTCTTTTTTTAAATTTCAAGAAATCTTAAAACGACCCATCAACAACACTGTTATTGGTTAACATGGCATTTTTTCAATAGATCCTGTCGAGATAAAACAAAATTGGATGTGCGCATAACTCAACTTATCAGCTACAAATCGAAGATGCTGACATTATTATTGTGAGAAGTATTACAACGTCTACACGCATAAAATGCTTATTATTATTATTATTATTATTATTATTATTATTGTTATTATTATTTTTATTATTATTATTATTATCTAAATGTATTAGTTATTGTACAAAAAAGCGCGCGAAACAAGTACAAACATCCCACGATATTGTACAGTTGGTTATTGTACAGTAGCGCGAAGCGCGCAGTCATCCTGTTACACTTGCAGTTTTCTTTCAAGTTTTACTGGAAAAGTTGAAAAAGGTTAAGTTGGTTAATAAATAATATATAGATTTAGCCAAGCCTAAAAGCGGAACTCCAATTATTATTTATTTATTATTATTTATTTTATTTATTATTATTTTATTTATTTATTTATTATTATTATTATTATTATTATTATTATTATTATTATTATAATTATTATTTCAAGTGGTACCTGACAGCAATATTATATTTTAGGTAATTATTAGTAAATACACTCTCATCAAATTAGAATGTGCATACCTGCCAACCTTATAAAATCAGAAATAGGGACCACCCCCCATGCTCACCCCAGTCGGGGGGTAGTGCCCTGCCCCCACTGCCCCCCAACACTGAGCAGGATCTAGGTTGCTTTAAGGTTTTTGCATTATTTTAAAAAAATATTGCCTGTACTGTACTGTCTTAGCATTAGAATTCTCAGGTGTTGTCTAATGGTCTCAAGCACCACATGTATTGCACAAAACGATAGGATGTAGAAAAGTCATTGAAGACCCGTCTTTAACAATCCAGTTCCAAATTGTCTTTTTTTTCTTGAAAATCGGAATGTCCCGATTGTTTTAGGTTTTGAAACTCAAAAATCGGGACAATTCCCATTAAATGGGGACGGATGGCAGGTATGAACCTGTTTTACAAAATTCTAAATAAGCCCCAGTTTTAGGTTGTAAACTTAAATATTGGGCACAATAATTATTTTTGTTCACCTTACCTCGGCCTTTTCTCTGCCACAAGTCTACGGTTTAATTCATTTACATTATTGCAGAGTTGTCAAATTGTATAGACAAGGTACTAATTGAAAAATACCTCCACCTCATTCAATGGTTTGACAGATAAGTTGTGTGGTATAGAGCGAGGAAAAATGCGAGCAATGAGTACCGGTAAAATGTCCTTGACCATTATCTGTAAAACCACTGAATGATATTTATTATTCCACTACAATATTTGCCTATCATTTTAAATGATTTATTCAATGAGTGATTTGAAACCGGGACACTACAGTGCAATACGCTTTCTACAGTGCAATGCACTCTCATACTCTCGTGTATGTGTTTTCTCCTTATATGATAAACTGATGCTATAGTGGAATAATAATGTACCTTGTTTACTCTTATTGATGCCCAGGGACTATTATATTAAAATCAATCTCTTTAAGTACCCATCAGTCGTGAATCAACCACTCAACCACTTAGTTGATAAATCGGTCAATCAGTCAATAAAAAAATTTGTGACTAACAGTGTTGCCAACACGAATAACAAATGGTCCAGTAACCACTTAAGTGACTTTGATGCACAGATTATGACTCACTATGTTACTACCCCTGACTGTGATGGTAGTAAATCTTGTGGTTTAATTTGTTTTTGGTTTGATCATTAGCCTTTACACTGCATCTAATGTCACCAATGAGCAATGTTACTGATTGCCATAATCTGGTAGCAAAGAGAAACAAAAAGAAAGCCTCTTCATAAATCATTTCAGGATAGTCTGAAACCTGTCATGTAATGAACTGACAAGAGGGGATCAGACTGTGGTGAATCCATCATTTGAAATAGTTTTCCCTGTCAAGTGAATTCAGTCAGATAACTCCGAATCATCATTCCTGGGAAGTTAGTTGTGTGTGTGCGTGTGTGTGGGGGGGGGAGTAGGGTTACTCCCAAATAAATGCTACTCGTGTATGGATGTGTTACTGAGGGAACATAAAGTGTATGTGGATACAGTCAAACTAATCACCAACATCAAAATTTGCAAAAAAAAACCAAAAATATAAAACCTTATTTCAAAACTGCTCTTAAAATTTTTTATTTCAATTGATAATGTCTGCCTGGGAACATACATGTAGCTAAGAGTACAAATTTATTAACCAAATCCTTACAATAAACTGCCATATTTTTTCTGACATCAGGTTGATGGAATAAAAACCTGTATGGAAAACAAAGCAGAGTAAATGTTTAATTATCTCAGTTGCCAAAAGTAAGCCCATGGCTTTAGGGAGGTTCTAAGGATATTTGCGCAATTTTTTTCTGCGCATCAATACTGCGCACACAATTCACAACATTGGCATTATGTCATGCCGTGTCATGCACTGAGCATGCACACTCGCATGAAAAACTACCCCAAATGTTTTAAGACACTGTAAACTGCCGCTTATAAGCCCTAGGGTGATACAACTTTGTAAAGGGTTTTGGGTGGGCTTATAAATGGAGGGGCTTATATCCGGGGGGGGCTTATAAGCGGAGTAAGAAAAACGTTACGAAATGAGCCACAGCAGTGTTGATCGGAATACATTTTTAATGTACCAGTTTGTAATTAACCTTTGAAATGTCATAATAAATCAAATTCATTTCGATTTTAACAACAAAATCAAAACTGCAACAACACGAACATAACCGGAACATAACAAAACAGAAGCTCAGAGTTAATCTTTGCAGTTTTCTGTGAGAGTGCTTAATATTAAGGAAACAGGGAAAACTAGAGGAGGGCTTATATCCGGGGGGGGGGCTTATTACCGGATGTATTTTTTGTTTACAGGTGGATGGGCCTATAGCCGGGGGGGGGGGGGGGGGCTTGTAAGTAGGCGGGCTTATAAGCGGCAGTTTACAGTATTTGTTTTGAGTTTTAAGCATGTGCATTTAAACAAGTGGCATTGAAACATTCCAAGTGGACAAAAGGTAAACTGTATTTTTAGAGATGGTTGGTCTCATGTAAATACTTATGCCAGTCTGAATTTCAGACTGCACCAGAAATTGCACCAGTCTGAGTTTACAGTGCTTTAATGAAATCAGGGTTTTACTGCCACTGGGTATCTGAGGATGTTGTTAAACATTCTTGAGAGCTGCTCAACTTTAGTCTGAGGGGGTGTTTGCATGACACCAGTTCATTGTATGCTTTTCATTGATACAAGTTCACCCCAGTTCCCTCTTGCTTCTCTGTATTTGTTACATGATTACTGCACAAAATCTCATAACAGTGCGAGCCATACCTGGGTGAGTTCATACCGGTATCATGTAAACATGGTGTAACTATTTGATTCATTCTGCATTAAGTTAATTAACCATATAGCCATCCAGATAAATCTCACATCACCATGGAAAAAGGATTTTGTAACTTGATGAAGGGAGATTCTTAACTACAGATCTCGCATTGTTCCTAGGGGATTTTTGTGGATGGTATTCTGTCATACGCTGTTTTCAGCATTTCGTGCCGCTATATTGGTGAAATAATGAAGAAGAACATCTGAATTCCACAACTGAACATTGCGCGTGCATAGCTACTGCCAGTCCCCAACCGCACATTAAAAAGAAAATCAGTAAAACTAAGAGGAAACTAGTAAAGTTCCGATTTTTTGGCGAATCGCCCCACCCTTCTTTACAATCCGAAGCATGCAATTACTGTTTTTACAAAGAATAGACGAAGTACAGCACAAAAATGTATAAAGATATGTGCTTGGCCATCATAACTTTTATATTCATAATAAAGCAAATTTCTAGAAACTGTTGCTTCAAATTTTGCATCCTCTAAATCTATATATTTGAATGATTTTAAAACTGTTTAATTATGTTTGACTGGGTTCAGAAATTGAATGGAATCAAACACAGCTGTATATATAGGCATATTTTTGGTTAATAATTATTGTGTTCAATTACCGAACCCAAATTAACCCAATGACTGCATTCAATCCAGTTCAATTTACTGAACAGTTAGATACGTAAGCTGGGCTAATTATATAACTGATATCTTCCACGTACCTTAACTTCTGACTGTAAGAAAATGCTGCATCACTGATCACTGCTGGCATATATGCCTAGAACGGAAAAAAAGGATCAGTGAAAAAAAAAAAACACAAAACAAAACAAATTCAGGGCTAAAAATTGGCAGTCGCCCAGTCGCCAGTGGCGATTTAAAACTGACCAGGGCCACTAAAAGTCAAGGCTTAAATGCCTGATAGAGGACTGCAAATAAAAGTTACACTGTAGTTACAATTCAAATAAATTAGACTTTCATTGGAGCATCTCTGTTTTATTTCCCCTCCTCAACTCTAAGTTCATCAATTGAAGAAAATTTTCAGTTCTTGGAGTGCAAATTCGTGAGAGCGAGCGCCTGGCAAATTACTTTCATCCTTAAAATAACATTAACTTTATTGTTTTTCTTTTGACAACATCAAATAACTAATATTGTATGTAACATACATTATTAAAGCATTCACAACGCAATTTTTGACCAATGTGACATTAATGAACAGAAAGAATGGGTGAACAGAATAGTAATTATACTCAATGTCAATTATTAAGGGAGTCGTCATTCACTTTGCTAGCATAATGTCACTTCCAGCTTTGAAATGTTGTTGCCGAAGCTATACTTTGCTTTACTTTTGTGATCCACCTGATTCATGAGACGTACAAGTGCCTACTGTTGGAAATTTTTGCATCCACCCGTGAAAGTGTTCTTCTTTCCAGCTTTTGTGGAATCCTGACAAATGATTAATAAATCATCGCCTGAACCCCTCATTTGCAGCTATCCAAACTCTTTTAACCATTTGTCTAAAAAGTGGTTATGTCTTCCACCCTTTGCACGGTTCATTGCTATAATACAGGTAAGGTAAAGCACTTGAATATCGATCGATTGAATGAGCAACAAAATGGCAGGACCTCATTTAAGTTTACTGGATGTTCAATCATCTCCAGTCTCCTTTGTTTAACTCAGTAAAAAGCCAGTTGCAATTAATCAAACATGTTCTAACTAATCCCAGCAGACAATTGTCAGTTAAACAAGCCAGATTGCCTTTAGGAAGCAAAAACACATCAGTACAAATATGTCAATTGCATAAAAAAAATCCTTTGCTTACATCTGGATCCCCCCCCCCTGGGAATACAGTGGTTTTTGAGAAAACCAAACAATGCATGCAGTATTTATTTGAACTTTCTAAAACATGAACATTCCATTATAAGTGACAAATAGTAAGAAGCACTTTCCACAATGCAGTGCTTTTATTTCATACATGTAGGTTAACTGAGATCGAAAAAAATGGCAAATTGCAGTCGCCTTCTGAACTAATGCATGGTTCAATTTTGCCTGTTACCATCCCCCCACCGGGCAACCCCGGGGACAAGTCCAGCCCTCGAGTCCGGGGGTGGGGAATTGTTTGAAGTGGTCTTGTCCTGGGGGTAGAAGAGTGGGGCAAATCGAAAATAACTTCTTGTTGTTCTTGTAAAGTACGTCACTTCTCAGTTGATATGACGGCCCCAGACCGCGTGGAGAAGATTGCCTATTTCCAGTGAAAATCTCTAGTATTTGTAGCAGACTGTTTAGAGAAGAATAATATCTCAAAATTAAAATCTGTGTTTGACGGTATGTTTAGCATAAATTGTTGGACGAATGTGCATTTGATGCGTACTCAAATGAATGGTGGTCGTCACAAACAAAGAAATATTTCTTCAGTGTGTTTATATTTATAATAAGACGACTTAAATAGACTCTATATAAAAACGGATGCACAGCTTTATGTTAAACAGAGATCTCAGTCCAGTGTTCTTATGAAACAAGCTAAGAAAAACTCCCTTAAATGCTGCCATCAATTTGTTCATGGGCCTCTTGTGCGTATGCGCTATATTTAGAATAAAACGTGGCGAAGAAAATTTCTTTACTTGCCAGCTGTATGCCAGTGCAGGTAGAGTTTTTTCTTCAGTTTTCTGTTCATGTTTTTATTATATTATGCATGTAGTGTCCTTCGTTCAATAAACTCTAGAAAAGCGTTTAAGTTCTTGTCAAAACGTCTGGTTTTGCTACTGTACGGAAATCAATATCGTCATTTAGGTTTTGTACACAAAACAACGTATTTGTGGTCGATGAGGAGTCCCGGGGTTGGGGAATCGTCTCTTTCTGTGTGCCCGGGGGTGGGGAATAGACTGCCAAGTGAGAAAAAAAAATGCAAACCCCCGGGGGTAGGCCCGGGAAGGGGGGGATGGTAACAGGTAGAATTGAACCATGCATAATATTGAGTGATAAACAAAATTAATTCACACATAAGCTTAACTTGAGCTTAAGTGAAGCCAAATAAAATTATTGAATTCAAGCAAACAATTCATAAGTGATAAACAAAATTAATTCACACATAAGCTTAAGTCTTGAGCTTAAGTGAAGCCCAATAAAATTATTGAAATTCAAGCAAACAATTCATAAGTGATAAACACAATTAATTCACACATAAGCTTAAGTCTTGAGCTTAAGTGAAGCCCAATAAAATTATTGAAATTCAAGCAAACAATTCATAAGTGATAAACACAATTAATTCACACATAAGCTTATTGGTCTTGAGCTTAAGTGAAGCCAAATAAAATTATTGAAATTCAAGCAAACAATTCAGAAATCAGAATAAGGGTCAAAAAATATTTAAGACCTACTTCAGTAGATACATAAGCTTAAATGAGGATGTGCTTTTTCATCGATTCGTTACTTGCATGGATTTTGGTAGGGGTTTTGCCGAGGACATTGTAAACAATGACTGGATTCAGAGTTAAAAAGAACGAGGCATATATCAATTATGTCCTGTTTTGTTATTCTTTTGTTTAGTCAATGAGTTAACATCTTGACGATTCGCGTTGGTACTTGTTTTCGCCTTTTACTTCACTGCATGCTTTCATAAGCTGTTTTCTCCTTTGCCTGGCTACACTTTGCTCCGTGAAAACAAAACACACTGGTATTCTTCAAAGCTGAGAAAAGCGGGTTATCGTCGTGAAAGTAAATAACTGGAAATATTATATTTATGACCAAAGCCAAGACAAGTTTCTCTTTGTTCGAGATAACGGGGAATTGGAAATAAGCGAGTTGAGCCAAGACAAATTTCTCTTTGTTCGAGATAACGGGGAATTGGAAATGAGCCAGTTGAGTTGAGATAAATAAAAGCGAATTTCCCATACCGTAATATTCTGTGAAATGATTGAAAAATTCCGAGAAACTCACCCGGCAAACTCAGCAAGCAGGTCTTCACGCTGGTTCAGTTAAAGCATCGGGCCAAAGCAATCCATATTTCTCCTCTCAATAAAGACATCCATATTCCACTTAATAGGCATTTAGGACCGGCAGTCGAGTTTCTTTAGCCTATCTTTTCATTTCTAACGTTGAAAAGGTATTGTGTCCTCGTTCTCAGCCACGCACGCGGCCAGATTGCGAAATCTTGTAACATGATACCATCACCTTTGCACTACCCCCTCAAATTGCGTTCCCTTTTTTCGTTTTGTTTTGGTTTGTTTCTTTTCCTCTTTTTTTCACTTTCTATGAGTAGTATTAAATGACATACCGTAAAAGGTGCGGTTTAAGTTTTGAGGAAAAGTTCACTTTTGTAACAGTGCATTTTTTTTTGTTAAACAAACTTTGCTAAAGCACGGAGATTGATTTTAACTGAACACCTTGTAACTTCATGCTGTCCTTGGCGTAAATTTCTTCTCCGTTCTCGATTACGACTTCTTTCCCCTTGATGATCTGTAGAATAAAATACAAAAACGTAGACGTAAATTATTCGGTGGTACAAAATTATTTCCAATCACAAATGGATAAAAATCAAGAAAACTGTACCCGACATGTTTACAGTTCTCTGTCGGCGTCTCTCAGTTTTCCTCTGGCGTTGTTCTTCAGTACCGTTCCGTCTTATTTCTAGTTGCCTTTATCTCTCTGCTGTACTGTTCCTTCGTCTTTTTCGTTTTCGTTTCCGCTCTGCTTGACCGGGTGCTTGACGCTGTTCTTCAGTGGCGTTTCTCCTTCTTTTCCGTTGTTGTTCTCTATCTCCGTCTCTTTTCCTTCGTCTCTGCTCTTCCAGCGAAAATTGCCTCATGTAAGAATGTCATGAAATGCGACGTACGTACGTATGTATGTATGTATGTACGGCGCACGCGCCCGCGAGCCATTCCGCTTGCCATGACCATAAAAAATTACCAGCACGCCTTTAAGTATGACTATGGGGCTCCACTCCCGCGGCCTACGGCCGCGGAGGAGTTCCGCTACTAGTTGTTTGTATTTTGAGTCGCCTTGAGGGCTCGTCAAAATACAGCACAACTCATATAAAATATACTTTAAATGAGCTACATTTGGAAACAATGGACTGAAAACATATTTTCATAAGAGTTGGTCAACTAAGTCACTATAGCAATAAATTTGCTCGCCGCTTTTTCTTGATAGTGTTTACTGATCGCTACTGCGTGAAAGTTGGAGAACGATAAGCTTTTACTCAGCCTAATTTACTTTGAATATTGCAGATTAGAGATTAGAAGTGTGCGATTTGTCTGTTTTGGAAAAGCTGTTCTTAAGGTGGCTCCATATAGTTTTTCAGCGCGCGAGGAATGGGAACTAAATTGGCACAAGCGCGCGCGCGAGGAGCGCGACAGTCCAAGTCAGATGACATGTGCCAATCAACCTCCCAGGCGAACTTTTCCAAAGTCTGATTGAGGCATCTTTATGGCTTACGTTTTCAAAACCTATCGAGCACATAGCAGTGAAATTATGAAAAGCCTTTAGTTTAATCGCTTTTGTAGCTGACAGTTGCAGTCCTACGATTGTTCTACGATTGTAGGACTGGACTGATTGCGATCTTTAAGCTCAAGCAACACAGAGAGGACTGAATACGTTGCACGAATTATTACGCGCCTTCAAGAATTATGCGTGAAGAACTTCTCTCCGTTCTCAACTTGAAATATCAGTGCTGTCCAGGTCAGCTGTCGAGAATCTCTGGGATGAGAAGCTTAAGTTTGTTTGGATCGAGCCTAAGTGTAAGTAATGTTTTGGAAAAGTGCTTTAGTTTTTGCCTTTCTAACAAGCCGTGTATTTTTTGTCGGGTAAGTTGTCTCTACGGCCGTTCTCATACGGTTTCAGCAAAATACAGCTGACTTGTGAATTTTATTGAGCGATGAATAGATTACACACTTGTAATGAGGTAACAGTTGTTATTGAATTTTGATAGAAGTTGAAACTCAAAAGGACACTTATATTTCAGTGTCTATTTATCAGTCACCAGTAGCTTTTGATCTAAGTTTCACTTGTGCTGACAAGGTGCGACTTCAAAAACTTCGGTGGTCTAAAATAAAACTGAAAATTGAAAAAAGTTCAATTGTACCTCAGCTCAAACACAATTTTTATTTTTACGAAAAATTATGCCTAGAATGACGGCATTCATGGGCATTCAGTGAACGAATAAAGGATGAGTATCGAGTTGACAGCCGGTTCCAAAACAGTCGGCGTTTCGCAGGCGTTCTGTTGACTTGTTGAACCTTGCAGAAAAATAATGTGGTCTTTTTCAAAACATATAATTTCTTGTCGACATTTTTGTTCCCTTTTATCCAACGTCTGCCTTTAAATATAAATTGAAAGCGTATTTATATACTATTTGCTATTCATGCAGTTAACAAACACCCAAGTAGCCGCTAAGAAACAACGCGGGTCTCGGCAGACAAAATATTGAGCTTACAACATAAAATAAACGAGCTTCCCTGCTTTTCTCGGGTAGCATACCAAAAGATGTTCTAAGAGCAAACATGACCGCTTTAGATTTTTTCTTGAAGAACGGTTGTAATCAGTTAATGGTAAAAATGAAACTGAAAGTGGTTTAATGATTCCGCGTTCTGGAAACTAAAGGAAATTTTTTGCTGCTGGCAATAAAGTGGCGGCTTCGTTCGAGTTTTTATATCGCAAATCGGTATAAATTTTCTTCTTTTTTGTTTGTTTGTTCGTTTCTTTCTTTATTTTTGCGAATTTTTTGGTCACATGGATGTTCTTTTGAAAGAAAAGCTCTCGAAAAGCTTTTCTACCGCTTACCGGCGTGCTGTCCACGCTCGTCCACGCAAAAGGAATCATGAGCATGCGCAACCCCGTAACTTGGAGAATTCTTATTTTGGTAACGTGAAGAAAAAAGGTGGGTTTTGAGGCATTTTCAAACGCTAATTGCGCGTGTTCCACTCGGTGAAATTTTTTTAAAATTGGAACACTTGTAGGATTTTTGTGTTTTTCAGTCATATTAAAGTAAGAGTAATTTCTGTACATACACTTCTGCATTAATCGTCGAAAACGGAAATTTACTATTCTGGCAAAACTTATGTACAAAATTTCTCACAGCTTTGCCAGCTGAGACTTCTCAAACGACAACATCTTTACAACAAAAATAGCGAAAATTCACCGTGTAAAAACCAAGAAATGACATGAAGAAACTGGGTAAGCTTAAAAAATGAGCCAAACAACTATATCAGTGGTTGCCATGGAAACGGACCAGGCCCAGAAATTGTGACTTTTTTGAAAAGTATAAAGGCTAGGCTAGTTGCTTTTGTAGCTTTTCCCTAGTGAAATGTAAATCAATGTCCTGAAAATCATCAAAAAAGTTATGTATATTTGTCTGTTGAAACTGATGAGAAACTGTATGGAGCCACCTTAAATGAATCAGGGATCACAAAGGTTGAGAGTACGTCAGTTAGGTTAAACAGTCTTTGCTAATTCATATCATCTGTGGACTTAACAGTGACAGTTTATCAGGTAAACAGGAAGAGTTAACTCAAGCAATGAGAAGTTGTCCGAAAATGTCCGACAAATTAACTCAAGCGCGAAGAAATTAATCAAACGGTCTTTTTAATACCGATACAATGTTATGGAATGTGTGACAAGCTCAAATAATGTCTGCGTTGGAGGCTAAATGTTATGTAGTCTTAGTATATTTCATGGTCAGGACTTAGAAATTGTTGAGGAAATTTACAACTTACTTATCAGTTCTTATGTTCTTTTTCGATACAACATACGACGTATTGAAACACTCACAGGGAGCCAAGTGCAAACTAGAGTAGACGTGAATGCCAGAGCATCCGTTGCAGCACACGTCACAAAAAAATTCCTTTTTTATCTAAAGTGTCTCGCTATCTCTTTGTTATGAACTGAAGTCGAGCCAATCACTGTTTTCTGAACATGGGAAGTTCTTTCTGAGAGCTTGTTAGTGAAGAGTTCACCGGAAGGACATTAAACGTAGCAATGACCGAGGCACCTGCAAATTAAACCAGAAAAATAAATAGATAAATAAAGAATCAGACCCTTAAGAGAATCGAACCCATGGTTTAATTCACACATTAGCTGACAGTGGTAAAGCATTTGCACCGGTTTCGTAATCCTCGTTCATGCGTTCAACAGGTGACACAATACGATTTCTCGAGCCTCCATTTTTAATTACTTTTCTTACCCGCACCACACCGTTTATTGTTATCGTTGTCAAGGCTGGGGGGCATACGGACATTTTTGCCTAAATGTAAATTTTACGGTACGGTCTATCTAGTCCTTCGCTTTGTCATCTAGGTTTGTTCGCTTCTGTCTGTTTAGTTTAACTTTGGTACACATTGATACGGATAACGATAATGGATAAAACTCCTGAATCTGAAACCATCTTTGTGAAAATATCATGGCTGTTTAGAGGCAAACGCTTCAAAGACAGTTCATTTTCCTGGGTGGTATGTGTTTGCTCAGCGGTTTGTCATGCTGTTAACCTGGGTTTTGCGCTCAGCTTTGGCGTTCTGTTTCCTGAGCTGATGGAATATTTTGATGAGACAAGAGAAAGAACAGGTAAGCAGATATCATGACTTTTTGGGCACTAAACTGACTTATTATTTAAGGAGTCGCCTCCCGGTAGTGATAGTCCTATAGTTACGTAATCATTGGTTATGGAATAACTTTTTGCCAACTCGACTTAACTTCTTCACTATGAGGAGAACCTGGCTTAGCTGAAAACTGGGAATATAATTAAAAAACATCTTAGATTTCTACGAAATATTAAAAAAACAACCACAGACGAGTACTGCTTTATAAAATGCTTTCACATGGATGGTCACACTCGAGGAACTTATCCGCAGACGAATAACTAAGAACCTCCTTGTTCAGCATAACAAACCGCACCATTCCAAAGTACTGCTTAATATGTGAATTTTTTTTATTTGAAAGTCGCACTTGAGGAATTCATCCACAGACTGGAAAGTTAGATCCACCTCATACAGCACAATAAACAGCATTCAGAAAAGAACTGCTCAAAACATTGTTCGTGTTCAGGGACAACGTTCCATTTGAATGGTCACGTGCACTTGACTGAAACATTTATCCACTGACTAGAAAGCTGAAACCATAATAATTTATTGCAGGCTTGACTTATTGACTTTTACAACTTTGGTTTCATTGCCCTGACGACTCAAATTATGAAGACGCGGCTGAATTCTTTATAACATTCCTCTTTCTACCAAGCCGTTTATCAATAATTTGGCTATTATAAAATAAAAGTTATGCCGGAAATGGTACAACTAAAACAACTAATTTTGTTTTGATTTTCTATCTTTTAAACACCAAAACTTGTTCGCGATCATTGGGTTGCTGGACATAGCTATCACTGGACATGCAGAAGAACAATTTCTTCCTCTTTAAAATGTGACGGTACCACTCTTAATCAAGCAACAAACCTGAAGTCCCTTTTTCGCAGTTTGTTAAAACTATTTTAGCTCGTTTTAGCCTCCTTCTGAAAGACCATTCAAAAAGAGTTTAAAAAGAGGTTTTTAGCAGACGCAGTGTGATTAAAACATGAGTGGGTTGGGATGTTTTGTTACAGGGGACGATTCGCAACGACGACTTATGTACGTAACATGGGTTCGAGGACGATTTTCTGCGCATTTTTTTGCGTTGCATGTTCGTGAACCAATCAGCTAAAAAACACGAATTTTGCTCAAGTTATTTCGTGTAACGTGCCTGTCGTAATTTTTTTCATCATCCCAGAACCCCATTCGTTGCCCCCGTTGGGCTAAATATCGTCCCGACTTTTACCATACATTAAAAATCGACGCTGTGTTGCGCTAAAAATCGTTGTTGCAAATTAGCCTGCGTGGCAGGCGCCAAAAGGAGAGGGAAAGGGGGAGAATTATTCGCGAGCTCAAAGCGCGAGCCATAACACGGGCTAGTTGCAAATCTTCCCGTGTAACATCACCTTCAAATTTTAGCACAACATTGTTGCACTAAAAATCGTCGTTGGGAATCGTCCCGTCTATCATCACCTTAAGGCCAAGGCCAAACGTCGAACTTTATATGCGACGATCCTAATGCAAATGAGCAAAAGCCATTGCATGCTAATTTGAATTAAGTTCTACACATGTTACGTTCGATGTTTCGCCTTGTCCCTAGGGCATTATTTTCTGGGACATACTATATATATTTTTTGGGTGGATTCATTTGCAGCATACACGTATAGCTGTCGCTGTGGCACGTGAGAATTTTCTATTGGTTTTTGGCTAAAAAACAAAAGAAAATTCCCACGCACTTAAGCGACAGCTATACGGATATGATGCAAATGAATCAACACTTTCTTTGCAACCATGATGCACGTTCTAGCACTTAGCACTTGGTGCACACGTTTCCTGAAGGTGCATGTCTTTAACGTTGCTGCCTATAGGTTACGAATTCAACATTGTTGAACAAAAGAAATTTTTAATGGTGTTAGTTAAGGTTTGATGGCCACCGAATTTGGTTCAGTACCTTTCAACGTCATTCTCCAGGGTGGCCAAACACACGCAACATCATAATTGAATTCAACGGTGTTAAAAGTTGTTGAATCAGTTGAATGGAAATGTTGGATCCGTTTGTCTGGGACCTCATAAAGAAATGGCGCAACTTGAATGCTATTGATACAGCAGCCTGTATCAATAGCTTGCAACAAAGAACATTTTTGCATGATAATGCAGGGCTGAAGGAGTTTCTATAGACAGAATGCAAATTCTTATCCGTCATCTGTTTAAGAAATAGATTCCATGTTGCCGTGCGTCTGTTCAGTAATAGATCACAGATGACGTCAAAATGTGGTAAGAACAAAAAGTGGCACACGAGGCGATAGCTGAGTGTGTCACTGATGTTCTAATAGTTCATAACTGAGAACCAGTCAAAATGCGTGCATAATTGAGCTTGTTACATAATACGATGTACATTCGCAGTCACGCATGTAAAAACAATGCCAGAAATCCGTTGTTCTAAGAGCACATATATTTCGACCACGGGGATGTGGTAATGATTCACAAATGTTTGCACGTATTGCCCCCAGTTGCCTGGCGGAAAAAATGACTTTGGGATCCGTAGTCCATAGTTATAGAACAAGGCAGTGTAAAAACTTAATTCCTACCTGGCATACGGTCCACGCGACTGAAATTGAAATTGACCAATCAGAGCTCAGTACGAGGGCAAACTGAGTTTTCCTACGTCATAAGGAGAGAGGACCCCGGGAACGAGGTTGTCGCCTGTTCAGTCAAGCATCGTGTTTGTGTTCGTTTACCAGCAATGTCACACCAGTGATTCTAGTTAGATTTACATTTGCATATATGAATGCTGGCAAACAAGTGCTTAGCTTAATGCAGTTCTAGTTTTAGTTTTGTGAAAGTCAGTTGTCCCATTTTCTACGTTTAATCATTAAAGGAATTTCGGAAATAAGCGATCTGACTGTAACCTTAAAAAAATGCAGTTCACTACATAGTCTTTTAAGATTTTTTCGTTGCAACGGTTCGTTTTTGGAGCAATTTTCATTTCGCAACTGGTTTACATTTCATCCCAGAATTTGATAGTGTGACTTTTTTAGATTGGGTCGGTGTTGTTTTCTCAATCCAGTTTAGTATTCGTCACCGCACATTGGGTTGTTTTGATTGCTAATTTAATTATCCAACAAACTGAAGAGTCGCTCTGTCGTCAAGTCTTAAATTATAGTCTCAGTGTAAAGCTCTATATGTTTTTTTCAGTTGTAGAATGTTTTATCAGCTCCCTTTATTGTTATATTTTTCAGCTTCCTCACTTGAAGCGAATGCCATTTCTGTCCTAATTTACTGAGACTAAAATAAATTAGAATCGGCTATTCAGTGATTGACAGAGTTTAGTGTAGCATGGTTTTGGTGTTTGTTTTGTTGTTAACCTCTAAGCCATTTCATCGTCTCTCCAGTTAGAGATCGAAATGAAAAGTTATTCAAGTAACTATAAGTGAAACAGTTCTCGGTCTGAAGCTATTTTGTCCAAAAAGAGACTCTAGAAGCTTCCGAAAAATAGTTAAGGTTGTGTTCTTTAAAACACCCGAGTAATACTGCGCGGGCGAAAAAGTTGTACCATTTTCCCTCAATAATTGTGCTTGGAAGCTTCAGAAAACCTTTTTCGGGTGATTTTCCCAGTAAACGGTCTGATGCCTGGGCGATATTGTTTATTTTAGCGAAGTTGTTAATGAATGACAGAACTAAACAACTAGTGGGCATGTGAAACAGAGAAAAATGCGTACCGGTATTTACATTGCAAAGTCTGTCAAGACGCTGCCAGGAGCAACTGAAGTGGGTTCATTTACTTTTTTAATAGAGCAACTGTAGTTTCACGAGTACTCTTCTCGACCTCATTTAGCTTTCCTAAGAATGCTGCAAAAAGAGCTGTCGGTGAATGTCTTGCTTAAGTCTTATTTTTGAAGGAAAATAAGTCGACTTTACTGTTTCCTCAGCGGTTCGCGTTGTGTTTTTTCGTTTATGTCTCCCTTGTTTTTCATCTTTAAATATGACCAAGCAACCTGCTTAGAAAAATCAATTTGCAATGAATTTAAATTAAGTTTCCAACAACGTCACTGAGACACAAATCAAATTGTTCCGGAGTGCCTGATTTCTTCAGTAATACGACGAGAGGAAACTGTGTGGAATAGAAATTTAAAGTTAGCGTTGTGTTTGCAATCAATTTCTTTCATCGTCACGTCGATCATCGATCAAATTTAGAAGCAGTAGTTTTCAGTCAGGAAGGCTTTCCGGCTCCGAAATATCAAAACAACACGTAAAATAAAACACAGTAAAATGAGAGAGAAGCATTTAATAAAAACTCTCACACATTCATGGCGAGTCAGTACGAAAATCAAGAAGCAATCTAAACAAAAACCAAACAAACTACCAAGAAAGATGGAAGGGCGACATTTTTTGGCTATACCACACAAAGTTGACTCTGGTTTACCTGCACTCGTTGTAGCTCTCTGTTCCAATAGCTTCAACTGTTCTGATACAAATCGGATGCTATCTAAAAGAAGTTGAATCGCTTCCCATGGCCAGTTGTTTGAGTGTTGTTTTTACCATTCCGTCCGTAACCTCTAGACTGCGTTTTGTGCTTTGCTTTTAACCCTTTACCGTCAGCGTATTTCCCTTAGAAAAACGCATTTTTTACCGCTAAAGCGGTTTTTGAAGTGCTATGGTGCCAAATGCCACTAAACTTTGCTACAAAAGCGTTTTCTTACATTTTAGCTCAATTTTGAGCCAGCTTCTGTTGAAAATTGTACATTATTTTGGTTTCAGGCATGCGCATAAGCCAAAATTTGGACTTGTTTTTTGTTTTTGTTTTTTTTTTTGCTGATTCATTTCGAATTTTTTCTCTCTTCTTTTGCTTTCCTTTTCCTCTCCCTTTCTTTTCTCTTTATCTTCTACCCTTTATCACCTTTCTATCCACTGGCAAAGTTTTGGCCTCAGTCCTTCTAAAAACCTGGAAATGGAACATTGATCAACTAGGTGACTTGGCCTATTTTACCACCAACTTTGCAGCCAAAATTGGACACGTTTTTCTGGTATAGCTCTGTTAGGATTTGGTCGATATTCAAAATGGACACACGTATGGATGGATCTGTCCTTGCCGTGCTAGCTGCTTATCAAAACAATCTGGTGACGTCAAAAATGATGACGTCACAAGTGGCTGAATGGTTCCCGACTTCGACGTCGGGAAAATACAACTCTTGACGGAAAAGAGTTAACTAAACTATCGAAAATCGTTGATCATGACAAATCTTACTCCTTTGAGACTGATTTTGGTTGATTTATCAGGTTTAATGCAAAAAAAGAACACATTTGAAACAAAATGTCCTTTTCTTTAACCCTTTACCGTCAGCGTTTTTCCCTTAGAAAAACGCATTTTTTACCGCTAAAGCGGTTTTTGAAGTGCTATGGTGCCAAATGCCACTAAACTTTGCTACAAAAGCGTTTTCTTACATTTTAGCTCAATTTTGAGCCAGCTTCTGTTGAAAATTGTACATTATTTTGGTTTCAGGCATGCGCATAAGCCAAAATTTGGACTTGTTTTTTGTTTTTGTTTTTTTCTTTGCTGATTCATTTCGAATTTTTTCTCGCTTCTTTTGCTTTCCTTTTTCTCTCCCTTTCTTTTCTCTTTATCTTCTACCCTTTATCACCTTTCTATCCACTGGAAAAGTTTTGGCCTCAGTCCTTCTAAAAACCTGGAAATGGAACATTGATCAACTAGGTGACTTGGCCTATTTTACCACCCACTTGGCAGCCAAAATTGGACACGTTTTTCTGGTATAGCTCTGCCAGGATTTGGTCGATATTCAAAATGGACACACGTATGGATGGATCTGTCCTTGTCGTGCTAGCTGCTTATCAAAACAATCTGGTGGCGTCAAAAATGATGACGTCACAAGTGGCTGAATGGTTCCTGACTTCGACGTCGGGAAAGTACAACTCTTGACGGAAAAGAGTTAACTAAACTATCGAAAATCGTTGATCATGACAAATCTTACTCCTTTGAGACTGATTTTGGTTGATTTATCAGGTTTAATGCAAAAAAAGAACACATTTGAAACAAAATGTCCTTTTCTTTAACTAAACTATCGAAAATCGTTGATCATGACAAATCTTACTCCTTTGAGACTGATTTTGGTTGATTTATCAGGTTTAATGCAAAAAAAGAACACATTTGAAACAAAATGTCCTTTTCTTTAACTAAACTATCGAAAATCGTTGATCATGACAAATCTTACTCCTTTGAGACTGATTTTGGTTGATTTATCAGGTTTAATGCAAAAAAAGAACACATTTGAAACAAAATGTCCTTTTCTTTTCAGGTTTTGGTCTCGCATGTAATATATGGATTTTAAAGCTATCCAAGATGATCACTTCCATAAACTATCAAAAATCGTTGATCATGACAAATCTTACTCCTTTGAGACTGATTTTGGTTGATTTATCAGGTTAAATGCAAAAAAAGAACACATTTGAAACAAAATGTCCTTTTCTTTAACTAAACTATCGAAAATCGTTGATCATGACAAATCTTACTCCTTTGAGACTGATTTTGGTTGATTTATCAGGTTTAATGCAAAAAAAGAACACATTTGAAACAAAATGTCTTTTTCTTTAACCCTTTACCGTCAGCGTCAGTTCCCTTAGTAAAACGCATTTTTTACTACTAAAGCGGTTTTTGAAGTGCTATGGTGCCAAATGCCACTAAACTTTGCTACAAAAGCGTTTTCTTACATCTTAGCTCAATTTTGAGCCAGCTTCTGTTGAAAATTGTACATTATTTTGGTTTCAGGCATGCGCATGAGCCAAAATTTGGACTTAGTTTTTTTTTTGTTTTTTGTTTGCTGATTCATTTCTAATTTTTTCTCGCTTTTTTTGCTTTCCTTTTTCTCTCCCTTTCTTTTCTCTTTATCTTCTACCCCTTATCACCTTTCTATCCACTGGAAAAGTTTTGGCCTCAGTCCTTCTAAAAACCTGGAAATGGAACATTGATCAACTAGGTGACTTGGCCTATTTTACCACCAACTTTGCAGCCAAAATTGGACACGTTTTTCTGGTATAGCTCTGCCAGGATTTGGTCGATATTCAAAATGGACACACGTATGGATGGATCTGTCCTTGCCGTGCTAGCTGCTTATCAAAACAATCTGGTGACGTCAAAAATGATGACCTCACAAGTGGCTGAATGGTTCCCGACTTCGACGTCGGGAAAATACAACTCTTGACGGAAAAGAGTTAACTAAACTATCGAAAATCGTTGATCATGACAAATCTTACTCCTTTGAGACTGATTTTGGTTGATTTATCAGGTTTAATGCAAAAAAAGAACACATTTGAAACAAAATGTCCTTTTCTTTAACAAACTAAGATGGAGAATTCTGACGTTCCTCACTACAATAATTCTGCTTCTGAGCTGCATAGAAATAACCTGGTCAAGTTCAAATTCTGTCTTGGGCTCGATTATTTAAACAAGCACATAATGACAGAAACCCGTTGTGCGAACGGATTACAATCTTGTTCCGCTTCAACTCCCGCAGCTAATATGGTGAAATCGTACAGCTTCAGTCCACTTTGAACGATGATTATAACAATGTTTCAAGAAAAATTCAACATGTACCACATTTCAGAGCCAAAACTTGGTAGATTTTTTCCCAAAACCTGTGCCACTTCGTTCACTTCAGTTCGGAGCAGTTTCATTTTGATTCATTCAGCTTTGGAAAGAAACGCTGCGCACCTACCAAGCCTTTGGCGCCTTTTTCGTTCAGTCATGTGACCGATTCTTGTCTTTTTTTTAAAAATCTCTTGCTCACTTTTTCTTTATGTCTTGATTTTATAACAATTATAGTGGTTGAGTTTCAAATAAAACAATTATTCTACTCGGAATTGCTGGACATCGAATAATTATATAAACCAACTCGCCGCTATGCACCTTGTTGGTTATCTATCATTGTAAAAACCTAACGCTGGACTTAACAACTAACGACAGACGTTAAAATCGTGACTCTGACTGGAGTGAACGTCTGGCGATATAAGTTTCGCCGGACGTTAAGTTTTATGCAACTTGCCCCGTTGCTTTCGTGCCCTCTAGTTTGAGTTGGAAACTAGACAACTAGCAAATCATGTAATCCATATCACAATGTACCCAATGTCCCCGATGTTAACAATGATAACAATGACGGATGATGACGTAGGAAAACTCGGTTGTCACTGCCGCTAGTACTGCGGGCGCAAGCTCCGTATGGCAGGTTCTTTTTTCCAAACGTCTATAGACCAAAGATCGTTCTTGATCGAGCTACAAGAACGTTAGCCTCCCACGCAGTCGGTTTTAGGAGAGGAGGGTAATACGACTCCCCTAAAAACGACTGCGTGGGAGGCTACAAGAACGTATAATGGCTTAGGTAAAGAAACAAAAAGGAATCAAGGAACTTAAAAGATTAGCTAAAAGTGAACTTTTTACGATGTAGGATAGTTTAGCCCGAACTTGAACTTTTTTGGTTTGTTTGCATTGTATTGCATTGTATTAACTCCTGCCTACATTACAACACAAATACGGAAATTTTGCCCAGGCTAATAACTTTCTCACAAGACTGAAAAAGTGTTAAGGCTTTTAAATAGTGATCTTAATAAGATGAAATAATAACTTCAAAATCCTATCAGTACATCAACTTAATCAGTATCGACAAATAGTCACAGAATGCATGCATAATCTTTTTAAAACACGAATAAGCTATGGATAATAAGCTGTACAAGGAATGAAATAATTACCTTTCTGGCAAGTGAACTACCAAAAATAAGGCTAACAGCATGCTCAGGAAGTATGGTATGAAATTATTGCGATAACGTTACACTGGGAGTTGGCGATCCTTAGAGTTTGAAATATCAAATTTCTGCGATTAAGAAATGGCGATCATTTCTGATAAAGGGATTTAATTTTTGCGATTCTTCGTTAAGAGATCGGGTTCAACAACAACAACAACAACAACAGCAACTGGATTTTAAAGGCTGGTTTCCATATGATCGCTGCGATCGCTACGATCGTTGCGATCGCTGCAATAACATTGAGCAACCAATAATAAACAGGATCGAAAAAGTAGAGTACGATAGTTTTGCTTGCTTAATATTTTCCTGCAAGCACCTTATATGTACTAACAATATTTGATGTATTAAATAATGATTTATGGTACCGTTTCCAGCTATGGTCGGCTCAGCGGCTTTAGGCATGCTATGGTTCGCAAGTCCGCTGGCTGGCTACCTCTGCGATCACTTCGGTTGTCGTATCACAACTTTCTTTGGAGGCTTGCTATGTATGACGGGTCTGGTGTCGACGTCATTTGTTAAAAGCCTCACTCTGATGTACCTCACCTACAGCCTGGTGCTTGGTTTGGGAGCATGTTTTATCTGCAACTCCTGCTTTCTTGTTATTGGACAATACTTCAAAGAAAAATTGTCCATAGCTACAGGTGTCTTAGCATTGGGTGCAAGTTTGGGTGTTCTTTATACAGGACCGTTGCTTCAAGTTCTTTTGGACTCGTTTCAATGGAGAGGCGCTCTAAGAATGATGTCAGCGTTTTACGGTGTTGTATGCGTCCTAAGCCTGGCTTTCAACCCGAACGTAGAAGATATAACATCTGTCGAGACAATTAACAGCCATGCAGATGGAGATGGAAGGAAAGGAATCTCCCTTTACTGCAGCGTGTGGACATTTCCTACTTTCACGGTTGTCGTGGTTTCGTTGATGTTTGGCGGTTTTGGAATGTACATTCCTTACATCAATCTGGTTAGTATTGTAACCGAGTGCGTCACTAACCTACATCTTGAATCAACCAACCAACCAACCAACCAACCAACCAATCAATCAATCAATCAATCAATCAATCAATCAATCAATCAATCAATCAATCAATCAATCAATCAATCAATCAATGTAACGCACTACTGAAAGTCATGATTTTAAGCACGGTTTTTAGCTTTAAACTGAGCATGCTCTATGCAGATGTATCAATAACCATGACCAATCTTGGTGACCCTCAGACATACAAGAAGGCTGGGGCAGGAGGTGGTGGATGTTCCCATCGTAAACGTTTCTGCAATTTTTTGCAAGAAGAATTTCGTAACTAGTGTTTCAGCAGCTGAACGCTTATCCCTAAGACTAATTTTGGCAACGTTTATTACGGAAGATCCGCTGCCATGGTTTCGCGATATGACGTCATAAGAAGGCAATTTTTAATAAAAACCATTTTCAGTGGAAAACAGCATTAAAAACAACCCGAAAAAGTAGTAATTATCAATTATTTCATACTTTACGTCTCTAGTGTACAAAAAATTCAATTTCAGCCGCCTTTTGATAAAATCCAAGATGGCGGCCATCTTGGCCCCCATTTCGATTGACTGCACAGGTCCTTACCAGTGTCGTAACCCATAATAATTAAGTCATCTTGTAAAGCACGCCATCGGCAATCTATCTAATCTCATCAAAATCCCAAGGAAAGATCCATAGCCCTTCCCCTCCCCCCACAACCTCCCTGTCTTGTACCACAGTTGTAGGGCTGTTCTCAAGAGTCGGTTTTGTTGACAAGCAAGAGGAAATCTTTTCTTAGGATGATTAATTTTCAGCGTCGATTTCCTCGTTGTAAAGCACGCTCGAATGCGACAATGTACGGTTATGCTGCCAGTAGACCCACCCTTGACACCCTGACTATCTTTGTTATAGGTTAAGTTCTCCGAGGATCTTGGAATCTCAGCTCAGAAAGCTTCTCTGCTGTTTATTTTCATCGGCCTTGCTTCGTCGGTTGCACGGCTGATATCAGGAAGGATGTGTCACAATAAGAAAGTGAATCCCGTTTTCATTTATCAATCATCCATGTTGTTAGCTGGCCTTTCAGCCTTGGTGCTTCCATTTGCCGGAAAGTACTGGCACTTAGTCGCCTTCAGTGTTACATATGGACTGAGCGATGGAATATCTATAACAACGCAGTGTTTTATTTTGCTGAGTTGTGTGGATAGCAAGAGAACAACGGCATCATTCTGTATTAATAACGTTCTTTATGCCTTGACTGCAGCAGCTGGAGGACCGATTGCTGGTGAGTAATTGTCATTACGGGTCTATTCAGTCAATTGCAGATAGCGATCCACACCAGAGCATGCAATTACTTTTTTGCACAAAAAAATACAGCAGAAAATACATAAACAAATTTATAACGTCATAACTTCTATAAAAGTGCGATATTCATGAACTCAGTAAGACACGTTTTTGCATTTTGACGATTGCTAAATATTACCTCTGTTTTCAAAAACCAAAACTGTATCTTGTCTATGCATTTTTTTCTGTTCCGGTCACGTGACCTGCCAATTAATATGCTTGTGACTCGAAGATCTTGAACACGTTTCCCGTAGAACAAACATGGCCAAGCACCTTATCTGTGGAAGTCAGGGTTTCCAGGGTATCATGATTAGGAACTTCCCGTAGCAACAATATGGTACTTAAGAGTATTCTCCCTTGATCTTCGATTTTTGTTTAAAAAAACTGTTTCAGAATAGTTTCAGTACCCTCAAGTATTCTTGTGTGATGCTTTTCTTCTTTCTTTAGGCATGATTGCAGACAAGACAGGAAACTACGTTTATTCATTCTACATGACAGGAGCAGTATTAATTGTTGCATTTCTAATCCCAATGATGTTAATTGTCATTAACCGTAAAAAGTCTACAATTCATCCCCAGAATGTCGAAGAGGTCGAAAATGAGAAAAGCGTCCACGGAGATTCAAATGCAGGACTTGTTTTGTAAAGATGGTTAGATATTTATCACCATGCTAACTAGGACAGAATTCGCAACTTAAGTTGTCAGCTGTGTATGGAAGCTATTGAGTCCTAAAGGACACGAAGGATTGCATTCGGGCCATAAGCAGACGATATCGGCCCGAGCTTAACCCAGTTTGTTTCTTTGCATGAAGCAAATAGTCGAATTAGTACTCCCCCAAAGCAAGGCATGCTAGTCTATTACACTGCCACTTTCGCTTGATGTGAATCGAAGCTTATTGTTGTGAACACCATGGAGGCAGAAACTGGGCTGGAACTGTCGATCTCTAGATAAAAAGTACGAACGAACAAGAACGAAAAAACGAGCGAACGAACGAACGAACAAGCAAACGAAAGAACGAATGAATAAACGGACGGACGGACGGACGGACGGGCGGGCGGGCGGATGGATGGATGAATTGATTATTCTCGCCTCTCGTTTCAACGATGTTTGAACGAAGCTTAACCCAGGGTCCGTACCCTTTTTCAAAAACAATTTTCCAGGACTTTACCAGGACTTTTTCAGGACTCAAATACGTTTTTCCAGGACTTTCAAATGCATAATAATTGCAGCAATAAACCCTTACGAAATAGAAATCCAAAAATAATACTGAAGAAAATCGTTTTTAAAGAAACCTTTATTACAAGAGTCTATAGATTTCCAGGACTTTTTAGGACCTGCATTAATTTTCCAGGACTGAAAAGTCCTGGAAAATGCCAGAATAAAATTCCAGGACTTTCCAGGATTTCCAGGACCCGTAGGAACCCTGTTAACCACTCGTCCACCCAATACATTTTGCTCCTCGAACTAGCTACATTGTATGCAGTCACCAATTTGGTAATCAGCTGGTCAACTGAATAGTAATATAGCGATAAAATACATCATGTATTTTGAAAACGGAAAACCTTCGGTTATCACTCCAACAGCCAGAGTCGCCTGAAACATAAAATTATCCCATTTATTCAATTATCAAAATGTAGGTAAAGAGTGTACAAATGCATAATTGTAAAAACAAAACATCTTGACTGTATTTTTGCATTTCAGTATTACTTTCTTCACTTTTCAATAGCATTAAGCATGTTACGTCACTAGTTCAAAATTCACCACCCAACCTCATTTGTACGAAATTTTTTGCAAGTATGAGGCAACTCAGTATTTCTTTTTAACTTTTACTATTTGGGGAATTCATTGACTACAGACTTGGCAGGTTGACACTTCGAAAGCCAGGTTTGATGTTGAATTTTGGTTGTCTGACGTAAACCTGCATAAGGGTTCTTTCTGACTACAATATTAGTATGTGACCTTGTACATCTGCAAATAAGCAACAGCAATTACAATTCAAAAAGCTTCTTGCTTTCCTTGCCAACTTTTCGAAAAATATGTTTTATGAAGTGAAGATGCCTCTGACTAAAATAATTTTTGTCCTTAATCAGGATTTCGTTTTCTAAAGCATCAAGCAGTGTTCCTGTGTCAATAGGTACATTGGAAAAACACCAAGCGAATTCACAAATATCAACAGCAGTAAGATTACAAAAATTGCTTGTTGAAAATAACCTCAATAAAAGTTCATAGAAGTCTTTGCTTCCTCGTTTGGCCTCAATAAATCCTCGCAGAAGCATATTTCTTTCCATCAAGGAAAACTCTCGCGAGCCACGCTGAAATACTTCTTTTTCAATTGCATAAAAAAGCTTGCTATCCAACTTTCCTGCCCTAAATCCAAGAGACCAGGCAACTAGACATAAATGACCGTTGCTTAGCTCGTCAACATTCTTTAAGCACAACTCATCTTCAATTTCGGCAACCAACTTATCATCGTGTCTCTGAGTAGAAACAAATGACCAAAGCATCAACGCAAGCTCGTGCCTCTGAAACGCTTGGACGCCACGGTTAAAAACCTCTTTCTTAACAAGATCAAATACTTTGGCTTTTGACACATTTCTCTTAGCAAAACACCAAACAGTGTTCAAAAGTGCAGCCTTGTTTGATCTTTCTACACCCCGTGCGAAAAGGTCATCCTCTGCAGCGTAGAAAAGTCTTCGCTTCCTTTCTTAGCCGTGGCAAATGCCCAAAGTACCTTATTTAAACTGGCATAGTAAAAATCAGTTGTCCCACGTCTCAGAATCTCTTCTACTCGGTGAAATAACTTTTCTGCTTTAACACCTGACTTAACAAATGGTAACAAAAACATGGGTAAATCACGATTCTCAAACATCACGAAGTCTCTTAATAAAATTTCCTCCAAGAAAACATCAAACAGTTCAGCCGATCCACTCTGTGTTTCAGAAAATGACAAGAATATTTCGAACAGGGCATGATTGTTAAAATGACGGATATTCACGTGCCCATTTAAAATGACTTCTTGTAGCTTTCGAAGTATGTTTGGCGTTCTCAACTTCAAGTTTGCACATCCATTCACAATCTGAGAGACATCTGCATTGCCGAAGGCAGCGATATCACGTGAAAGAATCTCCCTCAAGCAAAGCTGAACCAACCTGCGTTTTTTCTCTCTGAGTTTTCCGAAAGCCCACAGCACATTGGCAAGGTCTCGAACCTGACATTCGGAAATTTCAGTAGAAATGCCTTCCAGCAGTTCCATGTAAGTGCTGCCTTGTACTCGATGTGACTCTTCGCTTTCTTGGTCAACTACTTGCTTCTGTTTTCTGTGTCTTTGTCATCTTAGCAATGCTAAAAAGCATGATCACTCTGTCCACAACAGACGCTGAATTCTTAACACTCTTAAACAACTCCAATTGCTCTTCTACTGTCTTTTGTGAAAAAATTCTCTTCCTTATTTCTTTGTCACCTATAGACGCAGGTGATGACTTCGTAGAGTAGTCAGATGCCGGAGGGTTGATGAGGTAGAGGCTGTTAACTTTGCGAGTAGGTTTTATGATTCTAAGTGATGGCCACGATGTAGTGACGTAGAAGTTGTTGACCTTTTTAAATGAGCTTGACGCTAAGCCTCGACTCAGACTTGGAAACAATCGCAAGAAAGGTATGCTTGTATATAATGACCTCTTTCCATAAACTGCAATCATGTTTGCTTTGGACTTCTTATCCTAAATTTTGAGTGTTCTCATTACTGTCCTGTGGAAGAAGATATATAAAAGAAGATGTAAATAGGCAAGAATTAAATAAACATTCGTATAACTTTAGTTCAAAATATATCAAAAAGTATATTCCTATTGTCTATCAATGCGATCAACCGAGTATAACCACTAGAGAAAATGGGTGGGAGTGAGGGGAGGCAGAAAATGAAGTCCAGTCACCTATATTGATTTCTTAGTCAAAGAATGGGAAAGAGGGGAGGGAGGGAGCCAACAAGCCTTAGAGCAGTCGTGTTGATTTCATAGTTTTACAAAAATGGGAGGGAGGGAGGGAGGGGAGGGGAGGGAGCCAACAAGCCATGAAGACCAGTCACTTGTATTGATTTTATAGTTTTAAAAAAAGGGAGGGAGGGGAGGGAGGGAGCCAACAAGCCATGAAGACCAGTCACCTGTATTGATTTTATAGCTTTAAAAAATGGGAGGGAGGGGAGGGGAGGGAGCCAACAAGCCATAGAGCAGTCGTATTGATTTCATAGTTTTAAACAAATGGGAGGGAGAGAGGAAGGGAGGGAGGGGAGGGAGCCAACAAGACATGAAGACCAGTCACCTAAGTTGATTTCATAGTTTAAAAAAATGGGAGGGAGGGAGGGAGGGAGGGAGGGGAGGGAGCCAACAAGACATGAAGCCCAGTCACCTGTATTGATTTCATAGGTTAAAAAAAGGGGAGGGAGGGGAGGGGAGGGAGCCAACAAGCCATGAAGATTAGTCACCTGTATTGATTTCATAGGTTAAAAAAATGAGAGGAAGGGGAGGGCAGTGAGTCAACAAGCCATGAAGCTTAGTCAGCTGTATTGATTTCATAGGTTAAAAAAGGGAAGGAAGGGAGGGAGGGAGGAGAGGGAACCAAAAGAAATGAAGATCAGTCACCTGTATTGATTTCATAGGTTAAAAAAATGGGAGGGAGGGAGGGGAGGGGAGGGAGCCAACAAGCCATGACGACCAGTCACCTGTATTGATTTCATAGGTTAAAAAAATGGGAGGGAGGGGGGGAGGGAGGGGAGGGGAGGGGAGGGGAGGGGAGGGAGCCAACAAGACATGAAGACCAGTCACCTGTATTAATTTCATAGGTTAAAAAAATGGAAGGGAGGGGAGGGGAGGGAGCCAACAAGACATGAAGACCAGTCACCTAAGTTGATTTCATAGGTTACAAAAAGTGGGAGGGAAGGAGGGAGGGAGGGAGGGGAGGGAGCCAGCAAGCCATGAAGACCAGTCACCTGTATTGATTTCATAGGTTAAAAAATGAGAGGGAGGGAGGGAGGGAGCCAACAAGACATGAAGACCAGTCACCTACAGTGTAAGTTGATTTCATAGTTTAAAAAATTGGGAGGGAGCCAACAAGCCATGAAGACCAGTCACCTAAGCTGGTTTCATATCACTGACGCTGTTTTTTGGCAGTGAAATGCAAAAAGTAATTGAAAGTCAAATTTCTGTTTTTCAGCACCTTGAGGTAGAACCGATGCAAGAAGCCCCAGCATGACCATTGTTAACCCTTTAAGCCCTAATAGTGAAGTAAAACTGTAAAATTACTCTTTACATCATCACCACTAGTTCAAACTTTTAAGTGATGAGAATAAAGGAAGTGATCACCAAAAATGGCTTGATTTTTCGACAAACTCTCCATACAAGTTCCCTAAGAAATATATGGAGAACACCAAAAACGACAAAATTACCCCAAGCAAAATTCTGCAATTTGGCTGATTGATGTCAAGTGAATTGCCCAAATTCGATAAATAAAAATTCAGTCTTAAACGACAGGCATCATTTCAAGGCTTAGGGGAATTAACCTAAATAAATCCTTGTATTAGTCCCTTAAGCCTCATAGTGATGTCTATTGTTTTAAGATGAATTTTAACATCGAAATTGGGCTATTGTGTAAACTAATAAAAGGTATAAATAAGTAAAAGGTGCTTTTTTAATGAAGAATAGTAACTTTACGAGTTCCTGGGGAATTATGACTTTTATTATTCAAGACATTTAAGTAGTAATATGGGCCCAGATAGAGAAATTTCCCACGGTAATTTGCATACACACCCCCTTGAATTTTTCTGGCTTCTGATTGTTGGAGAGAGGGTCACATGACAACCAGGGGTCAAAGGTCAACTGGAAGTGAATGGTGACGTCATCCAACATTGCGGACGGAAGTCATGGGGCTGAAGCGGAAGTGACGTCATGATGAACCGGAAGTGACGTGACCGGAACCGGAAGTGACATGACCGGAAGTCACGTGGTATGGGGTGGGAAACCGCAGACCAGGGTGGGAAAACCGTGGGCTCAGAGTCCAAAGTCCAAATCAAGCACCGGGGGAGGTCCTTACTGGAAAGGGATCAGACAAAAGAAGACGCCATGTTGGAAAAACAAAAATGATTTTATTCCAGACTGGGTGTTACAAGTGGTTGTCTAACAAAAGAGTCCCAAGTCCAAACGGTTGACCGTGGGAGGCCTGGGTCCAAGGGAAGAAGAAGAGGTCCCGTAGGTCGTTGGTGTTCCTTTTGATGAGTGTTCCATTTCATTTTTTTCTAATTCGTATCTTGGCATGCTTCTCGGTATCCGTAAGGGTAGGTTTGAAAGGTGGCAGGATCGACGACTCTCCTGTCGTACACCAATTGGTAATACTTGTACCCAGGTTGAGTTTCGAGCTCATACTTTTTGGCGTTTCGGACGATCTGGTAGGAATTGATGACTTGCGTTTGACGCGGTTTCTTTTGAGGCTTTTGGATTTCGTCCAACACGTTCTGACGCATGACCTCATAATTCAATTGGGTTTTGCGCTCACTATTGAGGCGAAAGCCCCTGACTTTGCATTCGACGTGGCCCTGTTTGGTTTTGTAGCCGTAATTCTTGGAGCCGCCCGACACGAATTCGACGATGTGATCATCCTGTTCCAATTCACTCGTAAAGTCGCCGAGGTAATCGCCCAAGACCCGGTTGGGTTGGCCCGGTTCCTCCAGGTAAATGACGGAGTCTGTGTCATAGTACAGGACGCGTTCCCCCAATAGTTCCAAGGCTTCGTAGAGGCGGAGACGGGCCCAACAGGTGGTGAAGGCGGCCACAAATATGTTCAGATGGGGAGACACGGGAATGTCTTCGTCTTGGTACTGGTAGTCTACTTCGACCATGGCGTCGTTCATGACGGAGACGTGACGCACGTCCAATTTGTCGGTATCCAGGAAACGGTGAAAGGCTTGGGGGTCGTCAAATTTGTTGGACTTGGGTCTTGTTCAGACGTTGGCCGAACTTGCCCCACATGGAATTTAGCATCATTTTCGCTAGGGTGCGCAACCCTGCATTCTTCTCGATCTTGGCGTACTCCAACTGGATGCCATCGTGCTCGGCGTACTCGCGAAGGTACTGTTGACGTTTGGTGTCGTCGTCCCCCACCCACAACGGCCACCCGCTGGCTTCTTGCTTGATTTTCAGCCAGGTGTTGACGTAGTCTCGGAAGAGCCCCTCACAGGTCTCGTCAAAATGCCACACTTCGTAAATGTACTGGATCTCGTAGCCCAGCTCCACTGCTTTGTTCAATTCGGGACTACACCACGTACCGGTCAGGACGCGTTGCTCGTCGGCGTGGGTGCACTGGGCCGATCTGTGTGACAGAGGTTTCATCATTCTTCTTGGACACACGTTACACAGAGGGGAAAGGTAAGTTTGCCCTCATGGCGGTAAGGCAGCACGCGATGGTACAGGTCACGAGGAGGGAGGATTCGGCATTGGATGAGACCAAAGTAGAAGTGGATGTCGGTGTGACCCGGTTGCGAAATGAAGCGAGGATGGCTTTTGGGGTAGACACAGGTTTTGTTGACCCAAGGGTACAAGGAGGTGACATCGATGTAATGGATCTTTTGATCGGGGGTCACACGATGGCACAGTTTGATGGCATTGGTACGACCTCCACAGAAGGCGTCCCACGGCTCGAGAGGGTTGATGAAGGCCAGGTTATCCACAAACGTTTGGATCTCGGGGGAGGTTTCTTTGAGGCGTTTCCAGTTGCATCCCCACATTTCCATGACGTGGTACCCTTGGGTTTCAAGGGCTTTGGTTTTGTGTTGGGTGGTCTCGCACACATCCTCCATGGTCCAATCACAGTGGCGCACATGTTTTTCGTGACGGTTGGCATAACAGCGGGGACACCCATGGAAGAAACAACCCTGAAATTCGTACACGGTCTGGGTGTCTGGGCAGTAGCCATCCACGAGGAACTTGGTACCGGGGATGCGATACTCGCCGGCATTGCGCAGATGTTGAATGTACTGGCGATGACTGGGATGGTCAGCCATGAGCTCGTGATCTTCCAGGGCGTGCTGGCGTTGTTGGTGATCGCACCAGGTTAACCATTCGAGGGCGACGTTCGATTGTTGGATGCGGTTGCGCCATCCTTTGGTGGGTTCACTGGCAATGCTGTTGGGGATCATACGGTTCATGCTTAGATCCCGGTTACAAGCGGAGGCAATGGTGATATGTTCAAAGGGATTGAATCCCGCCAGGGCTTCAAACATTCGTTTGAAGGTCAGGCATCCTTGTTTCAAGAGACGTACGTCCGATTCGCAGTACGCCACCAATTCTTTCTGGAAATCAAAGACGAAGTTTTGGGCGCGTTGCTCTTTATGCCACCTTTCCAATTCTTGCTTGGCTTTCGGGGACATGGTTTCGGGCATGTAGTAGTCGAGGGCTGGTATGGACCCCACGTACGTTTGGTGCTCGGGGAGGTTGAACTTGTGGGGGGAGTAGCCCTTGTGGAGTTCCGTCAATCCAAAGGTTTTGGGAAAGGCCGACAGAGGCATCTGGAAGAAACTGAGAGAATCGATGAAACGGATGCAATCTTGTTGGACTTCTAAGAGTTTGCACCCGTTCCGGAGTTGTTCGACAATGCGGTTGTCGCTGTGGTATTGATGAACCACAAAGTACCCATCGTATCCTTGGAAATTATGAGCTATTACATTGACTTGACGCGTGTCGTTTAGTATGAGCGTATCCAACCATTCCAGAAAATCGCGGAGACAATGCTCGCCTGGGAAACGAACGGGTCGATCGTCGTCTTCGGTTTCAAGGTCAAAAAACACGTGCAGGGGTGGACTGTCGTCCACGTCGTCGTCCACGTCTTCCTCCTCCGCTTCATGGGCTTGCAAGGTTTGAAGCCCCGCGGCCACCCCTCGTTTGGCGCGAGGTCCTCCTTGACGCGAGCGCTTGCGTTTCTTTTTGCGCTCTCGGAGTTCTTGAGGTGTGGGGGCTCTTTGAATGAAACAACGGTGGGTTTCGCCGTCGACGTACTTGCGGCAGGAAGGACAATCCAGGTACCCACATTGATGATGCTGAAGAGCTTGGGGGCCCACTTCCTGCTTGAAGCAGTCACGACAGCGACGTCGACGAAAGCACACGGTGGACTGGGGACTGGTCGCTGGTTTGCCCGCATGGTCTTTGGTACAATGGGCCTCGTAACACATGTCTCCAAAAAAGTAGCGATGACACTCACCACAACGTCGCGTGGCTTTGAGACCCCGCGGGTAAGCCTCCAGAAAGTCGGGGCAAGCGTTTTAGCAACAGGCACTGCAATGGTCTTTTCGTTTGGTACATCGCTGCGCTCCCTCTGTGTTATAGGGTTTCCAACAGTGGGCACACACGTAACTGGATCCGAGAAACCCTGGTAAACGGGTGATGACATCGTAATGGTCTTTCTCGTGGAGCAGGATCAATTGTTTGTCTTGGGTGTCTCCAAACGTCGTGATATGGAAGGACCGGTGGGCATCCACCAGGATGATCTGGTAACCTACCAGGGAAGGGGCCGCACTGAAGGCCGTCAAGGCGTCGTAGCTGCAAGGACCTGGAGGGACGCGAGTTTCGTCATGGAGCCGCAACGCGAGTTCCCTTTGCAGCGACCCCCTCCCCTGGCGAATGCTGTGCCATCTCGGGTGTTGGTCCAGGCGAGCTTTGGCCACCACCAAGGCTCTGACACAAGAGAGCTCATCCTTATTTTGAATCCGGATGACCAATTTGGATGTTTTGGTTAACAGTTGCATTGTGGGGTGGCCTGGTTTGCCCCGTCGTGGCTTACCCCTTCCCTGAGGGGCATGATGGACTTGGGTGATGGACAATGGAAACGAATCGTCCATTTCAAATTGTTCGTTGCTGTTGAGCGCTTGGGCCAACCGATCGAATATTGCCTCCAAGCGAGCGCCTCCTTCGCGCCATTCTCCGGCCCGTAATCCCCATCCTTGAAAATTGTTGGTGAGACGATTGGAACTGAGGGTGAAATACAATCGGTCTTGATCGTGTAGGATGGGGGTGGTGGCTAACACTTGATTCACCGCCCGACGTAATCCCTCTTGAAGGGCATGGGCAATACCCGATGGCTCAATGAAGTTGCCTCTTTGACGTAAACGGGTTTTGGATTGACGTTCGCGGACGCCCATACGGCTACTCTGACGATCCACATAGGGGTCGAGATCAAACTCAAAGGCACCCACCGAGGCATCCAAAGCACCTCCACTTTGTTCAAGGAGTTGGGTTTGAAACGCACGCTGACGTTCGAAGCGATCCAAGGCCTCTTGACAGAGGCCATCCTCATCGCTTTCTCCGAAGACATCTTCATTCTCAGAGTCGGACGTGTCCAGGCCTAGCAAACGCATCATCTCGTCTGCGGGCACGCCGCTAGGCCCCGCTACTGGATCGTCTTGGTGAGAGGCCATGATCAGATGAAGCATTCGGAGGTCGGTGCCCGTTTTTTATAGAGACCTGAAGGTCACGTGGGAGGGTGGTAAGGACCAATCACCAACCAGGGCACGCGGTGCCCCAGGAGGGGTGGGGACCGGGGTGGGGGGACCCCCTCCCCCCACCCTGAGGTCCTACCATGCCTCGTGGGGAACGACGAGAGAAACTATAAAACAGCGTGAGCGCCAGGCTGGGTCATCGCATCATGAATCCAGAGCAAGAAAAATTGTGAGAAGATTTTGAAAGTTTTGAGTTAGATCTAGAGGTGGAGGCCATCTTGGCGAAAGTGAAAAAGGACCGTGTGCCTGACGAAGGGG
This sequence comes from Siderastrea siderea, assembly GCA_964030785.1. Lineage (NCBI taxonomy): Eukaryota > Metazoa > Cnidaria > Anthozoa > Scleractinia > Rhizangiidae > Siderastrea > Siderastrea siderea. The sequence goes on from OZ034970.1 coordinate 1,445,538, forward strand.
TCAGTGAGTTTGCTCACCAGTTAGTGGAGAGAGACCGGCAGAAACGAGCAGCGCAGATTGAATGCGAGGCGTTAGTGGAACAAAAGTGGACCCCCGGCCATTACCCGCAGCTGACCTGCGACTGGTTTGTAGAGGGCCTGGATTATTGCCGTCCTTATTGGCGGTACGAGTTTAAGCGACCCCACACATCACCCCGCCAGCACCACCGCCAGCACCATGGAACGATTAATACAAAACCTTGAGAATCACCTGGCTAGGAAAGCCCAAGAGAAAGCCAGGTACCGAGCCAAATACCCCGAGAAAGTGACCGCTAGCAACAAACGATATCGGGAAAACAACCGGGAGAAACTTAGAGAGGCCAAGAAACGATATCGGGAAAACAACCGGGAGAAACTTAGGGAGGCCAAGAAACGATATCGGGTGAAGCATCGAGAAGAATACAATAGGAAAAAAAGAGAATGGTACAAAACCGAAGAATGCCGGACGTATCAAAGACAATATCGTGCGAAAAAAAGACAAAGAGACAAAGAGAAACGGAGAACTTTGGACAAAGTCAAAGCCTTAGGACCTCTTCAATTGACGGTCCGGCTCACAGACTATTTGAAATCGCCTTCGGTGAACACCCCGGTAGAAACGTACTTGGACACCTTTTGTCAATCCCTCCCTTCCGACAATGTGTCACGGGCGGATCAACCAGAGGCTTTGACACTGACGGACATGGATTCGGGGGAGCGTCTAACCCTGGATCGACCTGTATGGGAGCAAGGGCAGGATGATTTGATGGAGCACCTCCATGACTTGATGGAGGACTCGTTGGAAACCTGTTTGTATGACTTGTTAAAGGACATGTCGCCCGACGATTGGGGCCAGCTGGCAGAGGATATGCGGGATCCTTCCTTTGATTTGGAGGACTTTGTGTCCATGTTCCCCGACGACGACATGAATGATGTGATCGAGGACATGTCCCTGAACGAATGGGAACAATTCATGGAGGATGTACTCGACTCATTTGATTTGGATGACTTTGTTTCGTGAAAAAAGACAGTGCTAGACATTTTCACACTTCATTTTCTCAAAACAACATGTAACACTCGGTTTGGTGTATTATTAAAACAATTACAATTTTAAACGTTTCTTGGTTTGCATGATTTTTTTGACCACGCGTTCCGTCTTGGTTTTCTTGCCGGGTAACCGATCAATGGCTTGGATCATCTTGGTATCGGCTTTCCATTTATCTTGCAAATTCTTTGCACGGCTGTAATCAATGTCGTGTTGTTTGGCAATCTTGTCCAAACGATTGATACCGGGATCGCCCTGTTTCAGACGTTTGGTCAAATGCGTGCCGGGCCCATGTACTGATACCCAGGCCAATGAAAGTCTTTGCCGGTTTTGGGTATCCATTTTTGAACATCCACCGCCCCTCCTCTTTGGGATCGTTTCCTTTTGATACCCTTTCTCCTCCTCTTGGTGAGGGGGTTTCATCTTTTTCAGTCACTGACGTAATCCAACCGTCGTCTCAAGTTTTTGCCTTGGGCCCAATCTTCCCACCCGGGTAAGGGTTTCAATCATTCCACTTCACGAGCGGGTCCTTTGCCTTTGCCTTTGCCTTCGGCTAACTGTTTTTCCAAAGTCTTGCGCCGTTCTCGAATACCTTCTAAAGGCGAACGGATATCGTCGCCCCGCCTGGTGGAAGGACTCCCTTTCTTGACAAGGGGAATTTGACTGGTGGTAGCTGCTGCTTTGCCTTTCTTGGTCGCCGGTGTAATGGGAGGTTTCAGGGTCGACGGGCTGCCTTTTATCATGCGCTTCAACCATTGTTCCACGGGTCCCGTCACCAAATCCCCTTTCTCTTTGGCTTCCTCGCCCGGCGGGCCACCCGGTGCCCCCACACCCACGCCTCCCGGAAATTGACGGATGCGTTTGGTTAACCTGGTTAATTCTTGACTCAATGGTTTGGTTTGGGCATTGACCAGGGCGGGTGGGAGTTGAGGGTCCGATAACAACACATGTTTTTTGGCAGCTAACGTGGCGGCTTTGTTCAACAAGGCATTTTCGGTTAATTCGCCTTTGTAATATTGAATGAGTTGTTCCAAATCCTGGTGGGGAATCATGTACACTTCGTCCATCCTGGTTGTTGGTTACACGCCGGGAAAAGTTCCCCGTCTTCCTGGTCACGACAGCTCTCACAAAGCGTGGAGTTCAAGATATGTTGGTACTCTTGATACAACGGGTGATATTTATGCTGCCAATAATGACAATTGTCTTTCCATTTCTCTGTTTCTCGATTGGCCTCTTGTAACAGACGGACCCACGTGGGGAGCGTTAACGAACACATTGACATAACACGTTATGGAGCCCTTGAAACAACCCTCGTCCTTTTTGCGTGATCAACCACTGACGACGTTTTTTCACCGAATGTTGACGACGGCCCAAGTCGCGTAGTACCTTTTCATAGGGTCAAAGCTGCGCCAGGATGGGCGGGTTCACAGTTCACTCACAGCATTGATTTGATCGGCATTGGCATGTTGTAACAGGTCTTGTCGTTTGAAGCGATTGGCTTCTTGTAACACCGACCGAAAAAAGGTAATTGACGTCGAAGCCGTTGCATCTTATCGGTGACGGCGACGATACCGTTGGTTGGCTTTTTGGATCGTGCGTTTTATATGTTTATCCGTTTCGAGAGCCACGGCTTTCCCCAACCCCGCCATTGCTGGGACCAACAAGTTCAAAAACCCTCCTTGTTGACGTCGTCGTCGTCGTCGTCGTCGTCGTGGTCTTCTTCTTAAACGCTGAAGGGCTTTGTTTTGTTTGATGAGGTCCTGCGTTTTCTTTATAGCCTTGACGGGTATTGCGTTTCAAATCTTACCACCAAACCCCGCCTTGTTGGGGTCGTCGTCGATAATACTGTACATTGTTGGTAATGCCTTTCAATGCTTGAGCGCCTAGTTTTCCTAAGGCGAGTCCAAACCCGGGAGCTGGACCTCATAGAACCATATTCATGCCATGCGCTATTTTATCCACCAAACGTGGTTTGCGACGAATTAAAGCCCCTCCTCTTTGACGTCGTTTTCTTTTCGTGGGTCGTCTTCTTTTTCTGACGGCCATGGTTCTAGGAGTGTGGAACTGGGAGGGAGCGGCGTTTTATCCTATTCCGTCCAATAGCCTTTCGACATTAAGGGACGAGGACATCCATCCACGTAGCATTGCGCCTCCACGGGCTGGTACACAAAGTGACGGTGGTAATCTTGCACACACCGTTTGGGTAACGGAGGGGTGAAATCCACAATGGTATCATCCAACGTTTGCATCTTGATCAAAAACCCTTCCAGTCCCTCCAAGGGAACGCCACGCACATAGGTTTTCGATTCGGTCAAGGCTTTGGCATAACTCGTAAACGCAAATCGACTCATGGCTACTTTAAACCGGTATTGATTAAAATCATTCCATCCTTTGACCACCGTGCCCACGGCCGCCAAACACGCCACCAATGTACTGTTGTCCAATAGGGGACCGGCAATCATGCCCGCGGCCATCAGGAGTAACGCCAATCCATTGAACAAGGCGTTGACAAACTTGAAATTATTCAACATTTTTCGATAACACCACCACCATTGTTGGTGGTAAAAGGCATACAAGGAATGCATGTGTTGCCAGGCAGAAGAAGCGACAATAAATCCACCAATGTCCTTTTATTTGGCTGTCTACTCGAATAATATACAGTAACCGATCGAACAAACACACTAACAACAGATCGACCGAATTCGCACGAGGTTTTTAACCTCGTTCCCAGGTTCTCTCGTTCCAAGGTTGTTACGTCACTTATATAACGTCACACACTCCCCAACTTTGAAAATGTCCTCTGGAACATTTGATACTGCAATGTTCAGTAGAGTTCTAAACTCCCATAAAGATATGCCACATTATAATATTCTCACTCTCATTGCTTGTCTTCTTTGCATTATGTGGGTTGATCAGGCCCAATGTCAGCAACTTCATACAAACAAAACTTAGGAAAATACAAATCTTGAAAAACCTATCCATGTTCACTCATAACTTAAAGATGGCACAGTCATAGTTCTTGAATAACTATATCACTTATTTGCCCATTTGAAAGGCATGGCAGCACAAAAGAAAAGACTTATAATAATTCCACAAATAATACAATAATTGTCTGTTCAACAACAACGTCATTAAGAGTCTTAAACAGTCAGTAAACCTGGATGCATCACGCATACATCATCTGCATATACGGCGGGTACACCAAAGGAACATAACAGGGTGGTGCATGGTACTGGTGTGTAGGTAACATCCATGGTGGTTGGAAAGGTGGATAGCACCATCCAGGTACAAGATTGGAACCAGTTTGAACACTACATATGGTTGGCTGTCCCAGTGTATTGTATGTAAACATCCTTGGTGGCTGACGAACACGCTGGGGCCGATTCGGTTCTGAAACTTGTTCTGGTTCTGGCTGTTGGTGTGGTCCAGGATCCAGTTCTGGCTGTTGTTCTGGTTGGAATCCTTGATCTGGTTCAAACTCTTGTTCTGGTTCAGGGGCGCTTGCTGAAGTCTCATCATGGTCTGGTCCTTCCCCCATTTCCTCAGGCATGGCTCCATCCTCAGCATATTCTGAGTGTTCTTCGCTAACTTCCTCAGGTCTTGTCGTAGATGTTACAAGTGGCACTGTGTCCAAATCTCTGGGTGCCAGGCCAGGTATGTCCTTCTCCTCATCTTCACTGTCGCTCTCATTATGGTTAGGTTGATGACCTCTCTCTTTGTGCTGCCTAGTACGAACAGATGTGCTCCTCCTCTCTTGGACTGGCTGCTGCACGAACTCCTGAGTATCTGCATGGAGGCAGTCACATGGCAGTAAGAGATTCCTGTGTAGTACTCTTGTTTTGTCTGGGTCTCCCTCCGGGCTCACCTGGTAGATGGGTAAGTCCCCTTTCTGCTCTCTTACGACATGTATTTTCTGTTCCCAATACGACCGGAGTTTCCCTGGTCCACCACGCTGTGACAAATTTCGGACCAATACCCTGTCCCCGGGTTGCAGATTTGAAAATCTCACTTTGCGGTCATACTGCCGTTTGCCATCCGTTGCAGACTTGGACGTGTTCTTTAGGGCCAGTGAGTATGCTTCCTTCATAGCGACTTTCCACTTGTCTGCGTATTCCGTGTGGGTCACATTAGCTTCCTCTAAAGATGGTTCAAATATCAGATCCACTGGCAGGCGTGGTGACCTCCCAAACAATAGGTAAAACGGTGAGAACCCAGTTGATTCACTCTAGGTACAATTGTAGGCATGTACAACCTTGGGCACATACTCCGACCACTTAGATTTCTTCTCTTCAGGTAGTGTTCGTAACATTGACAGCAATGTCTGGTTGAATCTCTCTGCTTTACTATTACACTGTGGATGGTAGGGCGTGGTCCTTGAACGTATCATTCCACACGACTGCTGCAACTGGTGAAACAAATTGTTTTCAAATTCTCTTCCCTGATCGTGCAGAATGCGGGCTGGCAATCCGAAACGAAGTATGAAATCGTTGTAGAGCTTGTCAGCTGCTGTCCGAGCTGACTTATTCCTAGTAGGATATGCCTGCGCAAATCGTGTGAAGTGGTCAACAATGACAAGAATGTATTCGTACCCACCAGAGCTTCTTTCCAGGTGCAGGTAATCAATAGAAATTAATTCAAAGGGTGCATTGGTGACAATAGGTTGGAGAGGAGCACGCGTAGACACATTTGGTCGCCTTTGCTTCAGACAACTGCACACCTTGGTCACGAAGTGAGTAATGTCTCGCTGCATGTAGGGCCAGTAAAATCTTTCGCGGGCTAGCTGCAGTACTCTCTCTGCCTCCAAATGACCCATCTTTTGATGTAGCTCCTTGTAGACCAAGCGGTGGAATTGCTTTGGCAACACCAGCTGTAGATTATGTCCACACTTCCTCCTCAAGAGCCCATCGCTTCCAATTTCCAGCTTCGGCCATTCACGTAGCAACTTTCTTGTATGGAGTAATTCTCTAGAGATTTCATGGATTGCTGGTTTGCGTCCATTGAGTTTGTATGCAAGGACTCTGCCAATACTTGGGTCTTCTTTCTGAGCTGTCAGAATGACTTGAGGCTCGATTTGATGATAATTCCTGGAATCAAGTAGATTAGAGTCAAGGTTCAACGGATCTGTTCTATCACTGACTGCTGTTATCCAGACTGTATCACCGTTCTGAAGTGCCTTTACACCAGACAAAGTTGCACTGATCACATCCTGTGAAGTCTCTTGTATACAAGTAGGAATGTACTGGTTGATGTCCAAAGGGATTCTTGACAAGGTGTCAGCATCTTTGTTTGCTTTACCGGGTCTGTACTTTATCTCAAAATTGTAATCAGCCAGCTCTGACACCCAGCGATGTCCAGTTGAATTAAGTTTCGCTGTCGATAAATTATACGTCAGGGGGTTATTGTCCGTGTAAACAGTGAATGATGGTGCGTAGTACAGACAGTCCCTGAACTGTTCACAGATAGCTCATTTCAAAGCTAAAAACTCTAACTTTCCAGAATGAAGGTGATAATTTTTCTCCGCAGGAGTGAGTGTTCTAGATCCATATCCTATGACACGCATTTTACCAGACTGTCGTTGATAAAGCACTGCTCCCAGCCCTTCATTCGACGCATCTGTGTGTAGTACAAATGGGAGATCATAATCTGGATAACCAAGAATTGGCGGGTTAGCCAGACAGTCCACAAGTTTCTCTAACACTCCTTGATGTTCTCGTGTCCAAACAATTGCATGCTTGGATGACGCTTGTGTACCATTTCCTTTCTGACTACGCCTTTCTGTTTGATTAGGATGCCTGCTAGTCTTAGCCCTAGGTGATTTCAAGAGTTCGAAGAGAGGCTGTGCAATTCTGGAGAAGTCCTGTATGTATTTTCGGTAATACCCCAGCAAGCCCAGGAGTTTTCTCACATCGCCAACAGTTTTTGGGTTAGTCTCTTTGAGTGCCAAAACCGCCTTAACATTTGAAGTATCCACTCGATATCCGTCAGCAGAAACAATCCTTCCCAGGTAATTGACCTCCTTCTTGAACATTTTGCATTTTCTGGCTTTCAGCTTTATTCCGTGTTCACGTAGCCTCCTCAAAACTGTCCGAACATTTTCAATGTGCTCCTCAAAGGTTCTGCTGAAAACAACCACATCATCCAAATAAGGCACACAAATTTCATCTCTAAGTCCTTCCAAACAGTCCTCCATAAATCTTTGAAATTCTCCAGGAGCATTTCTAAGACCGAATGGGATCCTCACCCACTCGTAAAGGCCCCACGGTGTTACAAATGAAGTCATGTGTTGACATTGAGGGCTGATAAATCCCTGGTGATAAGCATTTCCTTGATCCAGAAGAGAACACCACTTGTTCCCTCCAAGATTCTCAATGGTGGTTTGTACCCGAGGAAGCGGATGTCGGTCTGGCACTGTTCTCCTGTTCAGCTCACGAAAGTCCACACACAGTCTCAAAGAACCGTCCTTTTTCCGCACACAAACTACTGGCGATGAGTAGGCTGAGCGTGACTTCCGCACCCATCCACGGTTCAGTAAATCTTCAACATATTGCTTCACTTCTGGATACAAAGGCTTTGGAATAGCTGTATAGTTTTTTTGGACTGGACGATTATCGGACAGGTTAATTTTGAGTTGCAGACCTTCCGCGCACCCTACGTCATCATCATCTTTCGAAAAGGAATCTGCTTCCTCTTTGAGCATGTTCACTACTGCAATTTTCTGATCTTCTGTCAAATCTCCTAAATCAACATCTGGAGGTGGATTGCTAGTCTCACTTTGACATTCCTTCATTACAGTTGCATCTGATTGCAATCCGGGCTCTTCTCCCTCCTCTGACGATTTGTCACTAGAAGAAACACAGTCTGCTGAACTTTCTTCATCCTCTCTCTTTCTTACTTCTAATGGTGTTACAGATTTGACTAGCTGGAGCTTGCCTAACACTGTCCTGTTTCTTAAGGTAATGTCATGGTCTGTGGTATTTCTCACTTGAATTTTGACACGTGATGAAGCACTACCTCTGATAGTTACTAATGTTTCAGGGACCTCAAGTGCTGATGGCCATGGTGATTCAACATCTGGTTCAAACAATACTGGAAGTCTTGATTCAGTCGGGCCAGTATTAACAGAACAAGTTACTGCTACTGTCCCATTCTTAGAAACTACCACATCCCTTTTGGTTACTTTAACACTACACAGTTCACTTGGAGTGTTAGTCCTAATGAGACCAATCAAAGCTTTAACATTCTCCTGCTTTGCATTTGGAAGGCTTGAGCTCAAGGCATTGACTAAAGTCTCTTCATAATTGTTTGGTGGCTCACCTACAGGGTTTCTTACAATTTCTTCAATTACATTGTATCCAATAATAGGGTGATCCATAGCTTCTGTTGAGATCAGGAAGGGTACTGACATACCATGTTTGTCATCTGAGGTCATTAGTTTGAAAGAAACTTCAATCCATTCTTCATATGGGATTTCTGTACCATTAGCTGCTTTCAGATCAAGTCCTTTGTCATTAAGCAGTTCATCCATTTGACGACTCTCAGCTGTAGGCAGGTTCTCAGCAATCCAATCCTTGGAAACAATAGAAACTTGGGCACCAGTGTCCCATAATGCTTCAGTTTGAACATTGTTCATAACACACTGAACCATACATCTCTTTCCCACCAATTTTGCAACTTTAGCATGTTGGTTTGGTGTTAGGTGACTAACATACATGCCACTGTCAGAAAGATCTCTTTTCTCCTCATTAGACAGATACTTGATTACACTACACAACTGCTTATGCTTAATCCAGTGAGCTCTTTGGCATTTCTGAGAACAGTAATGTACTGAATGACAATTGGAACATTGCTTTAGAGATAATCCTCTCCTGCCACAGTTAACACAAACATGGGACCTTTTAATGTGGTCATCAGCTACTCCCTGTCCCGCGGTGGTAGCCTCCTCCGGTTTCCCTGATTTGGTATGTTGGCTGCACCCCCGCGACATCCTCGTGCAAAATGAACCACAGCGGAAACAGTGGTCACAGAACTCTTGGTTTGCTGTTTGGCATGCTGGGCAGACACGTCTCCTTTGGTTCTCAAATGGTTGCCTAAAGTGAACTCTGTCTCTCTCTTTGGTATTCTGGGAAGCCATGGCTTCTTTCAAGACAGCAATATCCGATTGGACAGCCTCAAGGGTGACCATTAATCTGTCAGGCCTGTCAGACTTCGCTTCCTTTTTTGACCCAGGCTTTTTTTGCTGCATTTGACCACCTGATTCGGTCTGCTCGCCTTCAACTTCCAAACAATTTACTCTGATGTTTTTGTGATTGGTAGCTCCAAGCTTACCCTTTCGTTCTGACTCTTCAGATACAACCACATTGATTTGTTCCATTAACTCTTCATCAGTAACATCTACTTTCTGGAGGAATGGCCGCAATTTATTACGGACAGATTCATCTTGTAGGCCAGTTTCAACAGCGTGCAGAAACAAGAGATGAACCAGAGAGGATTCATATTTTACAGTACCACCCTCAGCTTGCGATGCAAAGAGAACCTGTTGTCTTAAATCAAGGGCCCTTATTAAGAAGTCTTAGGGAGTTTCCTTCGGTCATTGGCACATTGTTGTTAGTTCTTGGTACAGTTCAGTACCTGACTTCTGCTTGTAATGGGCTCTTAACATCTGCCTTAGTTTTGCTAAGGTAAGCTCTTTCATGGTTTCTAAGTATGATCTCAACTTCAAGTTGGGGCTAATAGCACGAATATCTGCATAAATTATCTCCCGTTCTTTATATCCTTTCTCAAGCCCTGCATCTATTTGGCGAATTAAACTAACGAAGGACAATCTGTCCTTTTGTTCCTCTCCTCCAATAACACCCATGATCTTAAAATCTCTCCTAAGAGCAGTTTTTACATCAATGAGTGACACGTTACCTTCTTTTGGTGCTTTTGGGTCCTCCTGCTTTATCGAAGCCTGCTCCATTTTCTTCTTGTACGACTCCATCATTTCCTCGAATTGTTTACATAGTGCTTCGTATTCCAATTTCGGTTTTACCGATTCTTCTTTGTTTTGCCCTGTTTCTTCGAGTGGTGGTGGCGTCCCAGCAATAAAATTCTTAAGTTCCGTAAGATATTCAACTTTACTTTCCGTTTGTTCAAGCTCAACTTCAACTTTTGCACGAACGATCCGCGACATGGCAAGCTTACTCTTTCCTTTGTATTCCTTTGATTCCAAACCCACATGCTCCGCTAACTGCTCCATTTCCACGATCGGGAGCTTACAAATTCCTCCCTCAACTTGAAGTTGCAGTTCTTCGAGCTCTGAATCCATCATCTTTCTTCTTGTTACCACATAAGCTTATGTTCTAGTGCAGTTAAAGGATACGCAAACCACAATTCACCGCCATTACTTCGATCGGCATTCCTTCGCTTTGATTACGGTCTCCACAGAAAACAACGCAAAACATCGGTTGAACAACGGTCCTGGCGGGGTCGCCAAATGTTGCAGGCAGAAGAAGCGACAATAAATCCACCAATGTCCTTTTATTTGGCTGTCTACTCGAATAATATACAGTAACCGATCGAACAAACACACTAACAACAGATCGACCGAATTCGCACGAGGTTTTTAACCTCGTTCCCAGGTTCTCTCGTTCCAAGGTTCTTACGTCACTTATATAACGTCACACATGCGTTGTAACAATTCCGGCGGGAAGGGGACGTCATGACGTCGGGATCCATTCAATAAAGACAGGACCGTTTTTTGAGCCAAGGGCTCACGTCGAAAGCCGGGACGAAGAGCTTTGCACGGTCGGTGGTCCTCCCTGTTTATAACTGGTCACGATACTATTGGTCATGGTGACAGCGGCAATTTCTCGACCTTGTGCCAATTGTTCTTGATCTTGTAACATCATACATAAATGTCGTTGTAAATCGGCTTGACCCAAGGTACGAGGCTGACTCCCAGAACTCCAAGATCCTCGAGGGGTGGTTTGTTGGGCGGGATCGGGGGGTGTCCAAGGTAACCTGGGGGGTCGTAGGGGTTGTCGTGGGCGTCGTCCTCGTCCTCGGCCTCGACCTCGTCCCGGTTGTCCACGGGGAGTACTGCGACGACTGCCTCCACTGCCGCCACTGCAATCATCTCCACCCCCACCTCCGCCACCCCCGGCACCCGCCGCGGCCAAGGGTATGCTCACATGACTCGCCGGGGTTCGAGCACCGGGCGACAATACTCAGGCGCTCCCCCAACTAAGAGGGGTGTGCGCTCCATCGGTCGACGGGGTGCGAGACGCTTGACTCCCTACTCCGGCAAGGGACGCAGCCCCAAACGTACTGGGGGAGGGCAGCTGTTCCACATAGGCGATCATGTCCTCGACGCTCATTTCATCAAAGGCTTGGTCGATCAAGCTTCGGTCCCCTGTATCCAAAATTTCTTGGATGGTGCCGGGGGACACTTAGTTGGTGGTGGTCGTACCCACCCCGGCCGGGGACACGGTGTCGTACGCTTGCAGAGGACGTGGGGATCCATCATCGGCCATGCTCGGTCTTTCGAAGGACCGTTCAAAGGGTCTCCATTTATAGACGTTTTTGATAGATGCGAGTCCATCCTTCGTCTTTTAAGAGGTGACTCAACAAGCGTTGTTGATCGGAGGAGGCCGGATGTAAATCCAAGACCAAATACCCATAAGGCCGCATGGTGGCTTGATGAAAGGTATCTAAACTGTCTTTCAAGGTGGTGGGAAACGATTGAAGCAACACGTTGCGCACCCCCAATTGATCGCGGGGGTTCTTGAACGCCACAATGCGCATTGCGGGAAATACTTTTGGCATATCTGCCGACGGGAAACATGTCTTGGCACAAATAAAGCACCGTCACGTTTTGATGATGGGAATGTTTGGTGAATAAATCCAACACGCGTTTATCGTGACTCCCTTCGTCCATCAAATCATCCAAGACCATCACCCCTTTACGCCCTGGAGGAAACCATGACAGCAAGGCTTGATGATCGGGAATGCCTTCGTGAAACATCACCCCACGATCTTGCATGCCTTGAAATCGATCTTGCCATGCACCATAACAATAATGCACTTGGGTCGGTGGGGTTTCAAACAAGTCCGGGTTGTCTAACAAGAGTTTTTCCGTAAACACGGTTTTCCCGCATCCCGATGGCCCCACCACCAAAATACTGGACGGGGTATGAAAACGAAACGGTTTACCCACTTGCATGACCGTCCGACACAAAAAATGACACAGCTTCATTTTCAACCTTTTTAGTAACAACCACGTTGATGATACGGGTGACAACACACTTGGTACCATCTCGTTTCTTGGCCTACAATCAATTGTTTCAGGCGATGACCGGCTTGATGGTCATTGCTTACATAATCCACATCGGAACAGTCATTTAAAAAATCTTGCAAGGTGCGTCCACGGGCTTTGGCTTTCAAGTACAACAAGGGGTAATCGCCACACGACTTGCTAGAGATGGCTTGCAGGGACTTGCCATTGGTCACCACGTACTTCCAATGTTTTACAATCCACGCTCGGAACGGGGCGGCTTGCTCGTACGTTTCCAACGGCAATGCATAACTGTCCATCACTTCACACACGTTCTGATCGGTCCAGACCGCTAACCAATGTTGCCCGGGTTGGTTGTGCGGGTCCGTGTTCACAATGTAACCTTGCGGGGTGGTCTTGCGAGGGGTCTTGGGTAATCGGTCACAGGCCACCGTATCGTAAAACACCGGTTTCAATTGAGGGTCGTCGCGAGCTAAATAATCCAACTGCACATTATTCAAGGCCACGTATTCCATTTTTTAGTGCTGGTAAATGTTGTACAACACGGCTCCGTTCCGGTCAATCTCCAGCAAGTTCTCAAATTCTCTATCACGAACACGGTTATATTGGTATTGGGCGCGGCTCCAAATTCTAAGGTGAGTTGTAAATCGCCGGTTTGCTTGGGGTTGAGTCTTTGACTGTCAGCACATCCATTGGCCGCATTGTCAAACATGTACAAGTTACAATTTTTAGCTTGGCCCCAATCTCCTAGTTCCACCATATTGCCTTTCTTTTTACACCAAGCGCCACTGGCTTGCAGAAAACGGAAGTACCCCAGGTTATCTCGGGTGGCATCGTTGTGCACCAAGTGCAGGGTTTCATAAGGGTATTCTTCTCCTTTGACAATCTGTTTAATGGAGGTCAAACCAAATTTCTGGAAGCAGAAGGGATCTCGGGTCACATCGCCATTGAAGGTGCGGCTGTCCACCAGACCCACAATCAATCGGTCAGGTACTCTGTTTTGAAACAGGTTGGGGATGTCAAAGCGGACCAGGTTGCCTTGCATGCTGAAGGTGCGGATTTCACTGTGGACGGTTGGGTAGGTAGCCACGGCTCCTTCATTGTGTCTTTGGGCAGACAAACTGCTGTACACGGCTTCATTCAAACGCAGTTGACATAGATGAAACCGTAGTTTGACATCGCCTTCCACCAATTGGCCAGCCAGAGCCACGCCATTCAAAAACAGGTTCGGACCATTGAAATGAAATTTCACCTTGATTTCTATGCCAGGCACCAACAGTTTGCCAGTGTGAAAGACTTCCAAGTGCGGGGTAAACACCAGACTGTGCGTGACGCCTCCAGCATACTTGGCGGTTTCTGCTACCATGGCGGCCAAAGCCCCTTTGTGATTGGCACTGAGAGCGTTATAGGCTGCATCAGGTGTGCCATAGTCTGTGTTGATGGCGGTCCATTGGGGTGGGAAATCCATTTGATTGAACCATCCTTGCGGTCCCAACACGGTCTTGCCATCTTCTTGGTCATAATTCAGCAAGGTTTCTAGGTAGGCTTTGTAATGATAGGTGTCGGATTGAGGACTGATCAACGTGCCATTCAACTACAAGTCAAGTTTGACTTGCAAGTTTGATGATGGTATGGGCCAAATTGTTGACGGGCCACAATTTTTCATTGGCCACCAGGTTCGCATTGTTACTCTTTTTCAAACTCAATTCCATGGTAAAGTAACTGCGTCCCAAATCCACAAAATCGTCCAACCCTGGCACTATGAATTCCATGGCATTGATGCCCGTGTTGGTGGGTTGAATGGTGACCATGCAATAGGCATTGATGCTAATGTCGGTCGGCGGCACCTTGAAAATCCGTAACGCCGGGTTGAGGGTCCCTTCGGAACGCGCGTGAGCCGGCGTGGCTTGAGTACTCACGTCAGGCATGTTAACGTCGTCGTCGTCTAGTCGTCGAACCCCGTCGTCGTGAGGGGTTTTTATACCGTCGTCGTCGTACCAAACGTTGTCTCAAATCAAATCCTCCTCCACGTTGTCTTCTCATGAGTTTCCAAAAAGAAAACAGACCTCCCCGTTGAGGGAACCCTCGATCACTACGAATCCGTCGAGGTCGCGAAGGCACGGGATCCATCAAACCCCAAAAATATCGCGAGCGCGTTTGGTTTGTGTGGGAAAAAAGGCACTGGCCACACGCACGGATTCTTTCACGTTCTTCTGGTTCAACGCTTTCTTAGCTTGTTTGGTGATTTCCTTTTTAATGACGTCTTCGGCTCTGCGTTTGACGCCTCGTGATAACTCTGCTTTCAATCCCCTCACGGTATTACTAGGCAGTTTCAACGGATTCCGGGTCCTTTTAAGGCCTTGGAAACCCCCACGCACGGCCTTCCTCATCAGCCCGTTGCCGTATTGATCATACCACTAGTCCGTACGAAATCGTGTCAAACTCCCCCCTCGCATGTTGTTTCTTCTTGCTCTTCACCAAGGACCAACTTTGGTCTGTGCTTCACGTGACCCTTTTTATATCGTCATTTGCGTTTTTTCTTCCGACTGGTAGCTGCTTCCATCGCTTTTTTGCCACCGTAACCCGCCGCACCACCCACCGCACCTAGAGCCGCGGCCTTCCCCACAGCCATCAAGGCTGGAACGAGAGCGGCTAGTGGCAATAGACCACCTCGTTGACGTCTCTTTTGACGCGCTCTTGTCTTTGGCATCTTGTTGTTTTCCCTTTTCAAGTCACACGCGTTTTCTTTTTATGTCTTTTTGAAGTGCAACGTGACAATGGTGTTCCCTTTGCCAAACTTGACCAAGTCTCGCCCGGTGCCAACCGTTTCGGCCACTTGAATTTGAATGATTTCCACCACTTCATTGCGAAGCGGTAGGTATTGAATGTGCCACGGTTCAAAGTACAGGGTGCCTCGTCCTTCTCGCTTGTACTGGATTTCTCGCAACAAATCGGTCACGCGATTGCCCACAATCGTGCTGCCTGCTACGTCCGAGTACACGTGCAACGATCGCGAGGGATCTCCCACCACAGCACGAAACGCCACATTCAAGTTGGTGAAAGGCCAACTACAACTCATACTCAATTGTAAATGATCGGGTGAAAACGAACGCACCGTCCAAAAGACCGGGTTGTGCTGATCGTCGTTCAAATCGTTTCAATCGTTGTCAATCGGTTGTTTCATGTTGGGTATTTGATCCCCCATGAATTCTTGTTGTAAGTTAGGCCCCAAAATCAAGCCACTGTCTATTTTACGTAACCATCCCATCTTGAGAGCCAACTTGGTGTAGATGGACAGGCCCGGCGTGTCGGTTTTGCAATGACAGACATTCGTGTTGTCAATGATGAGATCGTCCCCTTCCCAACGAAACTTGACGTAGGTGTGTTTGCCTTGATCATTGGTAAAACGACCTCCTTGAATCGCCGTTTCCTTGCGTCGTTGTTCCAAGTGAGTAATGGCCGCTTTCATGAAACTCACCCCATCCACCACCCAATCCAAATGTTGGATGTCATTGATGAGGGTTTCAGCCGTCCCTACTCGCGTGGTGGTTTCCCCGTCTTTTCCACCCGGTTTGGGATAGGTTTGGTCCCAGGACGTCCACATAACGTACCCATCTTTTTGCACCAAGTCGTACAAATTGACGTGCGTATCTGGTAAGGAAATGGCACTCAACCCCACTTGCCATGGAACTCCGGATAACCGTAACGGTTGAGGTAAACGAATCTTGAACGAATTGGCTTGGTTGTTGGGAAATTCATGTCGGTCGGCATGGCTTGGTAACGCCACGTAGAATGACATCCTGTCTTTTTTTTCTTCACACCACCACTTCCCTTTTTAAAGTGGAGGGTCATCAGGGTATGCCCTTCGTCAAATTGCACCAGATCCCCATTGGTTTCGGCCATCTGCGTTTCCACGATTTCCACCACTTCATTGCGTACCGGGACGTATTGAATGTGTCGAGGTTCAAAGTGGGTGGTGTTTTGAAGGTGGTACTTGATTTCTCGTAAGAGATCCGTGATGCGATTGCCTACCATGCTGCTGGTGCCTACATCGCAATACACGTGCAAGGGACGCGTGGAGGGAAATTCCGACGAGAGACGAAACTTGTCGTTGACATTCACAAAACGCCAATGGCACGATAGACTCAACACCACATAATCCCCATCCACTTTCTAAAAGGTGGGCTTGTTGTTGCCATCGAGGACATCCGTCTCGGTGGGAATGGTTGAAATTCCTTGAAATTCTTGCAAGAGATGGGGCCCCAGGCGATACTTGCCAGGGGACACTTGTTCGATCCATCCCATTTTTAGGGCCAAGCTTTTTCCCCATGACACGCGCGCCACTTGTGTTTTGTAATCCACATTGCTGGTATTCAACAACAAGTCCCCTTCGAGGTCCGTTCAAAGGTCGGGTACAACTTGAGTCCATTGTTCCCCACGCATTTGTTTTTGGGTTTGGTTCGTTTAGCACGTTCTTGCTCATAACGATACACCAGTTGGTGAAAAAATTGAACTCCCGTCGACGAGGCCATCTCCTCTTTCATGTCTTGACCCTTGACGGTCAATTCGTGCTGTTGAAACCACCATGCATCGTCTTCAAAGTCGTCTTTGGCATGCGCGTGTTCGTGCCATCGCACGTACAGCAGAGGCTCTTGATCATCGACAAAATCTTCCCCCACGACGGGAATGGTGGGTAAGGACGAACTCACCATGCCCACCATCCATCCTCGTCCCACAAATCGTATGGGTTTGGGCAACCGGTTTCTGAAATGATGCGCCCGGTTCTGAGGAAACTCGCGTCGACCGGCATGACTCATCAACGTCACGTAAAACGAAGAGCTGGGGACCCAGGTCATGATTATTGGTGTTGTCTTTTTCGCTTGGGTGGGGTTTCTTTGGTCTTGACTTGTCGTTTGGGGGTCGAAGAGAGGTCACGTCTCCACGGGCAATCCAACTATTGTACTTGTCCGGCCACCCTTTCCACTTGACCAAGGGACGATCTTTTTGACGCTTAAGTACCTTTCGATCCGAAACAAGGCTTGGTCGGACACGTGCACTTTTTGTAAATCCGCCTCGTAAAACGTGCCGTCGACGGTCGTGTCATCCTATTCGCGAATCTTATAGGTGGGCACCGGTCCCGGCACCACGCGATGTACCACAAACACTTCTTCGGTCCAACCGGGTAAATAGCCTTTGGCAAACGTACGATGAATCTTGTTGAGACGCACCCTATCTCCCACCTTGAATTGGAGTTTTTTCTTTCCTTTCAAACGGGGGTCATACAATCGTTTCCACACGGCATTCTTCGTTGTCCCACGTCACGTCTTGGGGGGCCATGCCAATACTCCGATGACGCGTGGCATTGTACGCTTGCACCAACTCGGGTAACACATCGTCAAACCGTAACGTGTTGGCGGCGGTGAAATAGCGGTACAAACGTTCTTTCAAGGTCCGGTTAAATCGTTCCACCACACACGCTTTGGCACCCCCCTCGGTCGAAAAATGTTTAATGCCCTGCTCGTCGAGCCACCGTTGAAACGTGCGGTTGTAAAATTCCTTCCCTCGATCCGTTTGCAACCGATTGGGTTGACGTCGCCCTTGTTTCACAATCTTCTCAAAGGCATGGACCAACGCCACCCCAGTTTTGGCTTTCAAGGGTTGCACCCAGGCGTATTTGGACAAGGCATCCAACACCGTCAGTAAATACCGTATGCCACGATTATACTTGGCCAAGGGTTGGACTTCCACCAAATCCGCCACCCATTGATCATCCAATCCCCCGACAATCACAGGCACAATGGGAAAACGACGACGTCGCGGTTTATGTAACGTGTAGGCCAAATCCCCTTCCAAGGTGCGTTGGGCTTTTTTCAAGGGGAGGTGATGGGCCTTGGCAAACCGTTGCACGCCTCCTAAACTTCCGGGGGCTCTAGGATCATGGTAACGGCTCAACCATTGTTGTGAGACATCGAGCTTTTTTTCTTGCGAGGTGCCATATCTTCTGACACTCATCCCATAAGGCGGGTATGGAAGGGACGGTATGCGGGTGCGCCTTTTGAATGGTTCGATACCATTGCCAGGCTTTCGGGTGGGCTTTTAACCATAAGACAAACACCACCCATCGATACAGGTTGAGATGCACCTGGGTTTCTTCAAAGACATGGAGAGGAGGCGTGTCCTCGGGACAAGGGGGAATGGGGATTGGTTCGCCTGGTTGGTGATCATATAACACTTGGCAAAGGGTTTGATGACATTGCCATTGAACCAGAGACAAGAGACCACACAGACTCCATGGTCACACTAATTTTATTCGTACTACATGGACCTTTATACATTTCCTAAAAGAGACCAAGACGGTCATGGGTGATCGTCTCTAGACCTTTCTGCCAGTTCTCTACAGAGTCACTGTACTTGGGTGGAGGTGGAGCCACCATCACCTCTTGACGGTTCTTGAGATCTTGAATTTCTCGCAGCAACTGTTTCTCATAGTCTGTCAGGGGGCGTTCTTGTTCCACGTCCTCTTTCCTTCTGACTCGAGGTGGTGGGCCTGGGAGGTCCACCTCCCGTTTGGGATACCCTTGTGCATCACGGGTCGACAAAGGCGGTTCAGCGAGTGGGTCAGCTTTTTTGGGGGGATGGTCATGAAACCAACTCCAGTACTTGGGACCCAACGGTTGATCGGCCCACCGGAAAAAGTGACATCCTGCTACGGTTGTTTCACCCCCACGGTGCATGGCTTTTTATACCCCTGAACCCTTCCTGGGGCCTCACGTGATTGGTCAGATTTCCCACCTTTTCATGACCATAGAAGGACCTCTCGTGTTCCCATTGGTCAGCTGCCCCTATTTAACGAGCTCTCTTTGTTCCCGGCTTGTCATTCAAAGTAGATGGACTACTATCAAGATCTCAAACGGGACGACTTTGCCTCAGACGACGAGTATCTGGCCGAACGTGTCAAACGAGGTCTGGCGGCGGGCTTCACGTTCCAGCAGTGTCGACATCATCACCTCATTGATTTGGCTTTGGCCTTAGGGTTGACTCCAGCCGAGATTCTAGCCATTGTGGGACCTGACACGGGATACATTTTCCCCAACGAATGACATGATCGGAGAACAAAATCTCGAGGCCCTGGAACTCCAAATTGGCCATGGGCATGTGATGTACACCGGGGGAGCCACAGGCACCGACGAATTGGTCGAACAAATGGCCAAACAGTTTGGTATGCAAGTGGAAGTCCTGGTCCCCCCTAACCATCCTCGAGCCCAATTCATCACGCCTTCCACGGTGGAAGTGTTGATGCTTGCCAACCCACATCTTCACCAGGCGGCTCAGAAACTAGGGAAACGGATGCCTACTCATTTTTACACGCTTCAATTGTTGCAACGCAATTATCAAATTGCTAAAAAAGCGCATACGATCTATGCTTTTGGCATCTTGGAAAAGGATAGTAAACGCGTGAAAGGGGGCACAGGGTGGACCGTGCAATTGGCTTTGGATCAAGGCAAACAAGTCTACCTGTTTGACATACCCAGTCAATCGTGGTACCGGTCAGACCATTACTACCAGGTCGACGGCGAGTCGACCACCCTGGTCACTGGCAGTCAATTTCTACCTTGGGGTCCCAAAGGCCCGACCCTTCATCAAAGCAGTGCGGTGGTGGGTTCCCGAGATGTGGACAACCAAACCCGGGAGGAAATCAATCGCACCTTCTGTCTACCCGAAAACATTGACCAATTACGTGTGGAACTCGAAGACTTTCATTTGTAAATAGCCTTTTTCAATTGTACATAGCTTTTTTTTAATTTTTAGTTTTTTTACTTTTTAATCTGTACATAGCTTTTTTCAATTTTTAGTTTTTCCAATTTTTAGTTTTTATTTTTCCAATTGTACATAGCTTTTTCAAATTTTAGTTTTTATTTTTCAATCTGTACATAGCTATTTTTTAGTTTTTTTCAATAGGACCCATTTTTCCATTGTACATAGCTTTTTTCCCATTGTACCTAGGAGCGCCCACTGCGGCGTGGCAAGAACATAGACAACCATTTCATTGTAAACATCAACTCTTTTAATTAAAAAATTTTAAAAAACTGACAACACCGATTTTGCACGTTGATCATAAATAGTGTCTCTTGACTCACAGCAGCCTTGACTCACAATTAAAAAATGTCCACATAAATAAAAATGTTCAAAATTCTAAACACCGTCGCCCCGATTCCATCACATCTCTCTTCATCTCATCGAGCCGCCGCCACCGCTCCTGCTCCTTCTTGATCTCACCAAAATAGTACACAATATTCTGCCAGCGAAGGCCCGCATGAATGTTGAGGAGGTTGGCAACCAGGTGATTGATAAGTTCATGAAAGTGTTCTAACGTAATGGACCATTGAGTGTGATCCAAAGTCCACACGCGGTTCCTGTTGATCCACGGGATGATACGGTGGACAAGGGCCTTGTTTAACATTTTAGTCGACGCCTCGTGTTGCCAAAGGTGGCGGTGAGCATTCTCAATGTAAATCATTGCCAGCAAATACATTTGTAAAAAGGCCGCCACACGCTCATGGTTTAACGGACGCCACGTTTCTTGTCTTCTCTCATGCATCCTCTGCGCCACTCTCTCGACGTGGGTTCTCTCGGGCCGCACACGTCTCCTCAACGCCTCTTCACCATTCGCATTCACGAAACTGCACAGTCTGCCCAACGTACTTCTCGACATGTTTCCCGCTCACTGACAAACAAAAGTTCACAAGGAACCGACTCAAAGCTAGGAGTGATGCTCTGGGGCCTCGCTTGACCTAAATACCCAGACCTACGCTAAGCATGATGGGACATCAGGGAGGGGGGTCCCCCCACCCCGGTCCCTGTCCCTCCCTGGACCCCATATGTCCTGATTAGTGATTGGTCCTTACCACCCTCAAACGTGACCTTCAGGTCTCTATAAAAAACCACGTCATGTTTTTATGTCCGTTGACTTTTTCTGGAGAGTTGAAGGGTGATGATGGTGCTGCCTTGTTTGAAGGGAGCAGGCTGCCCATTGGCTGTTTGAATGTCAATGGCAATGCTGTCAAAGATGGTTTTGCGAAGAGGAAAATACATCCGTTGAGTGGTATCAAAATGATGATTGGTATTGTCGGCATCAATGGTACGTAAAAACCCTTTTTGTTTATTTCCAACAACGCTGTCAATGACGAGATCCGTGTAAATCATGAGTTGTTGTTGTCCTTGTTGCGGTTTGACGGTTTGGGTGGTGGGAAATGGCTGCCGACTGAGATTAGGACCCAAGAAGAAGTAATAATCGAAATCTGGATGAGTAAAGCTGACGGAGTCGATGCCATGAGATGGATGTTTCTCTTGGGGACCTATCGTTTCTTCCCATTTGTGTCGATCGTCGTAATCCACGATATTTTTCACCAGATAATTTTTTTCTTGGACGATGAGTTGTTCACCTGTTTTACCGTCTCGGACAAATCCCATCATTTGAGCGAATTTCCGTTCCATTTCAAATTGCATGTTGGTTGGAATGAGCACATATAGGGAATCTAATTTGGGGGCGACGCCGGTATTGGTTATTTTGACGTAGGGTTGAGCGAGGTTGAGATTGGCTAGTTGTTGTCGTTTGGATAGATCGTCCACGTCCATTTTTGATATATCCATCATGACCTCCATGTGTTGTTTTTCCATTTCGTAAGCGATGGCGATCCATGCTTCTTTCAAGTTGTTGTAACACCCTGGGGGTAAATGTATTTGTTTGGTGACTTTAAGTGGCGCAGTTCCATCGGCACGTTTTGGCATGTATTTGATATCTGTTTTCATCCAGTGTTTTCACTATCTTCTTTAGTCCAATTCTGCTTCGTTTGATGTTCCAATTGTTGATTAAAAGCGGGGTGTGAGATGTGAACGAGGGCGGCTGCCCAATCGTCTTCTAGGAGATAGTGTAAATGAGGAAGCCTGGCGGTAAACTTTTGCCCCGTGCCTACCGCTTGATCACTGATGAGGGTGATGTAGAAACTCATGCTGACAACAATAAAAACAACATAGCCCATGGTTGCTTTTTTATACCTATGTAAGGACCTCCCCCGGTGCCTGATTTGGACTTTGGACTCTGAGCCTGCGGTTTTCCCACCCTGGTCTGCGGTTTCCCACCCCAAACCACGTGACTTTTGGTCACGTCACTTCCGGTTGCCATGACGTCACTTCCGGTTCAGTCCCCATGACTTCCGTGCGCCATGTTGGATGACGTAACCATTCACTTCAAGTTGACCTTTGACCCCTGGTTGTCATGTGACCCTCTCTCCACCAATCAGAAGTCAGAAAAAGTCAAGGAGGTGTGTATGCAAATTACCGTGGGAAATTTCTCTATCTGGGCCCATATTACTACTCATTTATTAGGGCCGATTTCAACGGTACAATTTTTGCTTACAACTGTTGTTTGCCACTAATGATCAGTCCGGATTGTCCCGATATATCGGGACAGCAATGACGTCATGAAGCTATTGTTCGCAAGGAAAATGGCGGCCGTTTTTCAAAAGTCACACGCACACAAAGAAATTTATTGTTTCCAGTCTCTCACAGCGTTCATCCAGGACTTTCAGCGGGCAAGAGACAAGAAGAAGCATCGGTTGCCATTTTGGAAGTTGCGATATTTATATCTTTGGATTTTGCTTGTATTAATCGACGATGTAGTTACGATTTTTGCGGTCAGATTTTAAGGTACGTAAAGAATAAGCGTTATTTTGTAGCATTCACCCACTTTTTATTGAACTGGTTTTATTTTTTACTAGTTCTAGTGTTGTTAAAGCTTCATTGTGCAAAATTTCACGAGTGTAAGCAACGTCGATTTTATGTAAGGTGTCTTTGAATATGAGGCTTTACGAGTGTAGACAAACCGCTGCTGTCGTAATGCTTGTGTACTGCGTCGTTCCTTTGTGTTAACGGGAATCGTTTTCATTTTTATCTCTCTTATAAAGTACATGGAAGAGCACACGCGATTGCTTGAGGCACTTTGCCGAATTTGTGGAGTTAAACTGAAAGGGAAAGAAAGGAAAGCAGAAGTCCTCAAATATGCGAATGAAATCCGTGAAATTTGGGAAGTGTCTGTGCTGGTTGATTCACCCAATGTGCATCCCAAATACACTGATTTGCATGAAATGCAGAGTGAAATGCAGCAACAAAGATTACCTTGCTGGAAGGAACAAATGAGGCCCCCACTCTCTAGATATAAAATTTTCTTTAATTTTTTTTTGGAGTTTAAGAAACCCTCTCTCGCTCTTTATGTGTGGGCGGCGAGGGGGATATTGTGGAGATTTTCTGTAACTAAAAATTGTGATTGGTTTATAGCCATTTAACATTAAATGAAATGGAGACAGGAAGTGATTATTTTATTTGGTAGTGTAAAACTTTCTTTATAGATTGTAAACGTCATTTCAGCAGGGAATGGAACTTTGCGTGATTTGTTTAGACATTTTGGGAGATTTGAAATGACCTTATGTGCTACCTAAGCAGAAAGAAGATTAAGCAAGTTAGGAAAAATAGGCGGTAAGCATTTCTCATTTTTCCAAAATTCCACGTCTGTTCACCAATTCGCAGATTGATTACTTAATTACAATGTTTACTTTGTCATCACTGAAGAAACTTGCAAGTCACCAGTTCATACATGTTCATACAAGAATCTGTTTCGAGCAAAGTTTTCCCAGATGAAACAGATCAACTCCCAAGTGAAGTCCAGTATATCTCAATCTGACCATTGATCATTTTGTGGTCTGCTCAAATTACTGGGTGATGTTTATTCCAACCCACACCTGTTGACAGCCTCTTGAAAATTTCATTGTGTAGTACTGCAGGATATTTTTGTGTCACATTTTGCTTTGGAGAAGCTGTAAATCAATTCAAAACACTGTGTGACTTGTAAAAATAACCTGTAATTGCAACACAAAAAAGCCATCTAAGAGTAAGCAATTCATTATCCATGGCACTTGGCAGATCTTCTTTTCTGCTGTGATCAGTTGGGGGGGTCATGTACAGAAAACCAATATTCACCACTTTTCATTATTGGGAAATATGTCTCATCATAGTGCTCAGAGGATGTTTAATACCAAATAGGTAGCTCAACTTTAGCTTAGTGAAATCAAATGATAAACAGATGGAGAATGAACTGCGTGTCTTAAGTACACATAGAATAAAAGTTATATTTAAATATCCCCTTGCAAGACCTTATGTACGTGTGCAGGTTGCAATTTCTTTGTAAACAAAGCTACTTAAAATGAGTGGACTATTGGAAAATTATGAGCCCTTTGGAAATGCCACAAATAATGAATGTTTTGCCGGCATAAATTGTTTATTTCATGCCAAGGTAGAACAAACGCATCGTTCGAGTCAATATCCAACCAACTATAAATGCCAGAAGAAATTTTGATTGCAAGTCATGAAATAGATGTCTTGATGTACTGGTATGTATAAACAATAAGACGAACAAGAAAAGATCGACGATCGACAGAAGGCTTATATATATTTTTGATACATTTTCTTGTTGCAAAACGCATCAGTTACATCTTTAAGAATAAACTCGGTTCCACGAAAGTAATATTTTATTGCTTACCCGGCTATTTGTCTGCTTTTCAATAAAACTTTAATCGAAATGAGATTTTTAATCCGCGTGCAAATTTTTTCGCTCCCATGGACGTCCTTTGTGTTGGATTTATGCGGTAAATGTGGATTTGAAAATACTGGGCTTGCTCAAAAGATACGGTTGAGCGATAAAATAACTTCGAATTCTCAAAATATTCCTCACAAGTAGCATAACAAGACCTCGGGAAATCATCACTCAGTTCTGCCTTCATCTGCCATTTTGAAAATGGACGCTTGTTTTGATACATGATCCGTGAATCAAAAGTCGGCTTCTCATTGGCTTAGAGGTCAGTCGGCCCTGTCCTTAAATATCGGGATATCCTGGACTGATGATCACGTTATATGTATTCAACACCAATCTAGTCATCTAAATCAGATGTACAACATCTTCATGACAGTTACACACAACAAGAAAAATACAGTAGGATTTTGAAACATGTTTAAAAACCTACAACAATTGTAGCCACAATCAAAATGTTAGAATGACGAGATGGTTTACGATTTGTGCTTGGCGCAAGCAGCACGCACTAAAAAAGTTGCATACAACAGTCGTAAGCAAAGATTGTACCACCTAAATCAGTCTTCATAAAACCGGTTAGTTTGAAAGCTCCTTCAGTACTTTTCCCAGCCCCCTAAAAAGTGAAAGCAATCAACTGCCCCAATCGCTCGACAGGTGGACCAAACCAGCGAAATTCAGCGTAAAAGACTACATGTTATTACTCTTATTTTACTATCATTTTAGTCTTTTTCTGTATTTACCTAGGCAATCACCAGGCCCCAGTTGTTCAAGGGCTCGATAACTTCATCCACTGGATAAATCACCATCCAGTGGATAAAATGTATTGGTTGGAGTGCATTTTATCTGCTGTCCAGATAGTGATTTATCCATTGGATAAATTTATCCAACCTTTGAACAACTAGTGCCAGTTTCCTATTTTATTTGCTAATTATTTAACAATTATCCTGCGAAATCGCGCGGAATATCACCTGATACTTAGCCGACGAGGCTGTAGGCCGAGTTGGCTAAATCAGGGGATATTCCGCAAGATTGAGCAGGATAATTGTTTTATTATTCAACAAATTCCCATCGCCTACCATTTTCAGAACGAGAAAAACTACGGCTCTATGATGAAAACGCTAAAAGCTAGCAACACAAGCTTAATAAAAATCAAAACAGAACTTCAATAAATCGAAGTTTACTACCGTTCACTTAAAAAGACTTATTTACAAACTCATGTTTGGAAATGACAAGACAAAGGAAAAAAATATTGCTACCTTACCGAGAATAAGGCCTCTTTCTGTGAATTAAAAGCTTTTCAACTTTAGTCTTTACAACTTTCCGTGAGCAAGTGTGCTGCTTCGTTCGCAATAGCATTTTCTTGGTTGAGTTCTCACTATGAAAACTCCAAGTCAACCTCTGGATATCTTTGTGAACTGAAGCAAATACTTGTTGACTTTTTGAGAGCACTTAATGGTGGAAAGTTTCTTCCAGCGAGTTAAAATGTACGGAGAACACTGCTAAAACTGCCTCGCTTTTCAAAATGGCCGCCAAACAAGCAATGAAAGAAAATCTGCAGTGCACTTCCAAATATGGTCATTTACGTATATCGCAGGATATCTGTCATGTAGGATGTCAGATATTGAGGGCTTCCTTACCATAATGGGCATAGTGACAATTTGTTGAATAATAATAACTGATATCGTGTAGTTAATTTAACGTCAATTTGGACTCTGCAGACATAGTGACTGTAGGCCGTTCCTTTGATGATTTAGTTTAACAATTAATACAGGCCTTTCAAAGGGTAAAAGTGGCATGCAACACTACCCCAAACAATGGCACCACAGGGCATTCTAAAAAGCAACATGAATGAGCAACTGAAATTCAACAGTGACACAACAACAACCAGAAGAGAGAGCAGCACTGAAATTTTGGCTGTTGTAGACATTAAGGTGATTCCATTGGTAAATATGTTTAGAACATTTCAAAAATGCAATAAAAAATAGGGGTCACCGTGCTTGTTTTTGCACAAAATTGACAGCCATTAATAGCAACTATAGGACCCGCAAGGTTTTCCTGAGAAACCCTTACTAGTAATCAGAAATGAGAACTGTCACTGCTTTGAAAAGTCATTGCTTGATTGACATATTGAAGCAGTTCAACAAAATAGACATTTATCTTGCATTGTACACTATTTTACTTGAACAGATATGAAAATATTTAAGATTTGCTGTATACGTACATACCCTCTGTACCTAAAGATGTGTTCTTTTTGGCATTTAAATAAATATATCTCAAAGCAGAATTTTTAACTTTTCTTAAAATCGCGATATATTGTACTCAACCGTGGGCCATTTCAATTTATGTATTAAAAATGGGGGTCACCAAGCTCGTTTAGGAGAAAAAGACCATTTATTTCTCTGAACAGCTCAGCTTTCATAGAAAACCTATCAAGTTCCAAAGGTGCCCATTACTGGTGTGCGTGCTAATCATGCAAAAAGTGATGCACAGAAAGGATGCGTAATGCAATTGAATTGAATGACCTTACCACCGTTTTCACTACTACGCGACTTTTCTTTTCAAAACACCTCTGAGCACTTTGCAATATGCTTCTAGTCCAGGAAAGATAACGCGATTTGGTACCGTAAGGTCAAAATGCTTGCAACAGAATTTTTATTTTCAGGGACGTTTTCGTTAAGGACTCCAGATAAACATATTAAAAGCAACGCATACAGCTCTATGCAAGATTTCACCGGCGTCGCTTATAACACTAGCGAGCAACACGTAGAAGCTTCAGATATTTGACAAAAGAGAGACTGGAAGGATACAGAGTAACTAGGAACTCCTTTTCCAAGGATGATACCTCACTAAGAAGCATAGTATCAGGAGTTGTAGCACACGAATCTGTAAATGTTGATCGTTTTTAGAAACGTGTAAATATTGAGTAAACTTAAATTTTTAGTTTTATTTTCCCACACGACCCCACAAGCTGTAAGCTAAAATATTTATCGTGTTTAAATAAATGTTATATGTCTATCTATGGGCCTTGAGTTAAAGACGAAGCTTGCTTAAAAAGACGATCAACAAACGCTGTAGCTGTACACTCTAATCTTGTGAACACACTCACTGTAAAGAAAGACGTTTTCCTGCGAACCAAACAGAACAAACAACGTTTCATCAATATGCTGAGTGAGAAGTAAAAGGAGGCGGGGTGTGACACCATTCATGCTGCAGGCGATGCTGATTTCTTGATAGGTCAGTCTTTGGTCTCTGTATCTGCTACCAGAGACACTGTCGTCATTGCAGATGACACAGACATTTTAATTTTACTCTGCCACCAAGGAAACAACTCCAAAAAGAAAATTTTCTTCAAACCACAGCCGAAACGAGGGTCCGCGCAAGGCAAGGTTTGGGACATCCAGGCTACTTGTTCTGTGCTCGGGTCAAACCTCTGCAGGCATCTTCTATTTCTACACGCGTTGCTGGGATGTGGTTCCACGTCACGGTTGTTTAGTATTGGAAAGGCCGTCGGTCTTAAGAAGAGATCACAGTTGTAACAGCATGCCGAAGTATTTTATCATGGCAATTCGTTGAAAAAAGAAGATTTTATCAAAGCAAGAGAACGCGCATTGGTAGAGGTGTATGGCGGCAAGGTGAGCGACAGTTTGAAGGCCTTTCGATATTGACGATTTTGCGAAACGACAGCTAAAAGCACAACCGCAGTCAAAGTGAAGTCCTTGCCTCCGACGTCTCCGAAATTTCATTCCCTTCGCGTTTATTACCAGGTTCAACTTTGGACTTGAAATCAAGAGCTTCAACCGTGTGACTTGGGATGGAAAGAAACAGATGGTACTCTAATTCCGGTAATGACCGACAAACCTCCTGCACGGGAAACTCTCCTCCGAGTTATCAGATGTAACTGCAAGGTGGACTGTAACACGGCTCGCTGCAGTTGCAGAAAGCACGGACTTGACTGTTCACTTGCCTGTGGAGAGTGTCGTGGAAGTGTTTGTTTCAATCCACGTTCTGACAGATCCAGATAGCGATACAGAGGACGTCGGGTCAAATGCCTTATTGCTTAACTTCAGTACTGTTAACCTAAAAAGGTACCGATAGATAATCAGGTGATGCTATATGTTTGAGACATTAATTTAAAGTCACAAGAAATGAGGATAACTTTGAAAACTGTTCAGCCCAACAGCATTTCACAAACATATATCGCAATCTGTTTTAATCTTCTTCACTTTTAGCCATCCGTGCCTTCTTTTGTATTTGCTGTGTTATATTTCACCGAATTTGATGGACATTTCCCATGCATCCCATGCATGAATTTGGCTAAAATCCGTGACGCACTTCCTTTAAACATTTTTTTTGTTGAATATTTGTTGGAAAACGGTCCATGATAGAACCTAAATGTACACTTTACTTTACCGTCCTTTGTTTTTACATGTTAAGTGAAACTGAAAGTGGTAAATGTCTTGATGAGACTGTTTTCAGTGGCTAATTAGCATAAAAACATGGCAGTCGTCAACACGTGGATTTTTTCGCATTTCCCATGAGTTGATTTTTGTTGACTTTTAGTATGTTAACATACATGCCTCAAAAGCAAACAATGTAAAAATAAAAATTATGTTGCAAGCATTTTCATCTCCTGGCATAACTTTATTGGACTATTCCGTCAATCATACCTTATATGGGAAGTGTGTGATGTTACCGCAATTGAATTGAGCTCGAAAGAATAATGATGGCGCCAAATTATCCCTTAAATTTGCGCTGGCGAGTCATATATTGACTAGTAAGAGGCTTTAGAGTCGTTGATGTTGCAAGAATACTTCACATTTGGTAGATATTTGTAAAGAAATTTCGTCATTTCTTCAGAATTAAATACCCGCCCGGTGAATTATCCTAGGCGGCAGATGGTAAGCGATCTGATTCATCTATAAATAGCAACTGTTCTCGGTGAAATTTAGCGATGACCCACGACGATACATCGCCCTATTTCACTTATCACGTTCTTTGGTAATCACAGTGAGCTATAACGAAGAAGTTAACATGAGACTGTGCTAAAATATTTTCCTTGATATTTCCCCGTTCCCACTTTAATTTTATAAATAACGATTTTTCAGATTTTTCTTGCTAGCCTGTCACAGCGTTAACATTCACGTAGAACAATAAACGTGATAAAGCGCTTATGCTTTGTTTTTCATTCCATTCCTCGGGTGATCCATTCCTTGGGTGATAGGTGACTAGAATTGACATCGTTTCTTGCAAAAACAATCCAACAAGTCCTACGTACGTTTCTTCAGCTTTCTTCTTGTCAAACCCATTTTCTTCACGAATCGGTTGATCGCACGCCGATCATGATTCGTTTTCCCGTTGCATACTCCATCCACTCCTGAATTTCGTCCTCGTACACTTCGGGATATTGCCAGATTTATACTCGTGGTGAATAACATGTCGTATGCTATTTTCAGGTCAGAAAAGCTAGAATTTTTACTTCACACTTCGGTTTAACTTATTCACGAGAATAAACGCAAGCTTACCATCCACCGCATAGGATAATCCACCGAGCGGGTATTTATTTCTGAAGAAATGTCGAAATTTCTTTACAAATATCTACCAAACGTGAAGTATTCTTGCAACATCAACGACTCTAAAGCCTCTTACTAGTCAATATATGACTCACCAGCGCAAGTTTACGGGATAATTTGGCGCTATCTTTATTCCTTCGAGCTCAATTCAATTGCGGTAATATCACACACTTTCCATATAAGGTATGATTGACGGAAGCGTATTGCAAAGTGCTCAGAGGTGTTTTGAAAAGAGAAGTCGCGTAGTAGTGAAAATGGTGGTAATAAATGCCAGAGTTTTTGTTAATTTTTGCTGGACCAATAATAATATCGAGACAGGGAGGCTAAACAAGCATTACTCAAAAGAGGTAGCTTCTTTTTTAAGCATAGGAAAGCATCAATATAAAATTTGTGGCGGGGCTAGTATCGTTTGGCATATGAAGGAAAGCATTCACTGTTTCTCAAAGACGGACATATCAATACTTAGAAGGATGTGACAAGGCAACATGGCAAACCCCCTTAACCCTTTAACCCCTGATATATAATGAGTATTCTCCTAACTGTTCTCCATACACTTCTTTTGGAAACTAGTAAGGAGGATTTGTCTAAATATCAAAACACCTCACCCTTGGTGATCACATTCGTTATTCTCATCACTTGAATGTTTGACCAAGTAGTGATAATGTAAAGAGACATTTTATTTTTGTCACTTCACTAACACCTCCCTTACACTGTTAGATCCGAGTTTACATTCCAGGTTGGTAGGTATTTTTTATCACAGCTTCCACTCATAAGCAGGTGTTTTAATCTATAACTCTTTCCGTTTGGGAGAAATCTAAAGTGCAAGGTCACCGACATTTCACTCGATTGAAGAAGATGGAGAAACAACATTAACGTAGTTAGAGATGTAGAGAGTGAAAAAAAATCTGAAAGGTATCCATTTTGGCTCGGCTGGGTGGCTGATCAGTCGACTTAGCGCTTTAATAAAATTAAGCCTAATTATGTAATAGATGATATTTAGTGAAGGTCACAAGCTCGAAGGGTCGTTGGCTCGCCAATTAATGACAAGCAACCAAGCCAGCTTGACAGTATACCAGAAAAGTGGCCCTGTATTCTTAAGGTTAGCCTCGGTTTAAATTAAAATCATATCTTGAAAGGATTCGTCAAAAACAAACATTAAACAACTTCTCCCATCCGTTCATGTTTATCGTGATCGGCCGCCATCTTGTAACCCACTCTGCTGAGTGGCCACTCCACATTCTACTTCGGGGGCTGGCCGCCTGGGACCTTTTCCCGCCTTGCACTGGGATCTTATTGGGGAGGACGGGGTGGGGGAAGACCCCTCGCGACATATCTGGGGTTGTTGCTAAGGGAATTTTGCGGATGGTATTTTGTCATACGCTGTTTTCCAGTGTTTTGTGCCACTAGATTGATGAAATGTACGAGGATGAACACCTGAATTTTAAAAATCAACATGGGTACACTACGTACGTCCCCAACCACGCGTTAGCCCGTGAGGAAAAAAATCCCTAGATGTCATGGGGTAGAGTTCCAATTATTTTTTTCCGCTCAGTCTACACGCATTCGTCTCTTATTGCCACTTGTTAACTGTAGATAAGAACTAGACTGTCGAAAAGTGCATTTTAAACTTGAATGTGTAGTTTACTTTTGAAAACAATTATACTTCATCAGCTGTCAAGGCCTTTTGTCAAGATCTGTATTATTATTGATGTTATTATTACTATTATATATAAATGTCAGGTACTTGAGTTTTTTGGCTCCCTGCAGATTGCGTTATTCAATCCAATCCAATCTTTTGAAACTGGTGAGCGTTGAATAACTGGAGCAAATTATCAACAAATCTATTAATATCCTAAGTCTAACATCTGGGTCAGGCGAGGATTAGCTATGACCCGATCGTCTACTCTGGGTGGATGGCTCATGCATATATCTCGTGGTTAATATTATATTTCATGAATACCATCAGTATCATCTGCAAGTCTTAAGCAACCAAATGTGGCTATTCTTCCCTTTCAACATACAACCTCCATTTACAATTGTCTTCATTTAGACATACGAAATGGCTATACCCCCAGAATCTGAAGTGAGCCGTTACAGGAAAATATCTTGACTTTTTAGAGGGAAGAGCTTCAAAGACAGTTCATTTTCCTGGGTTGTATGTGTTTGCTCAGCGGTTTGTAATGCTGTTAACCTGGGGTTTGCGCTCAGCTTTGGCGTTCTGTTTCCCGAGCTGATGCAATATTTTGATGAGACAAGAGAAAAAACAGGTCAGTAATAATAATTATTCTAAAATATGGCTAATCTCGATTACTCGTGACAAGTTACGTAACTCAAGAGTATGGCTTAAACTTCTTGGATTCCAGTAGACGCTAGCTGAATTTCTCATGAGCACATTTTGTTCTGTCAGGATATTACCACTGATGGACTACTTTATCCTAAATGCTGTGGAGTAGTTTGTTTACGCGAGTTATAGCAAAGAGATCTTACTCTCATGTCGTGTTTTAGTTCCACAAGTATAAGCTTGGGGTGACAAATGTGTGCTCAGTCAAAATAGGGCGATTAATGTCAAAAAAGGCGATTTATATTCGAAGTAAATTTTATAATGCTTTAGGGACAGATATTGTGGCAAGTTACTCAGAAAAAGGGAGCAGTTATCGGAAGGCAAACTGGTACTCGAGGAAATAAGTTCAATCACTTCACTTTCTTATTCTTATTCAGGCCTGAATATTGCCCATTAATTAGAATACACTCAGTGCTGCTTGAATGTAAATTTTAAAGCGCAAAATATCAATCTTAGCTTTTGGAGCTGACTGTTAGTTTCTCTGCAAACTGATCAGTTTTTCCTGGCAATTTTCATAGAGCGCGATCTATTCAAATGAAGCGATAAAGAATTCTTTACTTACCTCTTACTTCATAAATGTGTAGAGGAAATGACGTTTATGACATCTTATTCACAAGTTAAGCCTTATTAGAATTGTAAGACGGCAAAATATCATCCAGCCTCAGCTAAACGACCTCGGTCTTGGGGTGGATTTTTGTCTAGATTTTCGACCACTCTCACGACAAAATGGAATAAAATTAGTAAATTAAAATTCTAATAAGGCTTAACTTGTGAATAAGATGTCATAAACGTCAGAACTTGGCCGTTTTAAAAAGTACATTACCAGAATTTTTTTTATAAAGGTTACGTCAACAACGGAATCAATACGCCATTATCTCGCCCGTTCTTTCGTTCCTAGCCCCGCTACATTAATATTTATTTTCGTGAGTGGTTAACTGTTATCCAATCTTGCAAAACATATTAAGCTATTTTCTAAATATTTAACGGTTTTGGCCAATTGCACGGTCTACCCTGTACCCCCTTTCACGCGTTTACTATCCTTTTCAAAGATGCCAAAAGCATAGATCGTATGCGCTTTTTTAGCAATTTGATAATTGCGTTGCAACAATTGAAGCGTGTAAAAATGAGTAGGCATCCGTTTCCCTAGTTTCTGAGCCGCCTGGTGAAGATGTGGGTTGGCAAGCATCAACACTTCCACCGTGGAAGGCGTGATGAATTGGGCTCGAGGATGGTTAGGGGGGACCAGGACTTCCACTTGCATACCAAACTGTTTGGCCATTTGTTTGACCAATTCGTCGGTGCCTGTGGCTCCCCCGGTGTACACCACATGCCCATGGCCAATTTGGAGTTCCAGGGCCTCGAGATCTTGTTCTCCGATCATGTCATTCGTTGGGAAAAATGTATCCCGTGTCAGGTCCCACAATGGCTAGAATCTCGGCTGGAGTCAACCCTAAGGCCAAAGCCAAATCAATGAGGTGATGATGTCGACACTGCTGGAACTTGAAGCCCGCCGCCAGACCTCGTTTGACACGTTCGGCCAGATACTCGTTGTCTGAGGCAAAGTCGTCCCGTTTGAGATCTTGGTAGTAGTCCATCTACTTTGAATGACGAGCCGGAAACAAAGGGAGCTCCTTAAATAGGGGCAGCTGACCAATGGGAACACGAGAGGTCCTTCTATGGTCATGAAAAGGTGGGAAATCTGACCAATCACGTGAGGCCCCAGGAAGGGTTCAGGGGTATAAAAAGCCATGCACCGTGGGGGTGAAACAACCTTAGCAGGATGTCCACTGATTTGCACTATGGCAATGTCTCTCCAGCGCGTTATCCCAATCCGGGTCGGAAGAGAAAATCGACCAAAAGCGTACACCCTACGGGGAAGAAGAAGAAGGAGAAAGAGAATGACCCGGTGGTGACGCCCGAGGACTGTGAGGTCGTGGAAGACACGCGAGCCGCTGTGGAAGACATGATGAAAGAATTGAATGACATGGTGGAGCAATCCGTCCAAACACCACCGCCACCTCAATTCACATTGACGACCGTGTATCACCAAGCCCAAGACCTCCTTGCACCCAGTTTGGTGGACTATATGGTGTGCCCTTGCCACGACGTGCGTTTGGAGGCCCGTCAATCTCAAAAAGGATGGCCCTATGTCAAATGTCTCATCCAACCGTGTTTGCTGTTTTGTGGTCAAGACCAAGCCCCAGACTATATGAAAGCCGTGTATAGTCAACCTCATCCAGAAGTGTGTGACATGTGGAGTTGTTTGCAGTGCTTTTGCCGTGAGCCCGCCACGCTTCAACAGAGCCATTCCACCACCAACCCCGATTGCTTGTTTTTGACCTGTTCCAAGAAAAAGTGTCACTTCTTCTGGTGGGCTGATCAACCGTTGGGTCCCAAGTACTGGAGTTGGGTTCATGACCATCACCCCAAAAAAAGCTGACCCACTCGCTGAACCGCCTTTGTCGACCCGTGATGCACAAGGGTATCCCAAACGGTGGAGTGGACATCCCAGGCCCACCACCTCGAGTCAGAAGGAAAGAGGACGTGGAACAAGAACGCCCCCTGACAGACTATGAGAAACAGTTGCTGCGAGAAATTCAAGATCTCAAGAACCGTCAAGAGGTGATGGTGGCTCCACCTCCACCCAAGTACAGTGACTCTGTAGAGAACTGACAGAAAGGTCTAGAGACGATCACCCATGACCGTCTTGGTCTCTTTTAAGAAATGTATAAAGGTCCATGTAGTACGAATAAAATTAGTGTGACCATGGAGTCTGTGTGGTTGTGTTATGCGTGGGAGGGTCTCTTGTCTCTGGTTCAATGGCAATGTCATCAAACCCTTTGCCAAGTGTTATATGATCACCAACCAGGCGAACCAATCCCCATTCCCCCCCTTGTCCCGAGGACACGCCTCCTCTCCACGTCTTTGAAGAAAGCCAGGTGCATCTCAACCTGTATCGATGGGTGGTGTTTGTCTTATGGTTAAAAGCCCACCCGAAAGCCTGGCAATGGTATCGAACCATTCAAAAGGCGCACCCGCGTACCGTCCCTTCCATACCCGCCTTATGGGATGAGTGTCAGAAGATATGGCACCTCGCAAGAAAAAAAAGCTCGATGTCTCACAACAATGGTTGAGCCGTTACCATGATCCTAGAGCCCCCGGCAGTTTAGGAGGCGTGCAACGGTTTGCCAAGGCCCATCACCTCCCCTTGAAAAAAGCCCAACGCACCTTGGAAGGGGATTTGGCCTACACGTTACATAAACCGCGACGTCGTCGTTTTCCCATTGTGCCTGTGATTGTCGGGGGATTGGATGATCAATGGGTGACGGATTTGGTGGAAGTCCAACCCTTGGCCAAGTATATCACGTTCTTTGGTAATCACAGTGAGCTATAACGAAGAAGTTAACATGAGACTGTGCTAAAATATTTTCCTTGATATTTCCCCGTTCCCACTTTAATTTTATAAATAACGATTTTTCAGATTTTTCTTGCTAGCCTGTCACAGCGTTAACATTCACGTAGAACAATAAACGTGATAAAGCGCTTATGCTTTGTTTTTCATTCCATTCCTCGGGTGATCCATTCCTTGGGTGATAGGTGACTAGAATTGACATCGTTTCTTGCAAAAACAATCCAACAAGTCCTACGTACGTTTCTTCAGCTTTCTTCTTGTCAAACCCATTTTCTTCACGAATCGGTTGATCGCACGCCGATCATGATTCGTTTTCCCGTTGCATACTCCATCCACTCCTGAATTTCGTCCTCGTACACTTCGGGATATTGCCAGATTTATACTCGTGGTGAATAACATGTCGTATGCTATTTTCAGGTCAGAAAAGCTAGAATTTTTACTTCACACTTCGGTTTAACTTATTCACGAGAATAAACGCAAGCTTACCATCCACCGCATAGGATAATCCACCGAGCGGGTATTTATTTCTGAAGAAATGTCGAAATTTCTTTACAAATATCTACCAAACGTGAAGTATTCTTGCAACATCAACGACTCTAAAGCCTCTTACTAGTCAATATATGACTCACCAGCGCAAGTTTACGGGATAATTTGGCGCTATCTTTATTCCTTCGAGCTCAATTCAATTGCGGTAATATCACACACTTTCCATATAAGGTATGATTGACGGAAGCGTATTGCAAAGTGCTCAGAGGTGTTTTGAAAAGAGAAGTCGCGTAGTAGTGAAAATGGTGGTAATAAATGCCAGAGTTTTTGTTAATTTTTGCTGGACCAATAATAATATCGAGACAGGGAGGCTAAACAAGCATTACTCAAAAGAGGTAGCTTCTTTTTTAAGCATAGGAAAGCATCAATATAAAATTTGTGGCGGGGCTAGTATCGTTTGGCATATGAAGGAAAGCATTCACTGTTTCTCAAAGACGGACATATCAATACTTAGAAGGATGTGACAAGGCAACATGGCAAACCCCCTTAACCCTTTAACCCCTGATATATAATGAGTATTCTCCTAACTGTTCTCCATACACTTCTTTTGGAAACTAGTAAGGAGGATTTGTCTAAATATCAAAACACCTCACCCTTGGTGATCACATTCGTTATTCTCATCACTTGAATGTTTGACCAAGTAGTGATAATGTAAAGAGACATTTTATTTTTGTCACTTCACTAACACCTCCCTTACACTGTTAGATCCGAGTTTACATTCCAGGTTGGTAGGTATTTTTTATCACAGCTTCCACTCATAAGCAGGTGTTTTAATCTATAACTCTTTCCGTTTGGGAGAAATCTAAAGTGCAAGGTCACCGACATTTCACTCGATTGAAGAAGATGGAGAAACAACATTAACGTAGTTAGAGATGTAGAGAGTGAAAAAAAATCTGAAAGGTATCCATTTTGGCTCGGCTGGGTGGCTGATCAGTCGACTTAGCGCTTTAATAAAATTAAGCCTAATTATGTAATAGATGATATTTAGTGAAGGTCACAAGCTCGAAGGGTCGTTGGCTCG
The DNA here is from genome assembly GCA_964030785.1 of Siderastrea siderea. Classification (NCBI taxonomy): domain Eukaryota; kingdom Metazoa; phylum Cnidaria; class Anthozoa; order Scleractinia; family Rhizangiidae; genus Siderastrea; species Siderastrea siderea. Next base: position 1,483,402 of record OZ034970.1, read on the forward strand.
CCAATTAATGACAAGCAACCAAGCCAGCTTGACAGTATACCAGAAAAGTGGCCCTGTATTCTTAAGGTTAGCCTCGGTTTAAATTAAAATCATATCTTGAAAGGATTCGTCAAAAACAAACATTAAACAACTTCTCCCATCCGTTCATGTTTATCGTGATCGGCCGCCATCTTGTAACCCACTCTGCTGAGTGGCCACTCCACATTCTACTTCGGGGGCTGGCCGCCTGGGACCTTTTCCCGCCTTGCACTGGGATCTTATTGGGGAGGACGGGGTGGGGGAAGACCCCTCGCGACATATCTGGGGTTGTTGCTAAGGGAATTTTGCGGATGGTATTTTGTCATACGCTGTTTTCCAGTGTTTTGTGCCACTAGATTGATGAAATGTACGAGGATGAACACCTGAATTTTAAAAATCAACATGGGTACACTACGTACGTCCCCAACCACGCGTTAGCCCGTGAGGAAAAAAAATCCCTAGATGTCATGGGGTAGAGTTCCAATTATTTTTTTCCGCTCAGTCTACACGCATTCGTCTCTTATTGCCACTTGTTAACTGTAGATAAGAACTAGACTGTCGAAAAGTGCATTTTAAACTTGAATTTGTAGTTTACTTTTGAAAACAATTATACTTCATCAGCTGTCAAGGCCTTTTGTCAAGATCTGTATTATTATTGATGTTATTATTACTATTATATATAAATGTCAGGTACTTGAGTTTTTTGGCTCCCTGCAGATTGCGTTATTCAATCCAATCCAATCTTTTGAAACTGGTGAGCGTTGAATAACTGGAGCAAATTATCAACAAATCTATTAATATCCTAAGTCTAACATCTGGGTCAGGCGAGGATTAGCTATGACCCGATCGTCTACTCTGGGTGGATGGCTCATGCATATATCTCGTGGTTAATATTATATTTCATGAATACCATCAGTATCATCTGCAAGTCTTAAGCAACCAAATGTGGCTATTCTTCCCTTTCAACATACAACCTCCATTTACAATTGTCTTCATTTAGACATACGAAATGGCTATACCCCCAGAATCTGAAGTGAGCCGTTACAGGAAAATATCTTGACTTTTTAGAGGGAAGAGCTTCAAAGACAGTTCATTTTCCTGGGTTGTATGTGTTTGCTCAGCGGTTTGTAATGCTGTTAACCTGGGGTTTGCGCTCAGCTTTGGCGTTCTGTTTCCCGAGCTGATGCAATATTTTGATGAGACAAGAGAAAAAACAGGTCAGTAATAATAATTATTCTAAAATATGGCTAATCTCGATTACTCGTGACAAGTTACGTAACTCAAGAGTATGGCTTAAACTTCTTGGATTCCAGTAGACGCTAGCTGAATTTCTCATGAGCACATTTTGTTCTGTCAGGATATTACCACTGATGGACTACTTTATCCTAAATGCTGTGGAGTAGTTTGTTTACGCGAGTTATAGCAAAGAGATCTTACTCTCATGTCGTGTTTTAGTTCCACAAGTATAAGCTTGGGGTGACAAATGTGTGCTCAGTCAAAATAGGGCGATTAATGTCAAAAAAGGCGATTTATATTCGAAGTAAATTTTATAATGCTTTAGGGACAGATATTGTGGCAAGTTACTCAGAAAAAGGGAGCAGTTATCGGAAGCAAACTGGTACTCGAGGAAATAAGTTCAATCACTTCACTTTCTTATTCTTATTCAGGCCTGAATATTGCCCATTAATTAGAATACACTCAGTGCTGCTTGAATGTAAATTTTAAAGCGCAAAATATCAATCTTAGCTTTTGGAGCTGACTGTTAGTTTCTCTGCAAACTGATCAGTTTTTCCTGGCAATTTTCATAGAGCGCGATCTATTCAAATGAAGCGATAAAGAATTCTTTACTTACCTCTTACTTCATAAATGTGTAGAGGAAATGACGTTTATGACATCTTATTCACAAGTTAAGCCTTATTAGAATTGTAAGACGGCAAAATATCATCCAGCCTCAGCTAAACGACCTCGGTCTTGGGGTGGATTTTTGTCTAGATTTTCGACCACTCTCACGACAAAATGGAATAAAATTAGTAAATTAAAATTCTAATAAGGCTTAACTTGTGAATAAGATGTCATAAACGTCAGAACTTGGCCGTTTTAAAAAGTACATTACCAGAATTTTTTTTATAAAGGTTACGTCAACAACGGAATCAATACGCCATTATCTCGCCCGTTCTTTCGTTCCTAGCCCCGCTACATTAATATTTATTTTCGTGAGTGGTTAACTGTTATCCAATCTTGCAAAACATATTAAGCTATTTTCTAAATATTTAACGGTTTTGGCCAATTGCACGGTCTACCCTGTACCCCCTTTCACGCGTTTACTATCCTTTTCAAAGATGCCAAAAGCATAGATCGTATGCGCTTTTTTAGCAATTTGATAATTGCGTTGCAACAATTGAAGCGTGTAAAAATGAGTAGGCATCCGTTTCCCTAGTTTCTGAGCCGCCTGGTGAAGATGTGGGTTGGCAAGCATCAACACTTCCACCGTGGAAGGCGTGATGAATTGGGCTCGAGGATGGTTAGGGGGGACCAGGACTTCCACTTGCATACCAAACTGTTTGGCCATTTGTTTGACCAATTCGTCGGTGCCTGTGGCTCCCCCGGTGTACACCACATGCCCATGGCCAATTTGGAGTTCCAGGGCCTCGAGATCTTGTTCTCCGATCATGTCATTCGTTGGGAAAAATGTATCCCGTGTCAGGTCCCACAATGGCTAGAATCTCGGCTGGAGTCAACCCTAAGGCCAAAGCCAAATCAATGAGGTGATGATGTCGACACTGCTGGAACTTGAAGCCCGCCGCCAGACCTCGTTTGACACGTTCGGCCAGATACTCGTTGTCTGAGGCAAAGTCGTCCCGTTTGAGATCTTGGTAGTAGTCCATCTACTTTGAATGACGAGCCGGAAACAAAGGGAGCTCCTTAAATAGGGGCAGCTGACCAATGGGAACACGAGAGGTCCTTCTATGGTCATGAAAAGGTGGGAAATCTGACCAATCACGTGAGGCCCCAGGAAGGGTTCAGGGGTATAAAAAGCCATGCACCGTGGGGGTGAAACAACCTTAGCAGGATGTCCACTGATTTGCACTATGGCAATGTCTCTCCAGCGCGTTATCCCAATCCGGGTCGGAAGAGAAAATCGACCAAAAGCGTACACCCTACGGGGAAGAAGAAGAAGGAGAAAGAGAATGACCCGGTGGTGACGCCCGAGGACTGTGAGGTCGTGGAAGACACGCGAGCCGCTGTGGAAGACATGATGAAAGAATTGAATGACATGGTGGAGCAATCCGTCCAAACACCACCGCCACCTCAATTCACATTGACGACCGTGTATCACCAAGCCCAAGACCTCCTTGCACCCAGTTTGGTGGACTATATGGTGTGCCCTTGCCACGACGTGCGTTTGGAGGCCCGTCAATCTCAAAAAGGATGGCCCTATGTCAAATGTCTCATCCAACCGTGTTTGCTGTTTTGTGGTCAAGACCAAGCCCCAGACTATATGAAAGCCGTGTATAGTCAACCTCATCCAGAAGTGTGTGACATGTGGAGTTGTTTGCAGTGCTTTTGCCGTGAGCCCGCCACGCTTCAACAGAGCCATTCCACCACCAACCCCGATTGCTTGTTTTTGACCTGTTCCAAGAAAAAGTGTCACTTCTTCTGGTGGGCTGATCAACCGTTGGGTCCCAAGTACTGGAGTTGGGTTCATGACCATCACCCCAAAAAAAGCTGACCCACTCGCTGAACCGCCTTTGTCGACCCGTGATGCACAAGGGTATCCCAAACGGTGGAGTGGACATCCCAGGCCCACCACCTCGAGTCAGAAGGAAAGAGGACGTGGAACAAGAACGCCCCCTGACAGACTATGAGAAACAGTTGCTGCGAGAAATTCAAGATCTCAAGAACCGTCAAGAGGTGATGGTGGCTCCACCTCCACCCAAGTACAGTGACTCTGTAGAGAACTGACAGAAAGGTCTAGAGACGATCACCCATGACTGTCTTGGTCTCTTTTAAGAAATGTATAAAGGTCCATGTAGTACGAATAAAATTAGTGTGACCATGGAGTCTGTGTGGTTGTGTTATGCGTGGGAGGGTCTCTTGTCTCTGGTTCAATGGCAATGTCATCAAACCCTTTGCCAAGTGTTATATGATCACCAACCAGGCGAACCAATCCCCATTCCCCCCCTTGTCCCGAGGACACGCCTCCTCTCCACGTCTTTGAAGAAACCCAGGTGCATCTCAACCTGTATCGATGGGTGGTGTTTGTCTTATGGTTAAAAGCCCACCCGAAAGCCTGGCAATGGTATCGAACCATTCAAAAGGCGCACCCGCGTACCGTCCCTTCCATACTCGCCTTATGGGATGAGTGTCAGAAGATATGGCACCTCGCAAGAAAAAAAAGCTCGATGTCTCACAACAATGGTTGAGCCGTTACCATGATCCTAGAGCCCCCGGCAGTTTAGGAGGCGTGCAACGGTTTGCCAAGGCCCATCACCTCCCCTTGAAAAAAGCCCAACGCACCTTGGAAGGGGATTTGGCCTACACGTTACATAAACCGCGACGTCGTCGTTTTCCCATTGTGCCTGTGATTGTCGGGGGATTGGATGATCAATGGGTGACGGATTTGGTGGAAGTCCAACCCTTGGCCAAGTATATCACGTTCTTTGGTAATCACAGTGAGCTATAACGAAGAAGTTAACATGAGACTGTGCTAAAATATTTTCCTTGATATTTCCCCGTTCCCACTTTAATTTTATAAATAACGATTTTTCAGATTTTTCTTGCTAGCCTGTCACAGCGTTAACATTCACGTAGAACAATAAACGTGATAAAGCGCTTATGCTTTGTTTTTCATTCCATTCCTCGGGTGATCCATTCCTTGGGTGATAGGTGACTAGAATTGACATCGTTTCTTGCAAAAACAATCCAACAAGTCCTACGTACGTTTCTTCAGCTTTCTTCTTGTCAAACCCATTTTCTTCACGAATCGGTTGATCGCACGCCGATCATGATTCGTTTTCCCGTTGCATACTCCATCCACTCCTGAATTTCGTCCTCGTACACTTCGGGATATTGCCAGATTTATACTCGTGGTGAATAACATGTCGTATGCTATTTTCAGGTCAGAAAAGCTAGAATTTTTACTTCACACTTCGGTTTAACTTATTCACGAGAATAAACGCAAGCTTACCAAGAAAAAGTCCAAGAAAAAGTGTCACTTCTTCTGGTGGGCTGATCAACCGTTGGGTCCCAAGTACTGGAGTTGGGTTCATGACCATCACCCCAAAAAAAGCTGACCCACTCGCTGAACCGCCTTTGTCGACCCGTGATGCACAAGGGTATCCCAAACGGTGGAGTGGACATCCCAGGCCCACCACCTCGAGTCAGAAGGAAAGAGGACGTGGAACAAGAACGCCCCCTGACAGACTATGAGAAACAGTTGCTGCGAGAAATTCAAGATCTCAAGAACCGTCAAGAGGTGATGGTGGCTCCACCTCCACCCAAGTACAGTGACTCTGTAGAGAACTGACAGAAAGGTCTAGAGACGATCACCCATGACCGTCTTGGTCTCTTTTAAGAAATGTATAAAGGTCCATGTAGTACGAATAAAATTAGTGTGACCATGGAGTCTGTGTGGTTGTGTTATGCGTGGGAGGGTCTCTTGTCTCTGGTTCAATGGCAATGTCATCAAACCCTTTGCCAAGTGTTATATGATCACCAACCAGGCGAACCAATCCCCATTCCCCCCCTTGTCCCGAGGACACGCCTCCTCTCCACGTCTTTGAAGAAACCCAGGTGCATCTCAACCTGTATCGATGGGTGGTGTTTGTCTTATGGTTAAAAGCCCACCCGAAAGCCTGGCAATGGTATCGAACCATTCAAAAGGCGCACCCGCGTACCGTCCCTTCCATACCCGCCTTATGGGATGAGTGTCAGAAGATATGGCACCTCGCAAGAAAAAAAAGCTCGATGTCTCACAACAATGGTTGAGCCGTTACCATGATCCTAGAGCCCCCGGCAGTTTAGGAGGCGTGCAACGGTTTGCCAAGGCCCATCACCTCCCCTTGAAAAAAGCCCAACGCACCTTGGAAGGGGATTTGGCCTACACGTTACATAAACCGCGACGTCGTCGTTTTCCCATTGTGCCTGTGATTGTCGGGGGATTGGATGATCAATGGGTGACGGATTTGGTGGAAGTCCAACCCTTGGCCAAGTATAATCGTGGCATACGGTATTAACTGACGGTGTTGGATGCCTTGTCCAAATACGCCTGGGTGCAACCCTTGAAAGCCAAAACTGGGGTGGCGTTGGTCCATGCCTTTGAGAAGATTGTGAAACAAGGGCGACGTCAACCCAATCGGTTGCAAACGGATCGAGGGAAGGAATTTTACAACCGCACGTTTCAACGGTGGCTCGACGAGCAGGGCATTAAACATTTTTCGACCGAGAGGGATGCCAAAGCGAGTGTGGTGGAACGATTTAACCGGACCTTGAAAGAATGTTTGTACCGCTATTTCACCGGCGCCAACACGTTACGGTTTGACGATGTGTTACCCGAGTTGGTGGAAGGGTACAATGCCACGCGTCATCGGAGTATTGGCATGGCCCCCCAAGACGTGACGTGGGGCAACGAAGAAGCCGTGTGGAAACGATTGTACGACCCCCGTTTGAAAGGAAAGAAACAACTCCAATTCAAGGTGGGAGATCGGGTGCGTCTCAACAAGATTCATCGTACGTTTGCCAAAGGCTATTTACCCGGTTGGACCGAAGAAGTGTTTGTGGTGCATCGCGTGGTGCCGGGACCGGTGCCCACCTATAACATTCGCGAATGGGATGACACACCCGTCGATGGCACGTTTTACGAGGCGGATTTACAAAAAGTGCACGTGTCCGACCAAGCCTTGTTTCGGATCGAAAAGGTACTTAAGCGTCAAAAAGATCGTCTGTTGGTCAAGTGGAAAGGGTGGCCGGACAAGTCCAATCGTTGGATTGCCCGTAGAGACATGACCTCTCTTCGACCCCCCAAACGACAAGTCAAGACCAAAGAAACCCCACCCAAGCGAAAAAGACAACAGCAATAATCATGACCTGGGTCCCCAGCTCTTCGTTTTACGTGACGTTGATGAGTCATGCCGGTCGACGAGAGTTTCCTCAGAACCGGGCGCATCATTTCAGAAACCGGTTGCCCAAACCCATACGATTTGTGGGACGAGGATGGATGGTGGGCATGGTGAGTTTGTCCTTACCCACCATTCCTGTCGTGGGGGAAGATTTTGTCGGTGATCAAGAGCCTCTGCTGTACGTGCGATGGCACGAACACGCGCATGCCAAAGACGACTTTGGGGACGATGCATGGTGGTTTCAACAGCACGAATTGACCGTCAAAGGTCAAGACATGAAAGAGGAGATGGCCTCGTCGACGGGAGTTCAATTTTTTCACCAACTGGTGTATCGTTACGAGCAAGAACGTGCTAAACGAACCAAACCCAAAAACAAATGGGTGGGGAACAATGGACTCAAGTTGTACCCGACCTTTGAATGGACCTCGGAATGGGGATTTGTTGTTGAATACCAGCAATGTGGATTACAAAACACAAGTGGCGCGCGTCTCATGGGGAAAAAGCTTGGCCCGGAAAATGGGATGGATCGAAGAAGTGTCCCCCGGGAAGTATCGCCTGAGGCCCTATCTCTTGCAAGAATTTCAAGGAATTTCAACCATTCCCACCGAGACGGATGTCCTCGATGGCAACAACAAGCCCACCTTTTGGAAAGTGGATGGGGATTATGTGGTGTTGAGTCTATCGTGCCATTGGCGTTCTGTGAATGTCAACGACAAGTTTCGTCCCTCGTCGGAATTTCCCTCCACGCGTCCCTTGCACGTGTATTGCGATGTAGGCACCAGCAGCATGGTAGGCAATCGCATCACGGATCTCTTACGAATAATCAAGTATCACCCTCAAAACACCACCCACTTTGAACCTTGACACATTCAATACGTCCCGGTACGCAATGAAGTGGTGGAAATCGTGGAAACGCAGATGGCCGAAACCAATGGGGATCTGGTGCAATTTGGCGAAGGGCATATCCTCCTGACCCTCCACTTTAAAAGGGAAGTGGTGGTGTGAAGAAAAAAAAGACAGAATGTCATTCTACGTGGCGTTACCAAGCCATGCCGACCGACATGAATTTCCCAACAACCAAGCCAATTCGTTCAAGATTCGTTTACCTCAACCGTTACGGTTATCCGGAGGTCCATGGCAAGTGGGGTTGAGTGCCATTCTCTTACCGGATACGCACGTCAATTTGTACGACTTGGTGCAAAAAGATGGGTACGTTATGTGGACGTCCTGGGACCAAACCTATCCCAAACCGGGTGGAAAAGACGGGGAAACGGCCAGGCGAGTAGGGACGGCTGAAACCCTCATCAATGACATCCAACATTTGGATTGGGTGGTGGACGGGGTGAGTTTCATGAAAGCGGCAATTACTCACTTGGAACAACGACGCAAGGAAACGGCGATTCAAGGAGGTCGTTTTACCAATGATCAAGGCAAACACACCTACGTCAAGTTTCGTTGGGAAGGGGACGATCTCATCATTGACAACACGAATGTCTGCCATTGCAAAACCGACACGCTGGGCCTGTCCATCTACACCAAGTTGGCTCTCAAGATGGGATGGTTACGTAAAATAGACAGTGGCTTGATTTTGGGGCCTAACTTACAACAAGAATTCATGGGGGATCAAATACCCAACATGAAACAACCGATTGACAACGATTGGAACGATCTGAACGACGATCAGCACAACCCGGTCTTTTGGACGGTGCGTTCGTTTTCACCCGATCATTTACAACTGAGTATGAGTTGTACTTAGCGTTTCAAAAAACTTGAATGTGGCGTTTCGTGCTTTGGTGTGAGATCCCTCGCGATCGTTGCACATGTACTCGGACGTGGCAGGCAGCACGATTGTGGGCAATCGCGTGACCGATTTGTTGCGAGAAATCCAGTACAAGCGAGAAGGACGAGACACCCTGTACTTTGAACCGTGGCACATTCAATACCTTCGCAATACCTCCGCTTCGCAATGAAGTAGTGGAAATCATTCAAATTCAAGTGGCCGAAACGGTTGGCACCGGGGGAGACTTGGTCAAGTTTGGCAAAGGGAACACCATTGTCACGTTGCACTTCAAAAAGACATAAGAAGAAAACGCGTGTGACTTGAAAAGGGAAAACAACAATATGCCAAAGGCAAGAGCGCGTCGAAAGAGACGTCAACGAGGTGGTCTATTGCCACTAGCCGCTGTCGTTCCAGCCTTGATGGCTGTGGGGAAGGCCGCGGCTCTAGGTGCGGTGGGTGGTGTGGCGGGTTACGGTGGCAAAAAAGCGATGGAAGCAGCTACCACTCGGAAGAAAAAACGCAAATGACGGTATAAAAAGGGTCACGTGAAGCACAGACCAAAGTTGGTCCTTGGTGAAGAGCAAGAAGAAACAACATGCGACGGGGGAGTTTGACACGATTTCGTATGGACGAGTGGTATGATCAATACGGCAACGGGCTGATGAGGGAGGCCGTGCGTGGGGGTTTCCAAGGCCTTAAAAGGACCCGGAATCCGTTGAAACTGCCTAGTAATACCGTGAGAGGATTAAAAGCAGAGTTATCACGAGGCGTCAAACGCAAACCCGAAGACGTCATTAAAAAGGAAATCACCAAACAAGCCAAGAAAGCGTTGAACCAGAAGAACGTGAGAGAAGCCGTGCGTGTGGCCAGTGCCTTGTTTCCCAAACAAACCAAACGCGCTCGCGATATTTTTGGGGTGCGATGGATCCCGTGCCTTCGCGACCTCGACGGATTCGTAGTGATCGAGGGTTCCCTCAACGGGGTGGTCTGTTTCCTTTTTGGAAACTCATGAGACGACAACGTGGAGGAGGATTTGATTTTAGAGAACGCTTGGTACGACGACGACGGTATAGAAACCCCGCACGACGACGGGGTTCGACCACTAGACGACGACGACGTTAACATGCCTGACGTGAGTACTCAAGCCACGCCGGCTCACGCGCGTTCCGAAGGGACCCTCAACCCGGCGTTACGGATTTTCAAGGTGCCGCCGACCGACATTAGCATCAATGCCTATGGCATGGTCACCATTCAACCCACCACCACGGGCATCAATGCCATGGAATTCATTGTGCCAGGGTTGGACGATTTTGTGGATTTGGGACGCAGTTACTTTACCATGGAATTGAGTTTGAAAAAGAGTAACAATGCGAACCTGGTGGCCAATGAAAAATTGTGGCCCGTCAACAATTTGTCCCATTCCATCATCAAACAAATTGACTTGCAGTTGAATGGCACGTTGATCAGTCCTCAATCCGACACCTATCATTACAAAGCCTACCTAGAAACCTTGCTGAATTATGACCGAGAAGATGGCAAGGCCGTGTTGGGACCGCAAGGATGGTTCAATCAAGTGGATTTCCCACCCCAATGGACCGCCACCAACACAGGCTATGGCACACCTGATGCAGCCTATAACGCTCTCAGTGCCAATCACAAAGGGGCTTTGGCCGCCATGGTAGCAGAAACCGCCAAGTATGCTGGAGGCGTCACGCACAGTCTGGTGTTTACCTCGCACTTGGAAGTCTTTCACACTGGCAAACTGTTGGTGCCTGGCATAGAAATCAAGATGAAATTTCATTTCAATGGTCCGAACCTGTTTTTGAATGGCGTGGCTCTGGCTGGTCGATTGGTGGAAGGCGATGTCAAACTACGGTTTCACCTATGTCAACTGCTTTTGAATGAAGCCGTGTACAGCAGTTTGTCTGTCCAAAGACACAATGAAGGAGCCGTGGCTACCTACCCGACCGTCCGCAGTGAAATCCGCACCTTCAGCATGCAAGGCAACCTGGTCCGCTTTGACATCCCCAGCCTGTTTCAAAACAGAGTACCTGACCGATTGATTGTGGGTCTAGTGGACAGCCGCGCCTTCAATGGCGATGTGACCTGAGATCCCTTCTGCTTCCAGAAATTTGGTTTGACCTCCATTAAACAGATTGTCAAAGGAGAAGAATACCCTTATGAAACCCTGCACTTGGTGCACAACAATGCCACCCGAGATAACCTGGGGTACTTCCGTTTTCTGCAAGCCAGTGTCGCTTGGTGTAAAAAGAAAGGCAATATGGTGGAACTAGGAGATTGTGGCCAAGCTAAAAATTATAGCTTGTACATGTTTAACAATGTGGCCAATGGTCAAAGACTAAACCCCAAGCAAACTGGCGATTTACAACTCAGCTTGGAATTTGGAGCCGCGCCCAATACCAATATAACCGTGCTCGTGTATGGAGAATTTGAGAACTTGCTGGAGATTGACCGGAACGGAGCCGTGTTGTACAACATTTACCAGCACTAAAAAAATGGAACGCGTGGCCTTGAATAATGTGCAGTTGGATTATTTAGCCCGCGACGACCCTCAATTGAAACCGGTGTTTTACGGGACGGTGGCCTGTGATCGATTACCCAAGACCCCTCGCAAGACCACCCCGCAAGGTTACATTGTGAACACGGACCCGCACAACCAACCCGGGCAACATGGGTTAGCGGTCTGGACCGATCAGAACGTGTGTGAAGTGATGGACAGTTATGCATTGCCGTTGGAAACGTATGAGCAAGCCGCCCCGTTCCGAGCGTGGATTGTAAAACATTGGAAGTACGTGGTGACCAATGGCAAGTCCCTGCAAGCCATCGCAAGTCGTGTGGCGATTACCCCCTGTTGTACTTGAAAGCCAAAGCCCGTGGACGCACCTTGCATTATTTTTAAATGACTTTTCCGCCGTGGATTATGTAAGCAATGACCATCAAGCCGGTCATCGCCTGAAACAATTGATTGTAGGCCAAGAAACGAGATGGTACCAAGTGTGTTGTCACCCGTATCATCAACGTGGTTGTAACTAAAAAGGTTGAAAATGAAGCTGTGTCATTTTTTGTGTCGGACGGTCATGCAAGTGGGTAAACCGTTTCGTTTTCACACCCCGTCCAGTATTTTGGTGGTGGGGCCATCGGGATGCGGGAAAACCGTGTTTACGGAAAAACTCTTGTTAGACAACCCGGACTTGTTTGAAACCCCACCGACCCAAGTGCATTATTGTTTTGGTGCGTGGCAAGATCGATTTCAAGGCATGCAAGATCGTGGGGTGGTGTTTCACGAAGGCATTCCCGATCATCAAGCCTTGGTGTCATGGTTTCCTCCAGGGCGTAAAGGGGTGATGGTTTTGGATGATTTGATGGACGAAGGGAGTCACGATAAACGCGTGTTGGATTTATTCACCAAACATTCCCATCATCAAAACGTGACGGTGCTTTATTTGTGCCAAGACATGTTTCCCGTCGGCACATATGCCAAAAGTATTTCCCGCAATGCGCATTACATTGTGGCGTTCAAGAACCCCCGCGATCATTTGGGGGTGCGCAACGTAACGTGTTGCTTCAATCGTTTCCCACCACCTGGAAAGACAGTTTAGAGACCTTTCATCAAGCCACCATGCGGCCCTATGGGTATTTGGTCTTGGATTTACATCCGGCCTCCTCCGATCAACAACGCTTGTTGAGTCACCTCTTAAAAGACGAAGGATGGACACGCACCTATCAAAAACGTCTATAAATGGAGACCCTTTGAACGGTCCTTCGAAAGACCGAGCATGGCCGATGATGGATCCCCACGTCCTCCGCAAGCGTACGACACGGTGTCCCTGGCCGGGGTCGGTACGACCACCACCAACCAAGTGTCCCCCGGCACCATCCAAGAAATTTTGGATACGGGGGACCGAAGCTTGATCGACCAAGCCTTTGATGAAATGAGCGTCGAGGACATGATCGCCTATGTGGAACAGCTGCCCTCCCCAGTACGTTTGGGGCCGCGTCCCTTGCCGGAGTAGGGAGTCAAGCGTCTCGCACCCCGTCGACCGATGGAGCGCACACCCCTCTTAGTTGGGGGAGCGCCCGAGTATTGTCGCCCGGTGCTCGAACCCCGGCGAGTCATGTGAGCATACCATTGGCCACGGCGGGTGCCGGGGGTGGCGGAGGTGGGGGTGGAGATGATGGCAGTGGCGGCAGTGGAGGCAGTCATCGCAGTACTCCCCGTGGACGACCAGGACGAGGTCGAGGCCGAGGCCGAGGACGACGCCCACGACAACCCCTACGACCCCCCAGGTTACCTTGGACACCCCCCGATCCCGCCCAACAAACCACCCCTCGAGGATCTTGGAGTTCTGGGAGTCAGCCTCGTACCTTGGGTCAAGCCGATTTACAACGACGTTTATGTATGATGTTACAAGATCAAGAACAATTGGCACAATGTCGAGAAATTGCCGCTGTCACCATAACCAATAGTATCGTGACCAGTTATAAAGAGGGAGGACCACCGACCGTGCAAAGCTCTTCGTCCCGGCTTTCGACGTGAGGCCATGGCTCAAAAAACGGTCGTGTCTTTATTGAATGGATCCCGACGTCATGGCGTCCCCTTCCCGCCGGAATTGTTACAAAGCATGGATTCCTTGTATGCTTTTTACCACCAACAATGGTGGTGTTATCGAAAAATGTTGAATAATTTCAAGTTTGTCAACGCCTTGTTCAATGGATTGGCGTTACTCCTGATGGCCGCGAGCATGATTGCCGGTCCCCTATTGGACAACAGTACATTGGTGGCGTGTTTGGCGGCCGTGGGCACGGTGGTCAAAGGATGGAATGATTTTAAACAATACCGGTTTAAATTGGCCATGAGTCGATTTGCGTTTACGAGTTATGCCAAAGCCTTGACCGAATTGAAAACCTATGTGCGCGGCGTTCCCTTGGAGGGACTGGAAGGGTTTTTGATCAAGATGCAAACGTTAGATGATACCATTGTGGATTTCACCCCTCCGTCACCGATAAGATGCAACGGCTTCGACGTCAATTACCTTTTTTACGGTCGGTGTTACAAGAAGCCAATCGCTTCAAACGACAAGACCTGTTACAACATGCCAATGCCGATCAAATCAATGCTGTGAGTGAACTGGTCTTGAACTTGTTAAAAACAAGATTCCTGTGAACCCGCCCATCCTGGCGCAGCTTCGACCCTATAAAAAGGTGCTACGCCACTTGGGCCGTCGTCAACATTCGGTGAAAAAACGTCGTCAGTGGGTGATCACGCAAAAAGGACGAGGGTTGTTTCAAGGGCTCCATAACGTGTTATGTCAATGTGTTCGTTAACGCTCCCCACGTGGGTCCGTCTGTTACAAGAGGCCAATCGAGAAACAGAGAAATGGAAAGACAATTGTCATTATTGGCAGCATAAATATCACCAGTTTTATCAAGAGTACCTACATATCTTGAACTCCACGCTTTGTGAGAGCTGTCGTGACCAGGAAGACGGGGAACTTTGCCCGGCGTGTAACCAACAACCAGGATGGACGAAGTGTATATGATTCCCCACCAGGATTTGGAGCAACTCATTCGATATTACAAAGGCGAATTAACCGAAAATGCCTTGTTGAACAAAGCTGCCACATTAGCTGCCAAAAAACATGTGTTGTTATCGGACCCTCAACTCCCACCCGCCCTGGTCAATGCCCAAACCAAACCATTGAGTCAAGAATTAACCAAGTTAACCACACGCATCCGTCAATTTCTGGGAGGCGTGGGTGTGGGGGCACCGGGTGGCCCGCTGGGCGAGGAAGCCGAAGAGGGAGGGGATTTGGTGTCGGGACCCGTGGAACAATGGTTGAGGCGCATGATAAAAGGCAGCCCGTCGACCCTGAAACCTCCCATTACACCGGCGACCAAGAAAGGCAAAGCAGCAGCTACCACCAGTCAAATTCCCCTTGTCAAGAAAGGGAGTCCTTCCACCAGTCGAGGCGACGATATCCGTTTGCGTTTAGAAGCCATTCGAGAACGGCGCAAGACTTTGGAAAAACAGTTAGCCAAAGGCAAAGGCAAAGGCAAAGGCAAAGGACCCGCTCGTGAAGTGGAACGATTGAAACCCTTACCCGGGTGGGAAGATTGGGCCCAAGGCAAAAAGTTGAGACCACGGTTGGATTACGACAATGACTAAAAAAGATAAAACCCCGCACCAAGAGGAAGAGAAAGGGCATCAAAAGGAAACGATCCCAAAGAGGAGGGGCGGTGGATGTTCAAAAATGGATAGCCAAAACCGGCAAAGAATTTTTATTGGCCTGGGTATCAGTACATGGGCCCCGGCACGCATTTGACCAAACGTCTGAAACGGGGCGATCCCGGTATCAATCGCTTGGACAAGATTGCCAAACAACACGACATTGATTACAGCCGTGCAAAGAATTTGCAAGATAAATGGAAAGCCGATACCAAGATGATCCAAGCCATTGATCGGTTACCCGGCAAGAAAACCAGGACGGAACGCGTGGTCAAAAAAATCATGCAAACCAAGAAACGTTTAAAATTGCAATTTTTTTAATAACACACCAAACCGAGTGTTACATGTTGTTTTGAGAAAATAAAATATGAAAATGTCTAGCACTGTCTTTTTTCACGAAACAAAGTCATCCAAATCAAATGAGTCCAGTAAATCCTCCATGAATTGTTCCCATTCGTTCAGGGACATGTCCTCGATCACATCATTCATGTCGTCGTCGGGGAACATTTACACAAAGTCCTCCAAATCAAAGGAAGGATCCCGCATATCCTCCGCCAGCTGGCCCCAATCGTCGGGTGACATGTCCTTTAACAAGTCATACAAACAGGTTTCCAACGAGTCCTCCATCAAGTCATGGAGGTCCTCCATCAAATCATCCTGCCCTTGCTCCCATACAGGTCGATCCAGGGGTCGACGCTCTCCCGAATCCATGTCCGTCAGTGTCAAAGCCTCCGGTTGATCCGCCCGTGACACATTGTCGGAAGGGAGGGATTGACAAAAGGTGTCCAAGTACGTTTCTACCGGGGTGTTCACCGAAGGCGATTTCAAATAGTCCGTGAGCCGGACCGTCAATTGAAGAGGTCCTAAGGCTTTGACTTTGTCCAAAGTTCTCCGTTTCTCTTTGTCTCTTTGTCTTTTTTCGCACGATATTGTCTTTGATACGTCCGGTATTCTTCGGTTTTGTACCATTCTCTTTTTTTCCTATTGTATTCTTCTCGATGCTTCGCCCGATATCGTTTCTTGGCCTCCTTAAGTTTCTCCCGGTTGTTTTCCCGATATCGTTTGTTGCTAGCGGCCACTTTCTCAGGGTATTTGGCTCGGTACCTGGCTTTCTCTTGGGCTTTCCTAGCCAGGTGATTCTCAAGGTTTTGTATTAATCGT
The DNA here is from genome assembly GCA_964030785.1 of Siderastrea siderea. Lineage (NCBI taxonomy): Eukaryota > Metazoa > Cnidaria > Anthozoa > Scleractinia > Rhizangiidae > Siderastrea > Siderastrea siderea. The sequence goes on from OZ034970.1 coordinate 1,499,726, forward strand.
TCCATGGTGCTGGCGGTGGTGCTGGCGGGGTGGTGTGTGGGGCCGCTTAAACTCGTACCGCCAATAAGGACGGCAGTAATCCAGGCCCTCCACAAACCAGTCGCAGGTCAGCTGCGGGTAATGGCCGGAGTCCACTTTTGTTCCACTAACGCCTCGCGTTCAATATGCGCTGCTCGTTTCTGCCGGTCTCTCTCCTCTAACTGGTGAGCAAACTCACTGACCCCTTCGTCAGGCACACGGTCCTTTTTCACTTTCGCCAAGATGGCCTCCACCTCTAGATCTAACTCAAAACTTTCAAAATCTTCTAACAATTTTTCTTGCTCTGGATTCATGATGCGATGACCCAGCCTGGCGCTCGCGCTGTTTTATAGTTTCTCTCGTCGTTCCCCGCGATGCATGGTGGGACCTCAGGGTGGGGGGAGGGGGTCCCCCCACCGCGGTCCCTACCCCTCCTGGGGCACCGCGTGCCCTGGTTGGTGATTGGTCCTTACCACCCTCCCACGTGACCTTCAGGTCTCTATAAAAAACGGGCACCGACCTCCGAATGCTTCATCTGATCATGGCCTCTCACCAAAACGATCCAGAAGCGGGGCCTAGCGGCGTGCCCGCCGACGAGATGATGCGTTTCCTAGGCCTGGACACGTCTGACTCTGAGAAAGAAGATGTCTTGGGAGAAAGCAATAAGGATGACCTCTGTCAAGAGGCCTTGGATCTCTTCGAACGTCAACGTGCGTTTCAAACCCAACTCCTTCAACAAAGTGAAGGTGCTTTGGATGCCTCGGTGGGTGCCTTTGAGTTTGATCTCGACCCCTATGTGGATCGTCAGAGTAGCCGTATGGGCGTCCGCGAACGTCATTTCAAAACCCGTTTACGTCAAAGAGGCAACTTCATTGGGCCATCGGGTATTGCCCATGCCCTTCAAGAGGGATTACGTCGGGCGGTGAATCAAGTGTTAGCCACCACCCCCAACCTACACGATCAAGACCGATTGTATTTCACCCTCAGTTCCAATCGTCTCACCAACAATTTTCAAGAATGGGGATTACGGGCCGGAGAATGGCGCGAAGGAGGCGCTCGCTTGGAGGCACTGTTCGATCGGTTGGCCCAAGCGCTCAACAGCAACGAAAAATTTGAAATGGACGATTCGTTTCAATTGTCCATCACCCAAGTCCATCATGCCCCTCAGGGAAGGGGTAAGCCACGACGGGGCAAACCAGGCCACCCCACAATGCAACTGTTAACCAAAACATCCAAATCGGTCATCCAGATTCAAAATAAGGATGAGCTCTGTTGTGCCAGAGCCTTGGTGGTGGTCAAAGCTCGCCTGGACCAACACCCGAGATGGCATAGCATTTGCCAGGGGAGGGGGTCGCTGCAAAGGGAACTCACGTTGCGGCTCCATGACGAAACTGGCGTCCCTCCAGGTCCTTGCAGGTACGACGTCTTGACGGCCTTCAGTGCGGCCCCTTCCCTCGTCGGTTACCAGATCGTCCTGGTGGATGCCCACCGGTCCTTCCATATCACGACGTTTGGAGACACCCAAGACAAACAATTGATCCCGCTCCATGAGAGAGACCATTACGATGTCATCACCCGTTTGCCAGGGTTTTTCGGATCCAGTTACGTGTGTGCCCACTGTTGGAAACCCTATAACACAGAGGGAGCGCATCGATGTACCAAACGAAAAGACCATTGTAGTGCCTGTTGCCAAAACGCTTGCCCCGATTTCCTGGAGGCTTACCCGCGGGGTCTCAAAGCCACGCGACGTTGTGATGAGTGTCATCGCTACTTTTTTGGAGACATGTGTTACGAGGCCCATTGTACCAAAGACCATGCGGGCAAACCAGCGACCAGTCCCCAGTCCACCGTGTGCTTTTGTCGACGTCGCTGTCGTGACTGCTTCAAGCAGGAAGTGGGCCCCCAAGCTCTTCAACGTCATCAATGCGGGTACCTGGATTGTCCTTCCTGCCGCGAGTACGTCGACGGCGAAACCCACCGTTGTTTCATTCAAAGAGCCCCCACGCCTCAAGAACTCCGAGAGCGCAAAAAGAAACGCAAGCGCTCGCGTCAAGGAGGACCTCGCGCCAAATGAGGGGTGGCCGCGGGGCTTCAAACCTTGCAAGCCCATGAAGCGAAGGAGGTAAGACGTGGACGACGACGTGGACGACAGTCCACCCCTGCACGTGTTTTTTGACATTGAAGCCATGCAACAGCACGTCGCCAATCTGGTCGTGGCCGAAAGCGAAGACGGCGATCGACCCGTTCGTTTCCCAGGCGAGCATTGTCTCCAAGATTTTCTGGAATGGTTGGATACCTCACACTAAACGACACGCGTCAAGTCAATGTCCTAGCTCATAATTTCCAAGGGTACGATGGGTACTTTGTGGTTCATCAATACCACAGCGACAACCACATTGTCGAACAACTCTGGAACGGGTGCAAACTCTTAGAAGACCAACACGATCGCATCCGTTTCATCGATTCTCTCAGTTTCTTCCAGATGCCTCTGTCGGCCTTTCCCAAAACCTTTGGATTGACGGAACTCCACAAGGGCTACTTCCCCCACAAGTTCAACCTCCCCGAGCACCAAACGTACGTGGGGTCCATACCAGCCCTCGACTACTACATGCCCGAAACCATGTCCCCGAAAGCCAGGCAAGAATTGGAAAGGTGGCATAAAGAGCAACGCGCCCAAAACGTCGTCTTTGATTTCCAGAAAGAATTGGTGGCGTACTGCGAATCGGACGTACGTCTCTTGAAACAAGGATGCCTGACCTTCAAACGAATGTTTGAAGCCCTGACGGGATTCAATCCCTTTGAACATATCACCACTGCCTCCGCCTGTAACCGGGATCTAAGCATGAACCGTATGATCCCCAACAGCATTGCCAGTGAACCCACCAAAGGATGGCGCAACCGCATCCAACAATCGAACATCGCTCTCGAACGGTTAACCTGGTGCGATCACCAACAACGCCAGCACGCCCTGGAAGGTCACGAGCCCATGGCTGACCATCCCAGTCATCGCCAGTACATTCAACATGTGCGCAATGCCGGCGAGTATCGCATCCCCGGTACCAAGTTCCTCGTGGATGGCTACTGCCCAGACACCCAAAACGTGTACGAATTTCAGGGTTGTTTCTTCCATGGGTGTCCCCGCTGTTATCCCAACCGTCACGAAAAACATGTGCGCCACTGTGATCGGACCATGCAGGATGTGTACGAGACCACCCAACACAAAACCAAAGCCCTTGAAACCCAAGGGTACCACGTCATGGAAATGTGGGGATGCGACTGGAAACGCCTCAAAGAAACCTCCCCCGAGATCTAAACGTTTGTGGATAACCTGGCCTTCATCGACCCTCTCGAGCCGTGGGATGCCTTCTGTGGAGGTCTTACCAATGCCATCAAACTGTGCCATCGTGTGACCCCCGATCAAAAGATCTATTACATCGATGTCACCTCCTTGTACCCTTGCGTCAACAAAACCTGTATCTACCCCAAAGGCCATCCTCGCTTCATTTCGCAACCGGGTCACACCGACATCCACCTCTACTTTGGTCTCATCCAATCCCGAATCCTCCCCCCGCGTGACCTGTACCATCCTGTGCTGCCTTACCACCATGAGGGCAAACTCACCTTTCCCCTCTGTGTAACGTGTGTCCAAGAAGAAATGATGAAACCTCTGTCACACAGATCGGTCCAGTGCACCCACGCCGACGAGCAACGCGTCCTGACCGGCACGTGGTGTAGTCCCGAACTGAACAAAGCAGTGGAGTTGGGGTACGAGATCCAGTACATTTACGAAGTGTGGCATTTTGACGAGACCTGTGAGGGGCTGTTCCGAGACCACGTCAACACCTGGTTGAAAATCAAGCAAGAAGCCAGAGGGTGGCCGTCGTGGGTGGGGGACGACGACACCAAACGTCAACAGTACCTTCGCGAGTAAGCCGAGCACGAGGGCATCCAGTTGGAGTACGCCAAGATCGAGAAGAATGCAGGGTCGGCACCCTAGCGAAAACGATGCTAAATTCCATGTGGGGCAAGTTCGGCCAACGTCTGAACAAGACCCAAGTCCAACAATTTGACGACCCCCCAAGCCTTTCACCGTTTCCTGGATACCGACAAATTGGACGTGCGTCACGTCTCCGTCATGAACGACGCCATGGTCGAAGTAGACTACCAGTACCAAGACGAAGACATTCCCGTGTCTCCCCATCTGAACATATTTGTGGCCGCCTTCACCACCTGTTGGGCCCGTCTCCGCCTCTACGAAGCCTTGGAACTATTGGGGGAACGCGTCCTGTACTATGACACCGACTCCGTCATTTACCTGGAGGAACCGGGCCAACCCAACCCGGTCTTGGGCGATTACCTCGGCGACTTTACGAGTGAATTGGAACAGGATGATCACATCGTCGAATTCGTGTCGGGTGGCCCCAAGAATTACGGCTACAAAACCAAACAGGGCCACGTCGAATGCAAAGTCAGGGGCTTTCGCCTCAATAGTGAGGGCAAAACCCAATTGAATTATGACGTCATGCGTCAGAACGTGTTGGACGAAATCCAAAAGGCTCAAAAGAAACCGCGTCAAACGCAAGTCCTCAACTCCTACCAGATCGTCCGAAACGCCAAAAAGTATGAGCTCGAAACTCAACCTGGGTACAAGTATTACCAATTGGTGTACGACAAGAGAGTCGTCGATCCTGCCACCTTTCAAACCTACCCTTACGGATACCGAGCAGCATGCCAAGATACGAGTTAAAACCATCTGTTCTTTCAACTGCTGATATTAGGTAGGTGAATTGTCTTAGCTGGGGCAATTGTTTTTCCTCCCTCGTAGTTAACCCGTCGTTTCTTCGCTACAATCGTTCCCGAGAAAGCGGCTCTCAAAAGACTTCCAAAATTGTTTTTGTTTATGTCTCTGGCAATGTTCCTCGACCTTAACATGAAAAAAAGTGTTTGTAGGCTTCGTCCACACTAATTCCATGATTTCCCGGCTGATTGGAACAGTTTTCCTTCTCGACAACGCAAAATAATTCTCGCAATATAAAATGGACGCGTAGGTAATTTGATCAGCGAGTACACAGGCTCGATTCGTTTCGAAAACGGGAAATAAACCCGAAAGTAAATGTCTCCTTCAAACTGTAAGCGTAAACTAAAGTTAATAATCAAATACGAAAGAACTGGCCACTGATGCAATCTGGTTTTCAACTAAAAATGAATTTAAGTTTCGCAATTTGATTCTACTTTTTGAATCTCCGAGAAAACCCCTGAAAGAAGAACCAAGATAGAACCTAATTTGAATTGCAAATTTTAATCCGTTGCACGACGACCTTCCATATATGGAAGTCCGTCGTGCAATGTTCTTACGAGCTCGTGACGATAGCCTGGCAAAGATAGCCTACCCACTCGCTTTAGGGGTTTTTGGTAAGCTGAGTAGAACTGGGACTGAGTGAATTTCAAAATGGCGGGCGGTTTAAGCATCTACCATCGAACTCAGCCGCTGAGAGAATCGGGAAGAAATAGGGATATTTGCAGAAGATGATGTAGAAATCAATGACACAGAACAACAGAACTAACGGTAAGGTGATAATTTTATTGGAGTCTCGACATCTTTCAGCGCTGTTTCCTTGAAACAACTTTCGATTCGAACTCCATGTTTCCTACAGCTCATGGCTGCTATGGGAAGTTCCTAATCATGATACCCTGGAAACCCTGACTTCCACAGATAAGCTGCTTGGCCATGTTTGTTCTACGGGAAAGGTGTTCAAGATCTTCGAGTCACAAGCATATTAATTGGCAGGTCACGTGACCGGAACAGAAAAAATGCATAGACAAGATACAGTTTTGGTTTTTGAAAACAGAGGTAATATTTAACAATCGTCAAAATGCAAAAACGTGTCTTACTGAGTTCATGAATATCGCACTGTTATAGAAGTTTTGACGTTATAAATTTGTTTATGTATTTTCTGCTGTATTTTTTCGTGCAAAAAAGTAATTGCATACTCTGGTGTGGATCGCTATCCGCAATTGACTGAATAGACCCGTAATGACAATTACTCACCAGCAATCGGTCCTCCAGCTGTTGCAGTCAAGGCATAAAGAACGTTATTAATACAGAATGATGCCGTTGTTCTCTTGCTATCCACACAACTCAGCAAAATAAAACAATGCGTTGTTATAAATATTCCATCGCTCAGTCCATATGTAACACTGAAGGCGACTAAGTGCCAGTACTTTCCGGCAAATGGAAGCACCAAGGCTGAAAGGCCAGCTAACAACGTGGATGATTGATAAATGAAAACGGGATTCACTTTCTTATTGTGACACAACCTTCCTGATATCAGCCGTGCAACCGACGAAGCAAGGCCGATAAAAATAAACAGCAGAGAAGCTTTCTGAGCTGAGATTCCAAGATCCTCGGAGAACTTAACCTATAACAAAGATAGTCAGGGTGTCAAGGGTGGGTCTACTGGCAGCATAACCGTACATTGTCGCATTCGAGCGTGCTTTACAACGAGGAAATCGACGCTGAAAATTAATCATCCTAAGAAATGATTTCCTCTTGCTTGTCAACAAAACCGACTCTTGAGAACAGCCCTACAACTGTGGTACAGGACATGGAGGTTGTGGGGGGGGGGGGGGGGAGGGGCTATGGATCTTTCCTTGGGATTTTGATGAGATTAGATAGATTGCCGGTGGCGTGCTTTACAAGACGATTTAAATATTATGGGTTACGACACTGGTAAGGACCTGTGCAGTCAATCGAAATGGCCGCCATCTTGGATTTTATCAAAAGGCAGCTGAAATTGAATTTTTTGTACACTAGAGACGTAAAATATGAAATAATTGATAATTACTACTTTTTCGGGTTGTTTTTAATGCTGTTTTCTACTGAAAATGGTTTTTATTGCTAATTGCCTTCATATGACGTCATATCGCGAAACCATGGCAGCGGATCTTCCTTAATAAACGTTGCCAAAATTAGTCTTAGGGATAAGCGTTCAGCTGCTGAAACGCTAGTTACGAAATTCTTCTTGCAAAAAATTGCAGAAACGTTTACGATGGGAACATCCACCACCTCCTGCCCCGGCCTTCTTGTATGTCTGAGGGTCACCAAGATTGGTCATGGTTATTGATACATCTGCATAGAGCATGCTCAGTTTAAAGCTAAAAAACGTGCTTAAAATCATGACTTTCAGTAGTGCGTTACATTGATTGATTGATTGATTGATTGATGATTGATTGACTGATTGATTGATTGATTGATTGATTGATTGATTGATTGATTGATTAATTGGTTGGTTGGTTGGTTGGTTGGTTGGTTGATTCAAGATGTAGGTTAGTGACGCACTCGGTTACAATACTAACCAGATTGATGTAAGGAATGTACATTCCAAAACTGCCAAACATCAACGAAACCACGACAACCGTGAAAGTAGGAAATGTCCACACGCTGCAGTAAAGGGAGATTCCTTTCTTTCCATCTCCATCCGCATGGCTGTTAATTGTCTCGACAGATGTTATGTCTTCTACGTTCGGGTTGAAAGCCAGGCTCAGGAAGCATACAACACCGTAAAACGCTATCATCATTCTTAGAGCGCCTCTCCATTGAAACGAATCCAAAAGAACTTGAAGCAACGGACCTGTAAAAAGAACACCCAAACTTGCACCCAATGCTACGACACCAGTAGCTATGGACAATTTCTCTTTGAAATATTGTCCAATAACAAGATAGCAGGAGTTGTAGATAAAAGATGCTCCCAAACCAAGCACCAGGCTGTGGGTGAGGTACATCAGAGTGAGGCTTTGAACAAATGACGTCGACACCAGACCCGTCAAGCAAAGCAAGCCTCCCAAGAAAGTTGTGATACGACAACCAAAGCGATCGCAGAGGTAGCCAGCCAGCAGACTTGCGAACCATAGCATGCCCAAAGCTGCTGAGCCGACCAAAGCTGGAATTGGCACCATAAATCATTATTTAATACAACAAATATTGTTATTTCATGTAAGGTGCTTGCAGGAAAAAAATAAGCAAGAAAACTATCGTAGTCTACTTTTTCAATCCTGTGTGTCACCGGTTCCATTTAACCGCATTTCTGTTATTATTACAGACGGACCTCTTAACATCCAATTGCTACCGATCTCTTAACGGGGAATCGCAAAACTTAAATCTCTTTAACAGAAATGATCATGACCATTTCTTAATGGCAGAAATTTGATATTTCAAACTCTAAGGATCGCCAACTCCCAGTGTAAAGTTATCGCAATAATTTCATACCATACCGGCTGAGCACACTGCATATTAGCCTTATTTTTGGTAGTTCACTTGCCAGAAAGGTAATTATTTCATTCCTTCTACAGCTTATTATCCATAGCTTATTTGTTTATTAAAAAGGTTATGCATGTATTCTGTGACTATATTGATACTGATTAAGTTGATGTACTGATAGTATTTTGAAGTTATTGTTTTATCTTATTTAGACCAGTATTTAAAAGCCTTAACACTTTGTCAGTCTTGTGGGAAAGTTATTTGCCTGGACAAAATTTCCGTATTTGTGTTTTAATGTAGGGGTTAATACCATGCAATACAATACATCAATCTTATTATTTCCTAGTATGTTCCTTTCTCCTAAACTTACAACACTCATTTATTTTAGTTTAATTTTACAATCTTACATCGAGAAAAACAAACCCAAAAAAGTTCAAATTCTGGCTAAACTATCCTACATCGTAAAACGTTCACTTTTAGCAAGTCAGTTTTATTAAGTTCCTTGATTCCTTTTTGTTTCCTTAGTTAAACCCCCTTACGTTCTTGTAGCGCGATCAAGAATGATGTTTGGCCTGTAGACGTGTGGAAAAATGAAGGAAATAAGTTTTTACAATGCCTTGTTCTATAACTATGAACTACGGATCCCAAAGTCATTTTTTCCGCCAGGCAACTGGGTACAATACATGCAAACATTTGTGAATCATCACCACATCCCGTGGCCGAAATGTATGTGCTCTTAGCACAAAGGATTTCTCGCATAGTTTTTACATGCGTGACGACTGCGGACGTACATCGTATTATATAACAAGAAAGCCCATTGGGCATTTTAACCGGCCATTCTTACCCTCCCCACCCCTACGTTTCACAAATGTTAACGCGATCCTCTAATTATACGAACCGGCGTGACGAAAAGTGTGATTGTGTGAGACAATATTTGACTATAGCGTTACTGGATGACGTAATGTTTAAACTCTGATGACTCAGCTTATCTTTCTTATCGCTTTTATTTGTGCTGAAAAACACAAATTCACTCAAACGTTGAATGTCGATAAAATTCGTCCACAACTGAGAATGCTCACACAGGGACGACGAAGTATTTACTGTTGTGCCTAGACCTTAAATACAAACAGTGAACATAGCAGTAGAATCAAAATATAACGCTTGATAAACACGAGCTCGAGCAGATCGTCAGAGTATGGGGCACGTCAAGGCATATCTCATGACGTGATGTTTAAATCCGGTTTGCTAACCCGGGAATCCCCTTGCAAAAGTAAACAAGCGAGCGGGGACGAAAGTCACCCACGTCTTTGAAAGCTAACGCACCTGTCCAGCCGCAATCGATTTCGCGCTCACTCGCTTGTTTTTCTTTTCCTTCACTATCTCTGAACGGAAAGAGAGACTGCTGGTAGCCTTTAGCGAACACCACACGCAAACCACACAAATCTGTCGATGATATTCAGATATTTTCGTTCTTTCAATGCAAAAAGACTCGTAACACCTACCCTATTAATTGATCTCCTTATTAATGACGATTCCTTCGTATCAACTTCTCGCCTCAAATAAACACTGATCTCTCTCCGTTCACAAGTCAGAACTATCATGTACTGATGGTGCAATCCACTAATATTGCATCATCATACTAGTACTAATTCCTTCTCTTCCTAGCCCACGCTGGCAAAACGCAACTGTCCTTTTTGACCGCTGCGAAATACAAGTTAGCCAATCAGAAACCTTACAAACCACTTTGCAATCCACCCCCCCCCCATAAAACGCCAAGGGAAACCCCCTCTTACGCAGCACAATATTACACCGCTCCTATACAAAACGCAACTTTCAAAGCAAATCACATTCACGGAAGCGTGATATGCTCCTGACATTCACAAATCCTTCTGACTCCCACATTTTTACACCCTCAAAATGTCAATCCCATTAAAAAACTCCTGCGCTAAAAAAATTTTCACCAACACAGCCAATTTCGCATTCAATCCTATTAGCTGCTTTACTCAATTGCGCATGCGTTATACAAGACAAATACAAAAGACCCCAAACTTAACAACCCTTCGTCGTTGATATCTTAAATACTGTAAATTAAAAGACAAGAACACACGAAGGTAACATTCAGCAGACTAATATGCGCATGCGTCTGATATAAGACAGTACCGCTCTTGAGTACCCGTACCACAAGCTTTACAGCACTTTGTTCGTATGTTAAACCAACTGACCATCACGACAAAACCGTGCCCATTTTATAAACCGGCGGTCGCCATAGCGACGGCTGGTTAATGAGCTCAATTATGCACACATGCATTTTGATTGGTTCTCACTTATCATAGTCTCTTACTACATCAGTGACACACGCGGCGCCACTTTTTTGTTCTTACCGCATTTTGACGTTATCTGTGATCTGACTAAACAGATGCACGGCAACATGGAATCTATTTCTTAAACAGACATCGCATGAGAATTTGCATTCTCTCTATAAAAACTTCTCTAGCCCTGCATTATCATGCAAAAATGTTCTTTGTTGCAAGCTATTTTTAGGCTGCTGTATCAATTGCATTCAAATGGTGCCATTTCTTCATGACGGCCCGGAAAAACGGATCTAACAGTTCCATTCAACAACGTCCAACTTTGTTGAATTCAACATGTTCGTGTGTTTGGCCACACTGTTGAGTGACTTTGAAAGGTACTGAACAAAATTCGGTGGTCATTAAACCTGATCGACAACAATAAAGAATAGTGCAGCAAAACATCCCAATCCTTGTAGCTGTTCACTGTTTGAAGCACAGAACTGCGCTTTCTTTGCTGCGTTTTCTGTCAACAGAAGGCTGAAACTAGTTAAAATAGTTAAATATCTTGCGAAAACGGCTTTCCATCGGGTTTGTTGTGTTAAGAGTCGTGCCGTCACATCTCAAGGCACGAAGAGAACTGCTCATCATGAATTCAGTCGAGTCTTCATAATTTGAGTCGTCAGGGCAATGAAAGCAAAACTGATTCTAAAATTAGAAGCGTACGTGTTAGCGAACACTCTCGTGAACGACCAAATGGCTTAACCCATTCACTCTCAAACAGAAACAACTGAATAATTCAAAGCTGCAATAGGATTATGGTTCCAGCTTTCGAGTCAGTGAATAATGCCCCGATCAATTCGAAGTTCAACATCCCCCCCCGGGCAACCCCCCGGGCATTTGAACTTTTGAAGATTGGCTTGTTCAAATTCCCTCCCCTCGGGGCAAAAAAGCCGTTCAAACTCCCCACCAACTAGTACTGAAATAACTCTCCTCAAAGACAAATTTCGTCTGCAATCAAACACTGTTCACGTTTTTCAGAGTGAGATATGCCGTAATGACACCTTCAAACTTCTTTTGAAAGAATTATTAACTAGCAAAGGTGAAATTCTATCTTGGAAATCCGTCATACCCTGTAAAAACCGAAAAAACTCTCAGGCGTATTACGTCAGAACAAGAGATGAATCCGGTTTAAATTCCCCACCCTTCAACGCACCGTTCAAATTCCCCCCTCCCTGGGCACGATGCACAGTCAAATGCCCGAGGTATGCCCGGGGGGGGGATGTTGAAGTTTCGAATTGATCGGCGCATAAATTTCTGTCAAGTGCGACCATTCATATGAAACATTATTGACAAGTATTGCGGAGCAGTTCTTTTCTGTAATGCTGTTTGCTGGCTCTACAAGGTGGATCTAACTTTTTAGTTTGTGAACGAATTCCTCAAGTGTGACCATTTAAATGAAAACTACAGGTATTAAGCAGTACTTTTGTATGGTGCTATTCGTTATGTTGAGCAAGGTTGTTCTTAGGTTTGCGTCTGAGGATAAGTTCCTCAAGCACGACCTTTCACGTGAAAGCGATTCATTGCAGTACTTGTCTGTGGTTGTTATGTTCATTTTAATATTTCGTAGAAATCCAAGATGTTTGTGAATCATATTCCCCGTTTTAAGCTAAACCAGGCTCTCCTGAGTGTGGAAAAGTTAAGAAATCTCCCATTCGAGTTGACAGAAAGTTATTCCATAACCAGTGATTACATAACTAGGGCTATAACTATCGAGATTAGTTCCTAAAAAGTCATTACTAATTGTTCGTTCTCTTGTCTCACCAAAATATTCCATCAGCTCAGGAAACAAAACGCCAAAGCTGAGCGCAAGGTTAACAGCATTACAAAGGTTAACAGCATTACAAACCGCTGAGCAAACACATGCCACCCAGGAAAATGAACTGTCTTTGAAGCGTTTACCTCTAAAAAGCCATGATATTTTCACAAAGATGGCTTTAGATTCTGGGCTTTTATCCATTATCGTTATCCGCACCGATGTGTACCAAAGACTAGCTAAACATACAGAAGCGATCAAATCTAGATGACAAAGCGAAGGACTAGATAGACTGTACATAGGCAACAATGCCCGTATGCCCCAGCCTTGACAACGATAACAATTGTTACGTGTTGCGTGACAAGTGACAATTGTGACAAGTGTTGCGTGTTAGAAAAGTAATTTAAAAAGGAAGTTCTAAAAATCGTGTTGTGTCAGCTGTTGAGCGCATGAACGAGGATTACGAAACCTATGCAAATGCTTTACCACTGGCAACTAATATGTGAAGTACCATGGGTTCGATTCTCGTAAAGGTCTGGTTGTTTGTTTATTTATTTTTTCTGGTTCAATTTGCAGCCGCCTCGGTCATTGCTACGTTTAATTTCCTTCCGGTGAACTCTTCACTATAAAACAAGCTCTCAGAAAGAACTAGTCATGTTTACAAGACAAGGGTTGCCTCGACTTGAGTTCATAACAAAGTGATAGCGAGACACTTTAGAAAAGAAAGGAATGTTTTTGTGATGTGTGCTGCAACGGATGCTCTAGCATCACGCCTAATGTAGTTTGCACTCAGAGTTCCCTGTAAGTGTTTCATACGTCGTATGTTGTATCGAAAAAGAACATGAGAACTGATAAGTACCTTGTAACATTCCTCAGCAACTTCTAGGTACTGACAAAGAAATATACTAAAGCTACATAATATTTATAAACCCCCAAGGCAGACGTTCTTTGAGCTCGTCACGAATTGCATAACATTGTATCGGCATTATGCATGGTTCAATTTTACCTGTTACCATCCCCCCCCCCCCGGGCAACCCCGGGGACAAGTCCAGCCCTTCGGTCCCGGGGGTGGGGAATTGTTTGAAGCCGTCTTGTCCCGGGGGAAGGGGGGCGGGGCCAATCGAATATAACTTCTTGTTGTTCTTGTGAAGTACGTCACTTCTCGGTTTACGCCGGACCGCGTGGAGAAGACTGCTTATTTCCAGTGGGAAACTCTAGAATTTGCAGCAGATTGGTTAGAGAAGAATAATCTCTCAAAACTAAAATCTGTATTCGAAGGTACTTTTATTTTAAATTGTTAAATGAATGTGCGTTTGATGCGTACTCGAATGGATGGCGTTCATCACAAACAAAGACATATTTCTTCAGCGTATTTATGTATATACTAACGACGACTTAAATAGACTTTATATGAAAATGGATGCGCGGCTTTATTATTATTTTAAACAGAGGTCTCAGTCCAGTGTTCATTCTTATGAAACAAGCTAAGAAAAACTCCTTTAAAATGCTGCCATCAATTTTTGTTCACGGGCCTCTTGTGCGTATGTGCTATATGTAGAATAAAACACGTGGCGAAGACCATTGCTTTACTCGCTAGCCGTATGCCACTGCGGTTAGAGGTTTTTCTTTAGTTTTCGTTTTCAAATATAGACATTATACATGTAGTGTCCTTCATTCAAGAAACTCTAGAAAAGCGTTTAAGTTCTTATGAAAACGTCTGGTTTTGCTAATGTACGGAAATCAATATCGTAATCTATGCTTTGTACACAAAACAATGTATATGTGGTCGATGAGCAGTCCCGGGGGTGGGGAATTGTCTCTTTCTGCGTGCCCGGGGGTTGGGAATAGACCGCCAAATGAAAACAAAATTGCAAATCCCCGGAGGTATGCCCGGGGGGGGGGGGCATGGTAACAGGTAGAATTGAACCATGCATTAAAAAGACCGTTTGATTGATTTCGTAACGCTTGAGTTAATTTGTCGGACATTTTCGGACAATCTCTCATTGCTTGAGTTAACTCTTCCTGTTTACCTCAATGATAAACTTCTTCTGTTAAGTCCACGGATGACATGAATTAGGAAAGACTGTTCAACCTATCTGATGTACTCTCAACCTTTGTGATCTCCGATTTATTTAAAGGAGCTGTGTCACGAACTGAGTTTAGCTAAATTCAGACACAAGAACCTGGCCACTAAATTCAGCAAAACATGAAATAACCGCTTAAGACACTGACGAAAGGTTTGAATAACGCTGAGCAAATCGGCAAAAAAGGCACGGATGGGCCAAATTGAAAAAGATTTTACACGGATTGCAATTCATTGTGCATTTGTTTACTCTTTATCTTCATTTTAATAATAGAATAAACGAGATAATTTCATGTTTAAGCGACTTTGGCTGTTGGAGTGCCAGATAAATGGTCTTTTTTCCAAGCATTAAAATTAAAGGTTTTCCGTTTTCAAAATACATACGTATTTTACCGCCATATAGCTATTCAGTTGACCAGCTGATTAACAAATTGATGTCTTCACAGCTAGTTGCTAGTTCGAGGAACAAATTGAATAGGGTGGACAAGTGTTTAAACTTCGTTTAAACAGAACACAAGAATAATCAAAACATTCATCCATCCGCCCTTCCCGTCCGTCCGTCCGCGGTTCATTCGTTCGTTGGTTCCTTCCTTCGTTTATTCGTTCGTTTGTTCTTTCTTTGGTCGGTTGGTTGGTTCGTTTTTTCATCCATTCATTCGATCTTTTTATCTAGAGATCGACGTTTCCAGCCCATTTGCTGCCACTATGGTGTTTACAGCAATAGATTTTGGTTCACTTTGTCTCTTTCTCTATCTATATCCTGGCGTATGTGTGATTAAGTCGGCCCATGGAAGGTAATCCAAGAGAGCCTTGGATTCTGGATTCCCCGCTGTGGATTCCGGATTCCATGTCTGTGGATTCCCGATTCCACGGTCCAAAAGTGGCTGGATTCCAGATTCTGGTTTCCGACGTTTCCTTTGTACTTTGTTTTCGAAATGAAATGACTGCAAGGACGTTCGCGCCCAAAATTTTTCCACGTTCAGATTTTTTCCAACCTTTTGCTTTAGTTAGATAATGAACAACTCATGTTAGAAAAGCAAAAAAAAATCGGGGGTTCACCGAGCTTGCGTCGGAGATTAAGCGTATTGGAAACGTTTTTAGAAGCTTTAGTTGTGTAAGGCAAAATCGGCTTTCTTGCTACAAGGAATAAAACAAGTTACGTGGAGAACTCTAGATAATGCTGATTTATGGATTTCATCGCAAATAGGCCTATTTAGTACATTTTTGCAGGTAATATCTTTCTTCAGGTAAAATTAGTCTCACAGAAGGATAATTCGATCATATTTGAGTAGAAATGGCAATAAAATTAAAACTTCTAACGTTCAGAATTTTGTTTTTGGTTTTGAATAAAATGCATATAAAACCAGTAAAGGAAGTGATTTATCGAAAAAAAAAGCGTCACCGTGCATTTAAGAGGGATAAGCACGTTGACAGATATAAAAATACCCACCACCACTGTATTTGTCGATATTTCTCACTCAGCGCGCGCGCTCGATGCATGACGTGGCGTGACGTTGTGAAGTGAATTACGTGTGCAGTAAGGATGCGCACAAACAATTAAGGTGAATTTTCTCGCGTTTCCTTCGGTGAATTTTATTAAGGTTTGCACATTGTGAGATACTAACGCTACCTTTCATATATTAATATTTGGAAAAATTCTGTCAGAGCAGTTCAGTTTAATGATTAAAAAATAAGAAATCACGTGACATCGGTGAAGCCGTCTGCCCCGACTCCCTTTATTTTCCCTGCAAAACGTTAGTCAAAATCATTTTCACAAAATAGGAAAGTTTAAAAACATTTCACAGAGGGAAAATCAAAATATTTAAGAAAAAAGACGAATCAAGGAAAAATATCCGTCATTCTTTAGATTTTTTGTTGCCATGACAACGGCCTATGCCTAAGAAGAAAAAAAACTAAGTATAAGAGTAATTATGTTGGTAACCTTCCCGGCAAATCTCAGCAACAAATATTGCAAGATAACAGAACTGGGGTTTCTTTTGTAAGTCTTGCCAGTTCGTATAGTCACTTTTGTAGAAACTCTAGGAAGATTCCATTCAATTGTATTGCGCATCCTTTCTGCGCATCATCTTTTGCGTGATTAGGGCCAATCTCGTCCCCAGGGCCCACGCGCATTTACAGTCAGCGGGATCGAAATGCCACGGACTCGACACGGACTCTGGGATAATCAAAAACCGGATGCCACTTTTTAGGCTTCCGGTTTTTTAAAGCGCATGCTCGGCAGTTTACGAACTGAGCATGCGTTACGGGTCGTGTAAAGACAAAAAAGGCGCGAAATATTAGGACGTCCACTTGTTTTTGGCGCCTTTGACATTCACGCGAGACTCGCGTGAAAATGAAAATAATCCTCGCTAGCAGTTTCGCGAAGATGGCCGCAACGGTTTCTATAAATTTGTTTCACTTCGCGTTAGAGAATTCAGTTCAGAAAGGAGACCGGACCTCTAATGAAAAGAACGCCAATATGAGGCGCTGAAGACTGTTGTTGTTGATGGTAAAGCTACCATTTGGGTGCTGCCAGCTGAATATGGAAGATCTCTCAGTGACTGGCTGCCTCCATATGTTTGTGACTGAAGATGTGAACAGTGGCGAAGAGAAAATTAACTCTATTATTGTAGTCCTATCCTCATTAAACTTTTTGATAGAAGAACAAATATCAAGCATGAATGTTTTCAAGGGTACTGAAAACGTAGCCATTGTCAAGGAGTTTGAAGTGCCACCGCATATTTTATTTCACATCTTACGGCCCTTTACAAAATGAACAAATTTTCAGCGACATCTGTCAGTGAAAAAAAAAAACGATAGTAATGCTGACGGGGTTCATTTAGCAGTCGAATAGTGTGTAGAACCTTTTTGTGTTTTGTAAGCTTACTAATTTGAAAAGTCTAATTGAGCAAGAAATCAACCTTTAAAAAAACTTGACCTTGTTTTTAGCGCGCGGCATACACGCGTAAAAATTAGCTGAAATTTTTTTACCGAGTACGACTGCTTATTTAATAAGGAAAACACAGAGCAAATCAACTGTACTGATGCTATTAAACGGTCTTGGACAAAGTAGAGAGGTCATTTATTTTTTAAACGTACCCGAGCTGGCGTTGTGTCATGTTTGCCTTTCGACTGTGCTGGTGTTGTGTTTTCTCCACCACTACGTCGGTAAATATCTTTTACAACGGTATAGGTTTTGTACGGAAAGCTCGTATGCCGAAATACTAAAACATTACGTAGAATAAACACAAAAATGACTTAGGTACAATTTATTGACGAGTATCACAGGTCTATAAGTCATTCAACTCAATGAATCAAGGCAAACTGAACAGCCACTTTTTAGTGCAGCTAGAAACATTAAAAATCTATCACGATCAAGGATGGACGATTTCTTACACAACAACAACAACAACAACAAGCTTTATTTGCATGACTACATAGAAATTTGGTAGTATTGCAAAAGCTACTTAAATTTAATTACATATTATTTCATTAACTAAGATAATTAGTAAAGTAGAAAATAACATAACATAACAAAGAAAAAAATATTATATATAATATATGAAACAATTACTAACAATAATTGTTCATTTAACTGTTCGAAGTGGTGATCATTGTAACGAGATTGTCTCTCAATTCAAAGCATGCCGAGATAAATGAGATTAGCTTAATGTTTACAAAGTAGTCAGTGGAATTCATAAGATGTGATAATAGAGTTTCGCGTGGTAGTAGTCGTAGTAATGGAAGTTTGGGTTCTATTTTAGAAAAGAATATGCCGCGTACCTGAGAATAAGCTGGGCAATCTAACAAAAAATGAGTTTCATCTTCAATTTTGTTGCAATTGCAGAAGTTGCATATTCTTTCATTACGAGGTATATTGTCGTATCTACCTGTTTCGATCCTAAGTTTGTGACAGCTTATTCTCAGTTTTACTAATGTTTTCCTTAAAGGGTCCTTCCTTGTTAAATCTAAGTAGGTAGAAGGGCTATAATTATTTTTAATAGTTTTATAAAAACTAAGTTTTTGCGAGTTTTGTAGGGTCTGATTCCAATGTGAAATATACTTCTGTTTCATGATATTAATATACTGTTTAATTTTACAATCATTTAATGAACTATAGTTAAAGTGATTAAAATTATAGTATTCATTTATTTTCATGACACTAGAGTAGAAACTATTTTTTCCGTTATCATAAAGATCAATCGATATTTTTAAGGCTTGTCTGACTATAGAGTTTTCATCCTTTTGGTGTAAGTAATTTAGATAACTTAGTATCTTCTTATTTATATCAATGATCAGAGGGAATTTACCAAGTTCGGCTCTGCATGCAATATTGGATGCCTTGTTATGTACTTCTAAGTATCGTTTACAAAACTGCAAGTGAGTTTTCTCAATTGGGGAAAGGTCCCACGACTTAAAGTCTGATTTCACAAAGGCACCCCAAACTTCACTGTTAGTAGTTATAGAGTTGGCGGTTCGAGACCAGTTTTGAAGCAAAACTGATCTTGAACAACGCCAACTCTATAACTACTATAATGGCTACCATTATATGAGATTCATTTTCCACTATATATCATTCGGTCACCAACTTTTGGTGAGGATACGTGCGGCCAGAGCCTTAACTCGTAGAGATAAGAGCGATGGTCGCTTTTTTATGTGATGGTTTACTATATACAAGATCCATTTTTGGGAAATCTATATGTTTTTATTTTATGGATAACTATATGTTTCCAGATCTGGCTCCATCGCGGCAATAGACCCCCCGGCATGCTAAGTATTTGGATGGCTTGCGAAGCAAGACATTCAAAGACGACGCACGGGGATGGGGGGGTCGTTATTGCAGCGGAACCTTGGCGGGAAGAGATATTATATTTCGAAGAAATATAATAGCGATGGGTTCCGCTATCTGCTGATGTTCCCAGATCTTTTCTTTCTGCCTGTGGGGTCATGATTTGATACCTTTTGGCTGGTTTCTTTCATTTTTTGCGATGCTGGTTTCATATGCTAGATCCATATTTTTGCATTGGGGAACAAAAGCGGAGCTTTTGTGAGGCAGTGAATTGATCGCGAAGCGATCAAGAGGGGAAGTTTCTTTTTGCGATGCTGGTTCCATTTTATGTATCCAAAGCATTATTCAATCACGTGATTCCACACCACAGGAAGTCTTTCTCGGAAAAGCAGGAAGTTTTTCTCAGAAACAAGTCTGGACATGTCTGGTGAAAACAGGAAGTTTATGATGAAATGGGACTTTCCCGATGAGTCATCAGATTGTCATGTAATATCAGATGAACTTGTATTTGAAGTAAAGTTTGTCAGTAAAGTTTGTCAGTAAAGTTTGTCAGTAAAGTTTGTAGTGAACAGAAAAGCAGACTGTGTTTGCGGAACTTGTAAGTACATAAAAAATATCTCATATAATAGTATAGAATGAATTGCAATGAAGATATTCACAATTACTTGAAAGAATCAGAAGTTGTTTGTCCTTTTTGTGACCAGCAAATAGATTCTGCCAGAAAACCAAAAGATGATAAATGCTGTGATAATCAGTATATTATTAACGACGATGGGATGTTAGCATGTTTAAGTTGTGGTGTAGTACAAGGATATAATTATGTGAAAGAATATGTTAATTTTTATGAAAATATACATAGATTTATAAGAAAATCTGTTTACCATCGAGAGTACCACATTAACAACATATTACTCGACATTGAAGAAAAATATAACATCAAAACATCAAACTGTCAGAAACAAAAAATTGATGCTATATATGTCGAGATAGGTAAGGTTCTTAATGAAGTTAATGGTACAAGGAAAAGGATGATTAGCGCAAATTTCATTATGAGAAAGATATTCAAGATGATGGGAATACCTTACAAAAATATTCCAATTAGTAAATCGAAAAAAACATTAGCTTTTTACAATAAATATTGGGCTAGTATTATGTCTCTTATTGGCGATAAAATAAGATCTATTCTTGGATGAATACCTTGTTGTATTTTTTTTCAAATTTGTCAGTTAATGGACACATATCAATGATTATTTCATCTATAACTTTGACATAATCAAGAAATTCTTTTTCATCATACTTCAGTCCTCTCATAAAGGATCGTAAATCTGTTAAAACCTTTGAATAAGATGTATAGGCGAATTTACTCATTTCAATTTTTCTCTTGTAATTTTTGATCTCTGAATATGTTTTAAGTAAGAGCCCAGTACCGGATATCACTCCAAGAGGAATAGGGTTTAGTGTTACACCACCAACTATTGTTCCTATAGCTACCAATAAAGCGGATCCAATATTACATGCAAGTTCTGTTTTTTTGAAATATTTGTAAGTCATTTTGGCAAGCCAGTATTTCTTATGATAGAATTTGTATAATGCTTTCAACTCAGATATTTGATTTTCCGTTAATTTTTCTGAAACATGGTTCCAATTGAATATATTATGTTTATCCATATATATTATATGGTTACATTTTTCTTTTTGAATGACTCTTTAATATTGGAGTATAATGTTCTGATGTTTTTAATCAATCTTTCTATGCTTTCGAGAATTTCATTAATTAAAATAGCTGTTCTCATATATATTATATTGTTTAGATTATTCATTATGTTTTTCATCGGAAACCTCAACGCTTATTTCTTTTGGGATAATATATTCTAAAAAGCATTCCATACTCCAATCAGATGGATATCCGCATTGTGATATATGATGAATGAAAAAAATGTTTATGGCACTCTATATTCAATCGACATTAAGAGTTCTTGATTTTTCACAACTGAACCCAGTTCCACAGCCAAATTACCAAACGCCAGTACTAAATTGATATTTATTGTCTGTGATCGAGTTGATTGGGTTGAAGTGTAAGTGATTGATTGAGTTAAATGGTCACTGTGTTTTATTTTTAAAGAAATAGGCTTATATTTACTTTTAATCTTGAAATAGAGCACTGTTATAGTTAATATGTGGCTATGATTTGGAATGATTATTTTGTCACAACCATTCAATAAAAATGTGTTCCCGTTTTTCGTATTTAAATACCCATGTATATAATGAACTGAACCACTTAATTTATACCCATTTAAAGACAAATCCGTTTGCATTACCATTTTACCATTTTCTACAACGTACGCCGTATCATACACATCCGAGTCTACATTACTCTGTGATCCTTTGACTCCATATACAATCAAATAACTAACTCCTTGAGTGGAGCTACTTGCAGTGCCCTGACAATGCATGTCAATGTAAATGTATTCGGGAGGAGTTATGTTCCACTTATGTAAGTGAACAATAGATCTGCTGTAATTAACAAACAGCTTGGTTGATTGTTGACCAATATTTAGTGAAGTGGAAACGACACTCACTGACAAATTTGTTGTGCTTGGAGGGAAAAATTCAATAGCCAAAGTGTACTCGCCTTCTGGAAGTTTGAACATGTTAAAGCCAATGCGAGAGGAGTACTCATTTTGAGCGTCTTTCCCCATTTTAAATTTATAAGCTTTTTTGTTGACATTGTGGGGGGAACCAGAAAAGTCAACAATGCCATCAACTATTATGTTGTTTTCACTTGAAGATTCATCGGCATTTTCCATGAGATACCTGAAAACGTCTTTCTTATTGGTTGAGCTGGTGATGTGAGACTCCTTGATTTTTGTGTCAAAGTAAGTTTTCAGCCCTACAGTCACATCACCTTTGGCGGTGCGTACCTTACTGCTGACATAGCCGACATTAGCTGCTGATTTTATGTCTTTGTCATCGGTGTTCAAGTTGATTATTGTTTTTTCATTTAAATTCAAGTTACCAGTCATATTGTTGGTGCCATCAACTTTGAGAAACTTTTTTTGTGTCATGTCATCAATTCTGTTGTTAACAAACTCGACACATGCGGCGTCTCTTTGGTTTGATGGAAGATCAAGATTGATAATTGAATTATTTTTCATATCAATATCAGATCCTTTATCCAGTTTTTTTTCAAGCTGATTTTCGACATACTTTTTGTTTGTGGCTTGATCTGCCTGTGTTGGGTCTTTCACATTTGTGATAAAATTATTGTTCATGTCAATATGTTGCTCCATTCGACCTCCTTCCTTCTTTGACAAGAATATCTCTCTTTGCGATTCATAACTGATAACCTTGTTGAGATTACCATGAACTGGATAATTGTCTTTTGGGACAACGAGTGACCCTGTCATCGTATCACCAGATATTGCAACAAATTTAGATGTATCCACACTTGGAATCTTAGCTATTTCAGAATCAATATATTGTTTAGTAACCACATCATTATTATTGGTTCCTTGTTTTACATTCACTAATTTTTTATTCTGCATATCATAATCATTATTAGCATCTAATTTAAATCCAATACCAGGTAAACCTCTTGAACCTATCTTACCTAGTCCTTGAGAATCATCATGATTAAGGATACCGTTGGTATAACTCATATAATATTAGTTTAGATTTTTTCGTCGAAATTTCGGGCTACCTTTTTTTTGACCTTATCAACATACAAAAAACTATATGGATCCTTAGTGGCCTTTTGGTAATTTTCTTTGTTAACACCCAATTCTCTACAAATCATGGATTGTTCATTTCTTGATGGGAAATCGAATATGCAATAATGTGAACTATTCAGTCTTATTGTTTTATCTGTCCCATAATAACTTTGTGACAAATATATACAACAACAATTTTTATTTCTTGAATTGGTGAAGTAGTCTCGTATCCGTTCGTCATTTTTCTTACCTGTATTCAAATAGTCATCAAATATGATTAATTTTTGGTTTTCATCAGACAAATCTGTTAGAGGGATGATTTCATCGTTACTTGCTTCTATCACGTCATAACCAACCTCTTTTGATTTTGATATTGGTTCGAGTGATTTCAACAGATGCTTATATTTGCTTTGTTGGAGATTGCGAGCATAAAGGTATATCTTATCAAAATAGAGAAGCCTATATATCATATCAAGCAAAAGGTTAGTCTTGCCACCACCAGAGGGAGCACAAATAAGCATCCTGAAACATCGGTTTGGCATGAAACTCTTTAATTGAACAAAATCGTCATTGCCATCATCTTGGATGTCATAATTTTGAATCTTCATATATCATTTGTTTATACAATTTCACACGCTATGCGACACGCTATACGACACGCTATGCGAGCGTTTTTATATATGATAACCCTAATTTTTCCAAACAAAATACGAAATTTTATGTAAACAAATGATATAATGAG
Source organism: Siderastrea siderea (assembly GCA_964030785.1). Taxonomy (NCBI): domain Eukaryota; kingdom Metazoa; phylum Cnidaria; class Anthozoa; order Scleractinia; family Rhizangiidae; genus Siderastrea; species Siderastrea siderea. The sequence goes on from OZ034970.1 coordinate 1,523,429, forward strand.
TTTACTCAAATGGAAAGAAATGGCTGAGAAACGATCCGAGCTTGGTAAAAAGATTAACACAGTAAGAGATACAATAAAACAAAAAAAGATATCTGATCAAATGGGTGAAGTCGAGGCAGAGAAACTTTTCAAACCTATAACATCTGAGTTAAAGGAACTTACAGCCCCAAAAGCACCGTTGAGAAGATTGGTAAAGAAAAAGCGACCTGTTCCAGATTATGGAATAGCTATTGATGATGAAGTGCCTGATTATGGATTGGACGATTTGTTTGATCAACCTGTTTTACCTGAAAACGAGAAACAGATAGTTCCAAAACCTCCATCTTATGAAGATGTCCTTGAGGATTTAGCATCCGGTAAAAAACAAATGTATATAGATCCAGAATACATGTATAAACCTGAAGATCTTCCTCCAGAATACGAAGAAGAAGTACCAGATTACGAAATTCTTGAAGAGGATAGAATAAATCAAGCTTTAGATCAACTTCAAATACCGAATTATGATGATATTGAATTACAACTTCAACAAGAAGATATGAATGACAAAAAGAGGAAATCTTATCTTACCAAAACCCTTAAAAAGGCTAAAGAGAAACGACAACAACTTTCTGGATATTCGATGAATATTACTAAAAAATTAAATAGTGGCTCAATCACTGAAGCTAAGGCTCAATATCAAAGAAAAATTATTCAAGATACAAGAAAGGTTCTGACTGATTATATGAATTACCATCAACAAAAACTCCAAAAACTCAAACCTATTAAAGGGTCTGGTTTGAAGAAAAAAACAAAAAGAGGTGGACAGGTAATGTTTTTCAATAATCCAACAGAAATGATGAAAAAACTTGAACTGATTATAGGATCAAAGGTTGCCGGTAATAATAGCATAGAGCTAAGAAACACAGGTGTTGCACTTCTCGACATCTTGTTGAGAAATTCAATACTCAATAGGTCACAATACAACAAAATATACAAAAACTATTTTATATAAACTAATCATATAATGGATAGACAACTTATCTTATCATCCCATACAGTCAGAGACAAGAATGGTAATAAACCGAGTGATTTCATAATCAAATACATCAATCCGATAATTCTCAATCCAAATCGACAATATGAAATCGGACTAGACCGAATCATTTCAATGTCATTTACTTGGTTTAATGTGACAAAAGAACTCAATAATCAGAAAATCAGATATTCATCTGATAGTGGTACTAATTGGACAGAGTTGATATTAAGTCCTGGTGTATGGAACTATGTCGATTTCAATAATTTTTTAAAGGATGAAACTAAAACAGGAACAGCTAACAATCCGTCATATCCGATCAGTCTCGAATTCGACGATACAATATTTCGCACAATAATCACATTAGCCACAAATTATAGATTAGATCTGACTCAGTCAGATTTCAATAATCTCATCGGTTTCAATAAAAAGATTCTAACTTCTTCTGAAAATGTTGGTGATTACATTCCTAATCTTTCTCAAGACAGGGAAATCTTGAACGTTCATTGTGACCTCATATCCGAAAGTCTAGTTGATGGTGATGAAACGGATATTATATATAGTTTCAGTACCTCAACTCTCACCCCGAGTTATAGTTTCACACAAGAGCCAAGACGAGTACAGTTCAATCCTGTCAATAAAAATACGATTAATAAAATTCGGATTTATATCACCGACGGTAAACGAAGAATTATAGATCTTAATCATAGTGACACTTCATTCAGTTTGATTTTAAGAGAGAAGAGAGATTAATCTAACTAATAGTTATATATGTCGTCGTATGAATACAAGCGTATTTATCATCCAAAACTTGGACGATTTGTTTATGAACATAAAGGATCTGGAATCATTGTTGACAACATTTTCAAACCTGTTGGAAGGGTGTTAAGTAAAGTTCCAGAAATGGTTTTAAAACCTTTTGCCAAAAAAGCGCTTGAATCTGGTATTTCACATGCTGGAGACAAACTGGGAAAAAAAGCACCTGAAAAAAGCGGAGAGCTTATTATGAGAAAATTACACGGTTTAACTAAACAATCAATGAATAAAACCATGAAACCAACCAAACCTACTAAACCAAAACAAGAAGAAGATTACAACACAATTCTGAATAGACTTATATCTGGTACTGGATTAAGACGATAAAATGTTATTAAAAAGTGAATTTTATCCAATTATAAATAGACTAGCAAGTGGGAAATGGTTTATATAAAAAGTGAATTTTATCTAAACTATCAATATATAATGAGTTTCAGAACAAGTGATAATTTACAAAGATATGAATACGTTCATTTCCATTTGGACAATGTCATTGAGCAACCTGCTAACAATCAATCACAGAAAAAGACGGGTTACAGATTCACAATCAACGATAGGTCGACTATGTTCGATTTTTTTAATGGATATTTCGAAGTAACTAAAGAGCTTCAAAAAAGGGCAGATGGTACTGGATATGCTCAAGCAGATCGCATCACCATGATAAACGGATCTTCTAGTTTGATCAAACATATGGTTATTAAATCGTCTGGTAAAATAGTATACGAGAGTGATAATTTACATAGAATTACGAATGTTAAAAATTTACTCGAATATAGTGATGATTTTAGTAGATCCGTTGGAAAGAATTCGTTCTGGTATCTTGATACCGATGGAACTACAGCAGATACAAACATAGGTTTCGAAGCCCGTCGCATTTTAACCCAGGCTAATCAGAATAACGGCGGCGGAGGAGCTAAATCGAATAACGAGATGATACCGTTGAACCGATACAGTTTTTTCCAAGAATTAGAAAAAAAAAATGTTGCCCCCAATGCAGCTCGCATTTGAACTTACACTTAACGAAGACAGTGAAATGATTCACATGGCAAACGGCACAGACGCTGGTCGTGTTGTAGTAAAGAGATTGTATCTTTGGCTCCCAAGATTAATCCCAAAAGACAGCATGTATAGTAATTTCGTTTCAGAGTTTCTCAAGCCAACAACCTGGACATATATGCGAGATCTCTACAATCAGTCAGCAAATACCAGAGCTATTCAGAATATGTTTCAAATCAGTCCAGCTATCGACGACGTTAAACATGTTTTTATATATCTCTGGCGGACAGATGCACCGAATGATGATGAAGCAGAGAGGAGTCCGTATTTGTTTGACACTTTCAAGTTGAATGCTGCTGACGCTAATAGCTCTCTCTCGAGTTGTCGTTTAGAATATGGAAACAACACGTTCTATCCCGAACTAGAATACGATGCAGATTCTAAAATCAGGATATTCAATGATCTCATGAGTTATGCATTTCGTAAAAACGATTACAATTCTGGGACACAACTTAATGTATCTAATTTTAGTAGTTTGTACGGATTAATATATTTCGATTTGACACATCAAAAAGAGGTAGTGACGAGAGATCCTAAACAGTTGATTCTCCATTATCGTCTCAATGTAGCCCCAGCCGCAAACGTCCGAGCTCATAGCATCGTATTTTACAAGAGTGAGGTTGTGGTTAAGACAGTTGGGAACGAACTTATGATAGTTTAAATGAATAAGTTTTTTAACATCGATGAAAATTTAAATGAATATGTTTTTTAAAACAGAATTTATCTAACATATATTATATGACGCAACTATATGAAATCAAAGTTAGTTTATCACCAAACCAGAAAAAGAATCTTAGTAACGCGTATCATAAAAGAGAAACAATAGTTCTAAGGCTCACGAAGGACTCTCTATCTGGGAATGACACACTTTATGTTCCATTAAACATTGTAAAAAGATTGGAAAAAAATCGGAAACTTAAGAAAGGGATGGACATTAAACTTTCTAAAACAAACATACGAAAGCAAGTGGGGGGCTCTCTTCTGTCTACAGTTCTGTCGCTTGGAAGAACTTTCGCTCCAACGATTGCCAAGACTATTGGATTGTCAGCTTTGGCAGGTTTAGCATCTGAAGGAGCATCTCAGATTGTTAAGAAGATATCTGGAAAAGGTTTACAAACCGGTGGGTTCCTAATACCACAAAATAAAATCAACCAGTTGATAGCATATAAACATCTTTTGACCACAAAACAAAAACAAGATATCTTAAATGCTCTACAAACAGGCTCTGGTGTTCATATAAAACCGACAAAAGTACAAACAGGTGGGTTCTTAGGGACTCTCCTTGCATCAATTGGAGTCCCTTTAGCTATTGAGGCAATAAAGAAGATGACTGGTAAAGGAGCTCCTCAGATGGGACGACCTAAACAAAGACCACCCAGATCTATACCAGAACAGGATGGTGGTTTGATGACCAACACTTACAGAACACCGCCTTTTTACGGAAATTGGCCAGACGATACAATCGGTATGGGGACTAAAAAAAAAAAAATGTCAAAAAAAGGGCGAAGGTCTACTATTAGGCAAGAACTCGCCGTTCAAAAACGTCCCTCTTCTAAATATTCTATTGTAAAACCAAAATTCCATAAAAACATTCCTATGTCAAATTATGATTTAATAAAATGGTGTAAGTATCTGAATATTCCAATTAATGATGTATTGTCAAGAGATGAAAATGTTCCTCACGATCATCAACAAGCATTATTCATTTACAATCTTGAACCGAGTTATATGCCAGGGAGTCATTGGGTGGCTACTTATGTTAAGGATAAAGTCATCAATTACTTTGATAGCTTTGGTTTGCCTCCCTTCCAAGAAATTGTCAATCATGCGAGAAAAAAGAATTTAACATTGCTTCATCAGAACAATCAAATACAAAATTTACTAACGACAACATGCGGTTACTTCTGTTTATACTTTTTAAATGAGATTAATAATGGTAAATCATATTTTGATCTGTTGAAAGTTTTCGACATATACGATACGACGAAGAATGAGAAATTCTTAGAACAGTATTTCAAAAATATCTAACTCATATATATGGTCAAAAGTTATTGTGTAAAACAAAAAAAGGTCACAGAATGTGTACCAGGAAGTGAAAGATATGTGAGAGCCAAAAATAACAGACTTATGATGAAATGTATTTGTGGTGAATGTGGTATTACGAAAACCAAATTTATCAAAAGCCAAAAGGGAGGTGAAAATCCATTAGGTAAAGCTTTTGAGGCAGCCAAAATAGCCGAACAAATAACTCGCAAAGTAATTCCATCAACCAACCATGTATTTGACCGATATTGGTCTGGTGATATCTTGAAAGGTGCTTTCACAGGATCAACAGGTATCACAAGCAAGAAATTCTGGACTAAACCAAAGAAGGGTACTGTCATGCGTTTGGTGAAAAATCCAAAAACTGGTAAATATGAAAACGTATATATTGAACCTTAATCTTATCTAATCATATTATATATGAAATCTTTTTGCGTGAAACAAAAAAAGGTCACTCTATGTGTACCAGGTAGTGAAAGATATGTAAAAGCCAAAAACGGGCGAACAATGATGAAATGTACTTGTGCAGAATGTGGAATCACTAAGACTAAATTCGTTAAACAGGGAAACTAGTACAGCCCTCTCTTGGAGGGGGCTTTCTTGATAGTGCAGCATCGACTGGTACTGATTTATTGATTCACCACGGTATTCCTTGGCTTGGAAAAAAGGCAGTTGAAATGGGAAAATATTATGGATCAGAAGCCTTGAGAAACCCAAAACTGCAGAAAAAGGCTATCGATTATACTCTGGATAAGTTAAATCCAATGATTCAGAATGTTGGAAGTCAAGCTCTTAATCAATTATCTACTAAAATTAGGCCAAACAAAAAGTATAAAACTGACAGAAAGGATTTGGATGGCGCAGGTTTTGATATACATAAACTAATTGGTAAATTACCAAGACCAAAACCTGGATGGACTCCTGGAAAGTATAAATACATGGGGGCATATAACCCTCTAGATAAACAGTTAGAGTACGATAAAAACACTGGAGAGGTCACCAAGTGGCACGTACAACCTTACAATGAAGTTGATAGAATATCAGCTCATCATGATATTTGTTATGACATGGGGAAGGACAAAGGTGAATGTGACAAAGTAATGGTCAAGTCATTGGATAAAATACCTTATGGACAGATGCCAAAATGGGGACAAACAGCACGATTTCTAATCAACACAAAACAAAAACTAGGTCTTGGTGTAAAACAAAGGAAGACAAAAAACGGAAAAGGCCGTCGAGTGAAGAAAACTGGCAAGAAAAATTAGCTGATGAGCTTCATAAACCGATAAAGCGTAACTTCACCCGGCGGCGGGTAATTGTAAACCATATTGACGAGACATGGTGTTCAGATATCGTTGAGATGCAAAAATTCAGTCGATGGAATAAGGGTTATAGATATCTTCTCATGGTACTCGATGTGTTTAGTAAATATGGTTGGATCGTCCCATTAAAAGATAAAAAGGGTGAAACCGTTATGAATGCATTCAAAACAATATTCAAAGAGGGGCGTAAACCACAATATCTTTGGACTGATAAAGGGAAAGAGTATTACAACAAACATGTTAAGGAACTACTTGATAAGAATAAAATAACCTTGTACTCAACTGAGAATGAGGAAAAGTCGTCAGTTTGCGAAAGATGGAACCGTACAATCAAAACCAAAATGTGGAAACAGTTTACTGTTCAGGGGAATACACAGTATCTTGACATGCTACCAAAATTAGTGAAACAGTATAACAACACCAGACATAGCTCTATCAAAATGACACCCATAGAAGCCAGTAAAAAGAAGAATGAAGGAGTTGTTTACTTTAATCTATACGGTGATATGGAAATATCAAAACAGAAACCGAAATCCAAAGTTGGTGATAAGGTTAGAATAAGTAAGTATAAACGGAATGTGTTTGATAAGGGCTATACCCCAAATTGGTCTGAGGAAATTTTCACAGTTGATGAAATACAACATACGAATCCAATCACATACAAACTGAAGGATCTCAGAGATGAAGACATTGAAGGGAGTTTTTATGAACCTGAATTACTGAAAGCTGAACAAAAGGTATTCAGAATTGATAAAGTTATTCGGAGGGATTATAAGAAGAAACAGGCTCTTGTTAAATGGAAGGGATACAGTGATGAATTTAACAGTTGGGTTCAAATGAAGGATTTAAAAACAATATAATATATACATATATATAGATGGATACAGGAAATCAGCAGTGGTTATGTGAATTTTGTAATAGGAATTATAGTTTGAATAGAAAAGACAAACATCTTCTGACTAAAGTTCATAAAAAGAATAAAGAACGTTCAGATCGTGAGGAGGAACTTGAAGAATATATGATACGTCGAGATATACTATTGTCGGAAAATATTGCAGATATGGATTTTGAGGAGTTCTTGAAAAAACGTGTACTTGTTGATAAACAACTTAAAAAAGAATTTGGTCGAAATTACAAAGTTCCTGAATGAATTTAAACGCACAAGCCAAAGTGATTTAAAAATAAACATATAGTATTATATATGGATAAAAACAAAAGAGGAAGACCAAAAGTATATTTTACTGAAGAAGACAGAAAGGAAGCAATAAAAAAAAGTAAAACAAAGTACATGCTGAATAAAGAATGGTATTGTGATGTCTGCCAAAATGGAATAAATTACAGTCTTGCAGGCAAATGGTGTCATTTGAATAAACAAATCCATAAGAAAAATGCTAAAAAATGATACAGTTCAAAGGATTCGTGTTCGGATCATTTGAATTATTGACCAAATTTAAACGCATCATAAATGGCTTAAGGAAATAACAATACTATAGTATAACAATGAAATCAGAAATAAAATCTAACGATAAATATATGGATAAAGCTAGTTTGAAGAAACTCAGCAAATCGCAACTCATCAAATTGCTTATGAAGCAAGATAATAACACGCCCATTTTACAAAAAAGACCAGTACCTGCGCCTCGTAAGAGTGTCAAAGAGATGGTCAAACGGTACGAAGAAAACATTATTCTTCCACCAATGCAGTTCAGGGATAATTACAAACCAATCCCAAAACAAAGAACTGTTAAAAGAAAACCGGTTCCTACACCTAGAACCGTAATTAAACAAATCGACAAAGCTTTAAACGGTTTTGTAAAATCTTATGAAATCGATCTAAGAAATGATAAAGATCCTCTTATTCAAATGCAAAATACACGAAAAGGTGTAGAACGTCAATTATCTATTTTATTGAATGAAATGAAAGGCTTGAAATACGTTGAAACATTGAAAGTCACTTTCGAAAAAATATCATCTGATGTAATAATTGAAAAGTCAGCATATTTCAATAGCGCAAGTCAAACAATAATCAACCAAGTGGGAATCAGTGAATCATTAAAAATTTCTTCAGAAAACATCATAAACAAAATAGCTCAATGGATATCAGAAGGATCGGGATGGACTGTAAAAGAAATTAATGACCATTACCTAAACATTGCTAAATATGAGCCTATGAAGGGATCCTCATATATCCAACTTCCTGAAGAACTGCGAAACAGTGCTAAAGGTTTAATAAACATGAAAAATAAGGATAATGAATGCTTCCGATGGTGTCATATTAGACATATAAATCCACAAGAAAAATATCCTCAAAGAATAAAAAAGGTTGACAAACAATACATTGAAAAATTAAATTACTCCGGTATTGAATTCCCAGTTTGTGTCAAACATTACAACAAAATTGAGAAGCAAAACAGCATCAATATAAATGTATTCGGCTATGAAAACAAACAACCTTACCCCATCTATATTTCAAAAGAAAAGAATGAAGATCATATGGAACTACTTTTAATAACTGAAAATGAGAACAATCATTATGTTCTTATAAAAGATTTCAACAAATTCATGTATAACCAAACAAAACATGAACATAGAAAACACTTTTGTATGCACTGTCTGCAATGTTTTAGTTCTGACAGGGTATTGATCAATCATAAAGATATTTGCATACAAGTTAATGGCACTCAAGCAATTAAAATGCCAACTAAAGATAACAATATATTAAAATTCAACAACTTTCATAAACAGCAACCTGTACCATTTGTTATTTATGCTGATTTCGAGGCTATCACAGAGAAAATTCATGGATGTCAACAAGAAGGTAAGAAATCATATACTGAGGCTTACCAAAAACATACCGACTGTGGATATGGATATAAGGTTGTCTGCTGTTATGACGACAAATATACCAAACCAATACAACTATATAGAGGTGAAAATGCTGTTTACAAATTCATGGAGAACATGTTAGAAGAAGTAAAATGGTGTAAAAAAGTAATGAAAAAACATTTTAATAAACCATTGAAAATGAGTAATGAGGATGAGCAGGAATTCAAAAAATCAACGAGATGCCACATCTGTGATAAGAAATATAATGAAGAAGACGTCCGTGTGAGAGATCATTGCCATATTACAGGTGTATTCAGAGGCTCAGCACACCAAGACTGTAATTTGAAACTGAAAATGAAGCCTGAAGAAATAAAAATTCCTGTTATATTCCATAATTTGAGGGGTTATGATAGCCATTTCATAATGCAAAAATTAGGTCAAATAGTCAAAAAGCACACATACAAAAATAATAAAGGAGAGGATAAACAAATGAATATCAATGCTATTCCAAATAATATGGAAAAGTATATGGCTTTTATGCTTGGTAATCATCTTACATTCATCGACAGTTTCCAGTTTATGAGTTCAAGTTTGGATAAATTAGTTAGCAACTTACCAGCAGAAGCTCTAAAGTATACTAGCGAACGGTTCAAAAAAGAAAAATTAAGTCTTATGACCCGTAAGGGAGTTTATCCTTATGATTATATGGATAGTTTTGATAAATTCAACAAAACAGAATTACCAAATAAAGAAGAATTTTACAGCATATTGATTGATGAGCATATTTCAAATGAAGATTATACCCATGCTCAAAATGTTTGGAATACATTTAAATTGCAGACAATGGGTGAATACCATAATTTATATCTCAAGTCTGATATTCTTTTATTAGCTGATGTGTTTGAAAACTTCCGTAGAACATGTATTCAGTATTACAAATTAGACCCATGTCACTATTTTACATCACCTGGTTTGTCTTGGGATGCTATGTTAAAGATGACAAATATTAAATTAGAACTAATGACTGACATCAACATGTTTCAATTCATAGAAGCTGGAATGCGCGGTGGAATTTCTTACATTTCTCATCGATATTCAAAAGCGAACAATAAGTACATGAAAGAATACGATGAGAAGGCGCCCTCAAAGTATATAATGTACTTGGATGCTAATAATTTATATGGTTGGGCTATGTCACAGTATCTTCCAACAGGTAATTTCAGATGGATGACAGAAAAGCAAATTAGCAAACTAAATGTAGCCAGATATAATGAAAATAGTGAAAAAGGGTTAATACTAGAAGTTGATCTAGAATATCCTAAAGAGTTGCATTATTTGCATAACGACTACCCATTGGCTGCTGAGAGGGTTTGTGTAAATAAAAATATGCTGTCTGATTATTGTAAAAAGATAGCTACAAAGTATAATATATCAACAGGACTAGTACATAAACTAATCCCAACATTATCAAATAAAGAAAAATATGTTCTGCATTACAGAAACTTGCAGATGTATATTGATCTTGGATTAAAATTGAAAAAGATCCATAGAGTATTAGAATTTGATCAGTCACCATGGTTGAAGCAATATATTGATTTCAACACACAAAAACGATCGCAAGCAAAAAACGCATTCGAAAAAGATTTCTTCAAACTTATGAATAACTCAGTATTTGGTAAAACAATGGAAAACATTAGAAAACGTGTTGATGTACGTCTTATCACAGATGGTAAAAAACTATTAAAAATGTCTTCTAAACCTACTTTTGTATGCAGTAAAATATTCAATGAAAATCTGGTAGCAGTTCACAAGATCAAAGAAGTACTAACTCTTAATCGGCCGGCTTATGTGGGTATGTGTATTCTTGATCTAAGCAAAACATTGATGTATGATTTTCATTATAATTACATAAAACAGAAGTATGGAGACAAAGCCAAGCTGCTATTCACTGATACAGACTCATTAACTTATGAAATTCAGACTGAAGATATTTACCAAGACTTTTGGAATGATAAAGATAAATTTGACAACAGTGACTATCCAGAAAGTTCCCAGTATTTCAGCAAAGCAAACAAAAAAGTAATTGGAAAATTTAAAGATGAAGCAGCTGGAATTCCAATAACAGAATTCGTCGGTTTGCGATCAAAAATGTATAGCTACATAAAAGACAACCAGAAAGTGGGAAAAACAGCCAAGGGAATCAAGAAGAACATAATAAAGAACAACATCAAACATGAAGATTATAAAGAAGTACTATTTAATAACAAACAAATACATCATACCATGAAAACTATTCGAAGCAGCAAACATCAACTTGGAAGTTATGAAATAAACAAAGTGTCACTCAGCTGTTTCGACGATAAACGATATATAGCAAACGATGGAATCAACAGTTTCTCTTACGGACATTATGCAATCTGAAGATGTGACGTCACGCCACAGCTGTGGCGGTCTCCATACAAGTTCCGCAAGCACAGTCTATTTTTCTGTTCACTACAAACTTTACTGACAAACTTTACTGACAAACTTTACTGACAAACTTTACTGACAAACTTTACTTCAAATACAAGTTCATCTGATATTACATGACAATCTGATGACTCATCGGGAAAGTCCCATTTCATCATAAACTTCCTGTTTTCACCAGACATGTCCAGACTTGTTTCTGAGAAAAACTTCCTGCTTTTCCGAGAAAGACTTCCTGTGGTGTGGAATCACGTGATTGAATAATGCTTTGGATACATAAAATGGAACCAGCATCGCAAAAAGAAACTTCCCCTCTTGATCGCTTCGCGATCAATTCACTGCCTCACAAAAGCTCCGCTTTTGTTCCCCAATGCAAAAATATGGATCTAGCATATGAAACCAGCATCGTAAAAAATGAAAGAAACCAGCCAAAAGGTATCAAATCATGACGCCACAGGCAGAAAGAAAAGATCTGGGAACATCAGCAGATAGCGGAACCCATCGCTATTATATTTCTTCGAAATATAATATCTCTTCCCGCCAAGGTTCCGCTGCAATAACGACCCCCCCATCCCCGTGCGTCGTCTTTGAATGTCTTGCTTCGCAAGCCATCCAAATACTTAGCATGCCGGGGGGTCTATTGCCGCGATGGAGCCAGATCTGGAAACATATAGTTATCCATAAAATAAAAACATATAGATTTCCCAAAAATGGATCTTGTATATAGTAAACCATCACATAAAAAAGCGACCATCGCTCTTATCTCTACGAGTTAAAGCTCTGGCCGCACGTATCCTCACCAAAAGTTGGTGACCGAATGATATATAGTGGAAAATGAATCTCATATAATGGTAGCCATTATAGTAGTTATAGAGTTGGCGTTGTTCAAGATCAGTTTTGCTTCAAAACTGGTCTCGAACCGCCAACTCTATAACTACTACTGTTGTAGGTTAAGATTGGTAAGATTTTTGAGTCGAAAATTTTGCATGCTATTGAAGGTTTAAGTTTATTGAAATCTGTGTGCCGTCTTAGACTAAAGAAAGCATGAAGAGCTTTTTGTCGTAGATGTTCAAGTGAGAGTGTAAAATTTCCTGAAGAAGAGATGCGAGTCCCTAAATAGGTATAGTCTTGAACAATGTCTATTTTTTCACTGCCCACATGAAAAGCATAATCAGATCGTTTTTCACGTCGTTGAAAAATCATTATTTTTGTTTTCTTAGGGTTTATGCTTAGCATCCAGGAGTTGCAATATGAAGATAACTTGTTAAGACAATTTTGTAATCCTAGTTTTGATCGTGATAAAATAATTAAGTCGTCTGCATAAAAAAGGGAGTTGAGTTTGGTGCCATTTGGCAGTATAAACGGATCAGATAGAACATTGTTAAAAGAAAAAGCTAAATCGTTAACGTATAGGTTAAAGAGCAAAGGACTTAAAATACAGCCTTGGCGTACACCTCTTGCATACCGAAAAGGACGCGTTCTGTTATTTCCAATTTTTATAGAGGAGGTAGAGTTCGAGTATAAACTTCTAATTAAATTATAGAAATTTCCTCGGACATTTATTTGTAACAGTTTGTATAAAAGTCCATCGTGCCATACCGAATCAAATGCTTTTCTAAAGTCGACAAAACATGCATATACTTTCGTTTGATGACAATTGACATACTTATCTATTATTGTTCTTAGTGTAAAAACGTGATCCGCTGTTCGATTATTTGCTAAAAACCCAATTTGAGATTTATGAAGTATTTCAAGGGACTGGACGTGTTCAAGAATTCTTTGGTTGAGAATTGAGCAAAATAATTTTCCGAGACAGCTAGGTGCCGTAAAAACCGGAAAATGTGGTCGCAACTCGGGTGGCTTAGCATTACTCTATAGGTCGAAGCTTAATGATTGGATTTCAATACAAAAAGAATCACCAAATTTCTTATGGTTTAAAATTGCAAGAGAATATACGAACACCGCAAAAGATATCTATGTGTGTGGTGTCTATATCCCACCACACAACTCAAATTATTTTTGTTCTGATATGTTCGATGAGTTTGAAAATGATATTGAAAAATTCTCCTCTCTTGGATCAGTATTAATTTTAGGAGATTTCAATTCTAGAACTGGCAAATATTCTGACATTGTGTGTCAGGAGGGAAACACGATAATAACAAATGATCAATCTAACTCCTCGTTATGTGCCCCTCAACGGAACAGTTTCGACAACGAATTAAATAACCACGGCAAACGACTTTTAGAAATATGTAGGAGTGCAGATCTACGAATCTTGAATGGAAGAATTAGTGGCGATTCACTGGGAAGACCCACATTTCACGGCAACTCAGGAATAAGTGTTATCGATTACGCTATATGTGATCAGGATTTGTATCGACATATATCAAATTTCATTGTTAAAGAACCGTCCAGTTTATCAGATCACAGTCCAATTATGACATGGCTTAATATCAATACGGTTAATACTCACTCAGCTGCAACAAATATAAACGATACGTTAACACGTTTGCCGAAACAATTTATTTATTATTTATTACACAGACAATCAAAGTTAAGAGTGAAAACAATTTAATACTAAAGAAAGACCTTTTACCTACAATCGAAGAGGTTTATCAGTCCTGCCAGCTGCAAACTTTCAAAGCTTACAAATACGACAGATACGATGTCTTGCAAAAATAAACAGGATCGCTGTTCTCGTTGTTTTTGTCATTCTGTCCGGCCGCTGTACCCGTTTTTGCACCACGCAATTCAAGAATCCAATCCACCATTCACTTTTCAGCTACAGTGAGATTGTTTGCTCCAGTTTAACAAAATAAGCATAAATTCTGTCTTCTGTTCCATCAAACTCGCACATGGCTCCGCAGAGTGAATGGATTTTTAATACAAAGCCACTTACTTTAACTTCTACGACTGCACTGGAAAGACTGCCAACTTTCATTCGCTTTAGACAATGTTGAGAACAATTTTCAAGCCATCAGTGTCCATGAACCGTACTGAATTTAGAGCTGGAAATAAGAGGAATTATTCCAAGGTTGTGCTCCTTCGACCGTCGTTTATCCTGAAGCGGGTATTCATTCAGCCTTGTCAAGAACCGCTGCAACATATTACAGGGTTTTGGCGCCTTTTTCTTTTCGTTTTAATCATGCGACCGACACTTGTTCCCTTTTTTACGTCTTGTCTTATAATAAGCGGCTTTGTATTTCGATTCTTTGTTAGCTTGCATCGCCCATTTTCTGATTTTTTTCCCACTGTCCGTCTCTGGCGTGATCGAAAACGTCCAGCAAAAACATGGCAAGACATTTTCGTTTCCTGTTTTGAAACTTCTTACTCGTAGACTTCCGGTACATTTTAGTAGCCAATCAGATTTCGATTCGTCAGCATTTTGACATTGATTATCCCAGAGGTCTTTCATCCTTGGTGCTGACCAAAACGAACGCAACCTCTGGAAACGAGATTGGATTATGGCGCGCACGAGCGCGCGCGCGGTCGGAACTTGGTAGGTTTTCTATGAAAGCTCAGCTGTTCAGAGAAATAAATGGTCGTTTTCTCCCAGACGAACTCGGTGACCCCTTCAAATTTGAAGAACTTTTCATTATTCAATTTTGAAATATTCTGATTGATTCACTATTACAGTCAGATTTTAGGCGTTTCACGGGAACCGTGCAGACGCTCGATTTACCTATTATTTCATTGGTTTCATTTTAACGGCAATTTTTAGACATTTTACTGTAAAATGGTTCTTCTATCATAAAAATAATGCATATATTTCATTGCTAGGTATAACTTTGCTAAAGTAATGGGTGTCTCTGGGACAAGAAATCAGACACGGGTGACCCCCTACAAAGTGTAATTAATAACTGTGCAAAGTTTCAACAAATTCGCATTACAACTTCTTTTTCGATGGAATCACCTTAAACATCGCACATTTTGTAACGCAGGAGTTTAGTCATATCCTGCACGTAAGTTTCTGTGGATGTTTTTGCTATTCACACCCTTACTGGGACGTAATTTGTACTGTTACGCACAGGCATAAAACTAGTTCCCTTTCATTATCTTGTTAAACTCCCTAATGAAGTCTGTGTGGTCACACGAAACCGATCGGTGAATAAAACAAGTTGATAAGATACGTTGCTGTGTGCTGCTCACTAGTTGCTCTTTTAAAATTAAAAAAAAAATTTGTTGCGCCTTTGTTTCACGCACCGCAGGACCAGGATATGATTCTGTCACGTCATTGCATTCATAGTTTAAAATCGATACCCGATATCGACCGATATCTTAGCATGACTCAGGGGTGTTCCTGCGAGTGAAACAAGCGTGATATCGCTTATTGCGCCTCCTCCTGCAGCTCAAGGTTTTCACACAATAGTCGCTTTCCAGAAGAAAAGTGCTCCTGGAACAACCATAACAGGCTGGATTCCAAACAAGCTGGATTCTGGATTCCAGTGGTTGGATTCCGGATTCCATAAGCTGAATTCCGGATTCCAAAGATGTGGATTCCATATTCCACAGGCTAAAATTGCCTGGATTCCGGATTCCGGATTACCTTACATGGGGCGAGATCAAGCGAAAGAGGAGATAACCTTGCAATAGACTAGCATGCCTTGCTTTTGGGGGAGTACTAAATCTTCTATTTGCTTCATGCAAGGAAACAAACAAACTGGGTAAGGCTCCGGCCAATATCGTCTGCTTATTGCCCAAAGGCAATTCTCAGTGTCCTTTAGGGCTCAATAGCTTTCATACACAGCTGACAACTTGAGCTGCAAATTCTGTCCTGGTTAGCACGGTGGTAAATATCTAAACGTCTTTACAAAGCAAGTCCTGCATTTGAATCTCCATGGACGCTTTTCTCATTTTCGACCTCTTCGACCGTTTGGGGATGAACTGTAGACTTTCTACGATTAATGACAATTAACATCATTGGGATCAGAAATGCAACAATTAATACTGCTCCTGTCATGTAGAATGAAAAAACGTAGTTTCCTGTCTTGTCCGCAATCATGCCTAAGGAAAGAAGAAAAGCATCACACAAGAATACGTGAGGGTACTGAAACTATTCTGAAACAGTTTTCTAAACAAAAATCGAAAATCAAGGGAGGATACTCTTGATTACCATACTTTTGCTAGGGGAAGTTCCTAATCATGATATCCTGGAAACCCTAACTTCTAGAGATAAGCTGCTTGGCCATGTTTGTTCTACGGGAAACGTGTTCAAGATCTTCGAGTCACAAGCATATTAATTGGCAGGTCACGTGACCAGAACAGAAAAAAATGCATAGACAGGATACAGTTTTGGTTTTTCAAAACAGAGCTAATATTTAACAATCGTCAAGATGCAAAATCGTGTCTTATTGAGTGCATGAAAATCGCGTTGTTATAGAAGTTATGACGTTATAAATTTGTTTATGTATTTTCTGCTCATTTTTTCGTGCAGAAGAGTAATTGCATGCTCTGGTGTTGATCGCTATCTGCAATTGATTGAATAAACCCGTAATGACAATTACTCACCAGCAATTGGTCCTCCAGCTGTTGCAGTCAAGGCATAAAGAACGTTATTAATACAGAATGATGCCGTTGTTCTCTTGCTGTCCACACAACTCAGCAAAATAAAACACTGCGTTGTTATAAATATTCCATCGCTCAGTCCATATGTAACACTGAAGGCGGCTAAGTGCAAGTACGTTGCGGCAAATGGAAGCACAAAGGCGGAAAGGCCAGCTAACAACATGGATGATTGATAAATGAATACGGGATTCACTTTCTTATTGTGACACAACCTTCCTGATATCAGCCGTGCAACCGACGAAGCAAGGCCGATAAAAATAAACAGCAGAGAAGCTTTCTGAGCTGAGATTCCAAGATCCTCGGAGAACTTAACCTATAACAAAGATAGTCAGGGTGTCAAGGGTGGGTCTACTGGCAGCATAACCGTACATTGTCGCATTCGACCCTGCTTTACAAGGAGGAAATCGACGCTGAAAATTAATCATCCTAAGAAAAGATTTCCTCTTGCTTGTCAACAAAACCGACTCTTGAGAACAGCCCTACAACTGTGGTACAAGACAGGGAGGTTGTGGGGGGGGGGGGGGAGGGGCTATGGATCTTCCCTTGGGCTTTTGATGAGATTAGATAGATTGCCGGTGGTGTGCTTTACAAGATGATTTAAATATTATGGGTTACGACACTGGTAGGGACCTGTGCAGTCAATCGAAATGGGAGCCAAGATGGCCGCCATCTTGGATTTTATCAAAAGGCGGCTGAAATAGACTTTTTTGTACACTAGAGATGTAAAATATGAAATAATTGATAATTACTACTTTTTTGGGTTTTTTTAATGCTGTTTTCCGCTGAAAATGGTTTTATCAAAAATTGTCTTCATATGACGTCATATCGCGTAACCATGGCAGCGGATCTTCCTTAATAAACGTTGCCAAAATTAGTCTTAGCGATAAGCGTTCAGCTGCTGAAACGCTAGTTACGAAAATCTTCTTGCAAAAAATTGCAGAAACGTTTTACGATGGGAGCATCCACCACCTCCTGCCCCGGCCTTCTTGTATGTCCGAGGGTCACCAAGATTGGTCATGGTTATTAATACATCTGCATAGAGCATGCTCAGTTTAAAGCTAAAAAGCGTGCTTAAAATCATGACTTTCAGTAGTGCTTACATTGATTGATTGATTGATTGATTGATTGATTGATTGATTGATTGATTGATTGATTGATTGATTGGTTGGTTGGTTGGTTGGTTGGTTGGTTGGTTGGTTGGTTGATTCAAGATGTAGGTTAGTGAAGCCAGGCTCAGGTAGCATACGACACCGTAAAACGCTATCATCATTCTTAGAGCGCCTCTCCACTGAAACGAGTCCAAAAGAACTTGAAGAAACGGTCCTGTATAAAGAACACCCAAGCTTGCACCCAATGCTACGACACCTGTAGCTATGGACAATTTTTCTTTGAAGTATTGTCCAATAACAAGATAGCAGGAGTTGTAGATAAAACATGCTCCCAAACCAAGCACCAGGCTGTGGGTGAGGTACATCAGAGTGAGGCTTTTAACAAATGACGTCGACACCAGACCCGTCATGCATAGCAAGCCTCCCAAGAAAGTTGTGATACGACAGCCAAAGCGATCGCATAGGTAGCCAGCCAGCGGACTTGCGAACCATAGCATGCCCAAAGCTGCTGAGCCGACCAAAGCTGGAAACAGTACCGTAAATCATTATTTAATACATCAAATATTGTTAGTACATATAAGATGCTTGCAGGAAAATATTAAGCAAGCAAAACTATCGTACTCTACTTTTTCGATCCTGTCTATTATTGGTTCTATTTAACATTGATCGCTCAACGTTATTGCAGCGATCGCAACGTTCGTAGCGATCGCAGCGATCATATGGAAACCAGCCTTTAAAATCCAGTTGCTGTTGTTGTTGTTGTTGTTGTTGAACCCGATCTCTTAACGAAGAATCGCAAAAATTAAATCCCTTTATCAGAAATGATCGCCATTTCTTAATCGCAGAAATTTGATATTTCAAACTCTAAGGATCGCCAACTCCCAGTGTAACGTTATCGCAATAATACTTCCTGAGCATACAGTTAGCCTTATTTTTGGTAATTCACTTGCCAGAAAGGTAATTATTTCATTCCTTGTACAGCTTATTATCCATAGCTTATTGGTGTTTTAAAAAGGTTATGCTTGTATTCTATGACTACTTGTTGATACTGATTAAGTTGATGTACTGATAGGATTTTGAAGTTATTATTTCATCTTATTTAGACCACTATTTAAAAGCCTTAACACTTTTTTCAGTCTTGTGGGAATTTGCCTGGGCAAAATTTCCGTATTTGTGTTGTAATGTAGGCAGGAGTTAATACAATGCAATACAATGCAAACAAACGAAAAAAGTTCAAGTTCTGGCTAAACTATCCTACATCGTAAAAAGTTCACTTTTAGCTAGTCATCTAAGTTCCTTGATTCCTTTTTGTTTCTTTGCCTAAACCATTATACGTTCTTGTAGCCTCCCACGCAGTCGTTTTTAGGGGAGTCCGGTATTACCCTCCTCCCCACAACGATCTTTGGTCTGTAGACGTTTGGAAAAAAGAGGGAATTAAGTTTTTATAATACCTTGTTCTATAACTATGGACTACGGATCCCAAAGTCATTTTTTCCGCTAGGCAACTGGGGGCAAAACGTGCAAACATTTGTGAATCATTACCACATCCCCGTGGTCGAAATATATGTGCTCTTAGGACAACGGATTTCTGGCATTGTTTTTACATGCGTGACTGCGAACGTATATCGTATTATGTAATAAGCTCAATTATGCACGTATTTTGACTGGTTCTCAGTTATGATCTATTAGAACATCAGTGACACACTCAACTATCGTCTCGTGTGCCACTTTTTGTTCTTACCACATTTTGACGTCATCTGTGATCTATTACTGAACAGACGCACGGCAACACGGAATCTATTTCTTAAACAGACATCGCATAAGAATTTGCATTCTATCTATAGAAACTCCTTCAGCCCTGCATTATCATGCAAAAATGTTCTTTGTTGCAAGCTATTTTCAGGCTGCTTTATCAATAGCATTCAAGTTGCGCCATTTCTTTATGAGGTCCCGGACAAACCGATCCAACATTTCCATTCAATTGATTCAACAACTTTTAACACTGTTGAATTCAACATGTTGCGTGTGTTTGGCCACCCTGGTGAATGACGTTGAAAGGTACTGAACCAAATTCGGTGGCCATCAAACCTTAACTAACACCATTAAAAATTTCTTTTGTTCAACAATGTTGAATTCGTAACCTATAGGCAGCAACGTTAAAGACATGCACGTTCAGGAAACGTGTGCACCAAGTGCTAAGTGCTAGAACGTGCATCATGGTTGCAAAGAAAGCGTTGATTCATTTGCATCATACGCGTATAGCTGTCGCTTAAGTGCGTAGGAATTTTCTTTTGTTTTTTAGCCAAAAACCAATAGAAAATTCTCACGTGCCACAGCGACAGCTATACGTGTATGCTGCAAATGAATCCAGCCAAAAAATATATATAGTATGTCCCAGAAAATAATGCCCTAGGGACAAGGCGAAACATCGAACGCAACATGTGTAGAACTTAATTCAAATTAGCAATGGCTTTTGCTCATTTGCATTAGGTTCGTCGCATATAAAGTTCGACGTTTGGCCTTGGCCTTAAGGTGATGATAGACGGGACGATTCCCAACGACGATTTTTAGTGCAACAATGTTGTGCTAAAAGTTGAAGGTGATGTTACACGGGAAGATTTGCAACTAGCCCGTGTTATGGCTCGCGCTTTGAGCTCGCGAATAATTCTCCCCCTTTCCCTCTCCTTTTCGCGCCTGCCACGCAGGCTAATTTGCAACAACGATTTTTAGCGCAACACAGCGTCGATTTTTAATGTATGGTAAAAGTCGGGACGATATTTAGCCCAACGGGGGCAACGAATGGGGTTCTGGGATGATGAAAAAATTACGACAGGCACGTTACACGAAATAACTTGAGTAAAATTCGTGTTTTTTAGCTGATTGGTTCACGAACATGCAACGCAAAAAATTGCGCAGAAAATCGTCCTCGAACCCATGTTACGTACATAAGTCGTCGTTGCGAATCGTCCCCTGTAACAAAACATCCCAACCCACTCATGTTTTAATCACACTGCGTCTGCTAAAAACCTCTTTTTAAACTCTTTTTGAATGGTCTTTCAGAAGGAGGCTAAAACGAGCTAAAATAGTTTTAACAAACTGCGAAAAAGGGACTTCAGGTTTGTTGCTTGATTAAGAGTGGTACCGTCACATTTTAAAGAGGAAGAAATTGTTCTTCTGCATGTCCAGTGATAGCTATGTCCAGCAACCCAATGATCGCGAACAAGTTTTGGTGTTTAAAAGATAGAAGATCAAAACAAAATTAGTTGTTTTAGTTGTACCATTTCCGGCATAACTTTTATTTTATAATAGCAGTAGTAAAGGGGGCCCAGATGGTAGATTTCCTGGCTTCTGATTGGTCGGTGACGTCATGACCGGAAGTGGGAGGGGAAACCGCTGACCAAGTGGAAAAAAGGATCGTGGGCTCATGAAACCGGAAGTCATGTGATTTGAGATGGGAAACCGCTGACCAGTGGGTAAAAAAGGATCGTGGGCTCATGAAACCGGAAGTCACGTGGTTTGAGATGGGAAACCGCTGACCAAGTGGAAAAAAGGATCGTGGGCTCATGAAACCGGAAGTCATGTGATTTGAGATGGGAAACCGCTGACCAGTTGGAAAAAAGGGATCGTGGGCTCAGGGAAGTCACGTGGTTTAGGAAACCGCTGACCAAGTGGAAAATTCGATCGTGGGCTCAGGAAAACCGCGGAGAAAACGCGGGCGCAAAGTCCAAAGTCCAATTTTAGGAACGGGGGTGATCCTTGGAGTGAAAACACAGAAAAAAAATAAATACCTTTTATTGAATAAAGTGTCATGGAACATGTTTTATTGGTCCTTCATTTTGTTGACAACAAGTAGAAAAAATAATGAGTCCTTTTTTTTTACAAGAAACTGATGCAAGTTTTCATCCGTGAAATGGCTTGGGTTTTGGTGTGACCCAGAAAGTAGAGGGTTTTGCGGTGGGGCTCATAGGGATCGCACAGTTCTCCCCAAAATCCTTCCAGGACGTGAGCGTCTTGATTGCAAAGGCCATACCACAAAGGGTTGTCTTTCCAATCGGTCTTGACATGCTGGACAAACTCCGGGTCTTCTTTCCATTCTTCATCGAGGACTTCAAGAACGGTAAGAGGAACCTGGCAGCGAGTGCATAGGGGGTTCGAACTGAACCGTCGACGTCTGTAGGCACAGGCGACATGACAAGGTCGCCCACAGCACCTCAACGTGGTATAATTGGCGAGAGGTGCCAAACAGATCACACAGGGGTCGGGTTGCGCCATCAGGCCAAAGGATCAAAGAGCGGGTTGGTCAAGAGCTGAAATTCGATGGGGGTGATGATGCCTTCCTGGTGGAGTCGGTACACTTCTTGATAAGTGAGTTGGTACCGTAAAGGTTGGACCAGGTCTAGGATTTGTTTTCGGATTTGTCCTAGACGTTGTAGGATTTTCACGGCTTCCGGGCTGATCTTGTCACCCATTCACCACCGGTAGAAGTGTTTCAACGTTAATAAGCACAATTCGTTCCGACTGAGATGTTTGGTACTGTGAAGACGAAGCAGTTCAAAATAAGAAGCTTTGAAGCGGATCTCTTCCAAATCTTTTTCCAGTCGAGACAACAAGGCGCGTAGACGATCAATCACTTGTTGGGCTTCTGGACTGAGGACTGGATCATCCATTTGAGTGTGAAAGATGGAAGGGACCGGTGGGTTTTTTTATAGAGAAACAAAGGGGTCACGTGGGAGGGAAGGGACCAATGAGATAAAGACCCATCATGCTTTGGGAGGGGACGGGGTGGGGGGACCCCCCTCCCCCCCTCCTTAGATAGACCATGAGGCATTGCGCGGATCGGGGTATATAAGTCAAGGGAGGCCACAGGGCGTCACTCTTAGCTTTGAGTTCGGTCTATGTTGACTTATGTTTGTCGTGTGCGTGGAAAATGTCTGAAACGAGAAGGCCGTTGGGTTCCCTGGGCAGTGAAATGAATGTGGGAGGTCCAGACGCGTTGAGGAGGAGAGCAGGGCCAGAGTTGAACCCCTTGGACCGCCACACGAGACGGGTGAGGGAAAGGCGGGAAGAAGCATGGCGCCCCCTCAATAAACATCGCGTGGGGGCGTTCATCCGCATGTTGGTCCTTTACGCGGTGGAAACCGAGAATGGCCACCCCCGTGGGCCACACCCAGAGATTGTCAAGATCTTACAAAAGGCCCTTATTACAAGAATCATCCCGTGGATTCATTTTCGGTTAGTGTACACCCTGGAGGAGAGGCGGTGGCCGATCACCCTGGCCCAGTTCCGCGAACTGAATGGCTACTTGGCGGACCACCTGCCGCGGATCCAGAAAGAGGACCAATGGGATGCCATTCGATATTTTTATGAGGAAGTGGTCCGTCAAAGGGACGAACTGAAACGCCTCGATGAAATGGAAAGGGAGGCCATGGAGTCCGTAAGGCGTTGCTTAGGACAATGAACATTTTTTATTCCTGTTGAGTTGATTGTGAGTCAAGGCTGCTGTGCGTCAAGAGACATTTATTTATGACCAAGTGCAAACTCAGTGTTGTCAGTTTTTTATTTTAATTAAAAAGGATGTTTTTTACAAAGGGTTGTCTGTGTTCTTTTGCCACGCGGGCGTTCCTATTTACAATTGGAAAAACTACAATTGGAAAAAATAAAAACTAAAAAGTGACTATGTACAAATTCAAAAAGTAAAAACTAAAACCATTACAAATGAAAGTTTTCGAGTTCCAGACGTAATTGATCAATGTTCTCGGGGAGACAGAAGGTGCGGTTGAATAAGGCTTGAATTTCGGCTCGGGTTTTCTCGTCCACCTCCCGGGATCCTACCACGGCACTGCTTTGATGAAGGGTGGGCTTTTTGGGTCCCCAAGGGACAAATTGACTGCCAGTGACCAGGGTGGCGGCATTCTCGTTGACTTGGTAGTAATGGTCCGAGCGGTACCACGTTTGACTGGGAATGTCAAAGAGATAGACGGGTTTGCCTTGATCCATGGCCAATTGCACAGTCCAGCCGGTTCCCCCTTTCACGCGTTTATGATCCGGTTCCAAGATGCCAAAGGCATAGACGGTATGGGCTTTCTTGGCAATTTGATAATTGCGTTGCAGCAATTGCAGGGTGTAAAAATGACTAGGCATTCGTTTCCCTAGTTTCTCTGCTGCCTGGTGAAGATGAGGGTTGGCTAGCATCAGGACTTCCACCGTAGAAGGGGTGATGAACGTGGCTCGAGGATGGTTCGGGGGGACGAGCACTTCGACTTGCATCCCAAACTGTTTACCCAGTTCTTCCACGAGTTCATCCGTACCTTTGGCGCCCCCGGTGTACACCACATGGCCATGCCCAATCTGGAGTTCCAACGCATCCACATCTCCGATCATGTCGATGTTGGGAGGCATCCTTGGAATGATAACTCAGGGACCAAGGAACCCTCTTAAATAGGAACACCTGACCAATGGGAAGACAAGAGGTCCTTATAAGGTCATAACAAGCTGACCAATGGGAAGAGGAGACGTCCTTATAAGGTTATAACAAGCTGACCAATGACAGCGTAGGGGTATGGGTATAAAAAGGCAGAGGTGGGTGAAAAATCGTGAGCACGATGTCAGACGATCGGAAGAGAAAATCAACCCAGCCCCCAGAGGGGAAGAAGAAGAAGAAGACTATTCAAACGATGACGCCCGTGGACTGTGATCCGGGGGTACGCGAGGTGGTGGAAGATACCCGAGCGGCGGTGGAAGATATGATGAAAGAATTGAATGACATGGTGGAGCAATCGACATTGACGCCCGTGTATGATCCTCCCAGTTCGGTGGACTATATGGTATGCCCTTGTCATGACGTGCGTTTGGAGGCCCGAGAATCTCAAAAGGGATGGAAGTATGTGAAATGTCCCATCCAACCCTGTTTGCTATTTTGTGGCCAAGATCAAGCTCTGGAGTATATGAAAGCGGTGTATAGTCAACCTCATGCAGAAGTGCTGGACATGTGGACTTGTTTGCAATGCTTTTGCCGGGAACCCGCCACGCTGCAACAGAGCCATTCCACCCAGAACCCCGATCGTTTGTTTCTGAATTGTTCCAAGAAAACGTGTGGCTTCTTCCGGTGGGCCGATCAACCCTTGGGTCCCAAGTACTGGAGTTGGTTTCATGACAACCCGCCCAAGAAAGCCGATCAACAAGCTGAATCTCCTTTGTCTACCCGTGATGCGCAAGGGTATCCCAAGCGGGGCGTGGACATCCCAGGACCGCCTCCTCGTGCCCCCAGGAAAGAGGATCGCCCCCTGACAGACTATGAGAAACAATTGTTGCGAGAAATTCAAGAGCTCAAGAACCGTCAAGAAATGATGGTGGCCCCAGCGCCACCACCCCCCAAGTACAGTGACAGTGTGGACAACTGGCAGAAAGATCTCGAGACCGTCACTTGTGGCCGTCTAGGTCTCTTTTAATGGTTTAAAAAAGGAGTAGGAATAAAATTTTTTATTTAGTCCATGGAGTCTGTTGTGTGTGATGCATGGGAGTCTGTCTGGTCCTTGGGGCAATGGCAATGCCATCAATCCCTGTGCCAAGTGTTATACGATCATCAACCCGGGCCCCAAATCCCGATTCCCCCATGTCCCGAGGACACGCACCCTCTCCACGTCTTTGAAGAAACCCACGTGGATCGTAACCTGTATCGATGGGTGGTGTTTGTCGTATGGTTAAAAGCGCATCCGGATGCGTGGCGATGGTATCGAATCATTCAAAAGGCGCATCCCCACACCATCCCTTCCATACCGACCTTATGGGATGAATGCCAGAACGTATGGCCCCTCGAAAGAAACACACCCCATCATGGTTGAGCCGTTACCACGATCCTCGGGCCCCCGGCAGTTTAGGAGGCGTGCAACGGTTTGCCAAAGCCCATCGTCTCCCTTTGAAAAAAGCCCAACGGGTCTTGGAACGGGATTTGGCCTATACGTTACATAAACCGCGACGTCGTCGTTTTCCCACGGTGCCCGTAGTGGTGGGAGGGTTGGACGATCAATGGGTGGCGGATTTAGTCGAAGTGCAACCCTTGGCCAAATATAATCGGGGCCTACGCTACTTGTTGACGGTCGTGGATGTCTTGTCGAAATACGCGTGGGTGCAACCCTTGAAAGACAAAACCGGCGTGGCCCTCGTGAAAGCCTTTGAGAAGATTTTGAAACAAGGACGACGACACCCCAACCGATTGCAAACGGATCGAGGGAAAGAATTTTATAATCGAACGTTTCAACGATGGCTCGACGAGCAAGGCATTCATCATTTTTCCACCGAAGGCGATGCCAAAGCCAGTGTGGTGGAACGATTTAACCGCACCTTGAAAGAACGGTTGTACCGTTATTTTACCGCGGCCAACACCTTACGCTTTGACGACATGTTACCCGAGTTGGTGCAAGGCTACAATGCCACGCGTCATCGAAGTATTGGCATGGCCCCTCAAGACGTGACGTGGGACAACGAAGAAGCCGTGTGGAAACGATTGTACGCCAAACGATGGAAAGGCCAGAAAAAACCTAAATTCAACGTCGGCGATCGGGTGCGACTCAACAAGATTCATCGCACCTTTGAAAAAGGGTATTTACCTGGTTGGACCGAAGAAGTGTTTGTGGTGCATCGTGTGATCCCGGGCCCCGTGCCAACCTATAAGATTCACGAATGGGATGATACCCCGGTCCAAGGCACGTTTTATGAAGAGGATTTACAAAAAGTCCACGTGTCCGACGTGTTTCGCATCGAAAAGGTACTTAAGCGTCAAAAAGATCGATGGTTGGTCAAGTGGAAAGGGTGGCCCGACAAGTACAATAGTTGGATTGCTCGTGGTGAAGTGACCTCTCTCCAACCGAGGAAAAAGACAAGTCCACCCAAGCCACCCCAGAAAGACACAAGCCCACCCAAAAGACGACGCCGCGACTAAACAATGACGTTCGTCCCCAATTCGTCGTTTTACGTGACGTTGATGAGTCATGCGAGTACCAAGGAGTTTCCTGGCAACAAAGCCCATCAGTTCCGAAACCGGTTGCCGAAACCCATTCGATTTATGGGACGCGGATGGATGGTGGGTATGGTGAGTTTATCCTTACCCACCATTCCGGTGGTGGCGGAAGAAGGAGGCGTGGGGGATTCCCATCCTTTGTTGTATGTACGATGGCACGAACACGACTTTAAAATAGACGATTGGGGACAGGAGGCATGGTGGTATGAAGAGCAGGAATGGACCATCAAGGCTCAAGACATGAGAAAGGAGATGACCTCGTTGACGGGATCCCAGTTTTTTCATCAATTGATCTACCGTTACCAGCAAGAACGTACTAGACGAATCAAACCCAAAGACAAATGGGCGGGACCCGATGGCGTCAAATTGTACCCGACCTTTGAATGGACCTCGGAAGGGGATTTGTTATTGAATACCAAGCCCGTGGATTACAAAACCCATGTGGCGCGCGTGTCATGGGGCAGAACATTGGCCTTGAGAATGGGATGGATTGAACAACCGTCCCCCGGCCAGTATCGATTGGGTCCGAATCTCTTGCTAGACTTGGATGGCATGTCCACCATTCCCAACCCGACGGATGTCCCCAATTTTTGGAAAGTGGAGGGGGATTATTTGAAGCTGAGTCTATCGTGCCCTTGGCGGTTTGTCAATTTGAATGCGACCTTTCGGCCCTCGTTGGAATTTCCCTCGGTGCGTCCTTTACACGTGTATTGTGATGTCGGGACCAGTAGTATGGTAGGGGGTCGCATCACGGATCTCTTACGAGAAATCAAGTACCAACCCCAAAACACCACCCACTTTGAACCTCGTCATATTCAATATGTCCCGGTACGCAATGAAGTGGTGGAAATCGTGGAAACCCAGATGGCCGAAACCAATGGGGATCTCGTCCAATTTGGCGAAGGACGTACCCTCTTGACCCTGCACTTTAAAAGGGAGGTGGTGGTGTGAAGCAGACAAACATGTCGTTCTACGTGACGTTACCCAGTCATTCCAACCGACGTGAATTTCCCCACAACCAAGCCAATAACTTCAAGATTCGTTTACCTCAACCGTTACAACTCACAGGGGGTGGATGGCAAGTGGGGTTGAGTGCCATTTCCTTACCGGATGCGCGCGTCAATTTGTACGAGTTGGTGAAGAAAAATGGGTACGTCATGGGGACGTCCTGGGACCAAACCTATCCCAAACCGGATGGAAAAGACGGGGAAATGACCTCGCGAGTAGACATCGCGCGAACCATCATCGATGACGTGAAAGATTTGGATTGGGTGGTGGATGGTGTGAGTTTCATGAAAGCCATCATTGCTCACTTGGAACAACAACGTATGGAATTGGCCATTCAAGGTGGTCGGTTTACCAATGATCAAGGCAAACACACCTACATCAAGTTTCGTTGGGAAGGCGAGGATCTGCTCATCGACAACACGAATGTCTGTCATTGTGGTAACAAAACACCGGTCCTTACCATTTACACCAAGTTAGCACTCAAGATGGGATGGTTACGTCAAATTGACACTGTATTGACTTTGGGGCCAAACTTACAACAAGAATTCATCGGGGATCAAATCCCCAACATGACAAAACCAGCCGTTGACAACGATTGGAACGATGTGAACGACGATCAGAGCAAGCCGGTCTTTTGGACGGTGCGTTCGTTTTTACCGGATTATTTACAATTGAGTATGAGTTGTCATTGGCGTTTCACCAACTTGAATGTAGCGTTTCGAACGGTGGTGGGGGAACCCACACGATCGCTGCACGTGTACTCCGACGTGGCAGGCAGCACGGTGGTGGGCAATCGCGTGACCGATTTGTTGCGTGAAATCCAGTACAAGCGACAAGCACGAGGCACCCTGTACTTTGAACCGTTGCACATTCAATACATGTCTCTTCGTAACGAGGTGGTGGAAATGATTCATGTTCAAGTCGCCGAAACGATTGGTAGAGGAGGAGACTTGGTCAAGTTTGGTGAAGGTCATACCATTGTCACGTTACACTTCAAAAAGACAT
This sequence comes from Siderastrea siderea, assembly GCA_964030785.1. NCBI lineage: Eukaryota > Metazoa > Cnidaria > Anthozoa > Scleractinia > Rhizangiidae > Siderastrea > Siderastrea siderea. The sequence goes on from OZ034970.1 coordinate 1,552,673, forward strand.
AAAAAGAGAGATGAGAAGGAACTCCAAGTCAATCATCATGCCTCCGAAACGACGACGACGACGACGACGAAAACAGCGTCCCCAAGCGGGGGAAGGGATCAACGCAGTGATTGCGGGAATTCCTAAAACTGCCTGGTCCATCACCAAAGGGATAGAAAAGTTGGCGAAAAAGAATGCCAGAAAATCGCATTTGAAACGCATGGAGGAAATCCGACAAGGAAAACGAAAACGCTATGCGGGGGAATCGTTTACGTGTAACCTCATGTGAGTATAAAAAGAGACGAGCCCCCTGTGAAAAACAACAAAAGGCATCCCTGGTGAAGAAGACAGCATGCGAGGGGGAAGTTTGACACGATTTCGGACCGACGAGTGGTATGATCAACAAGGCAAAGGGTTGGTGACGGATCTCTTGCGTGGAGGGTTCCAAGGCCTTAAAAGCACGCGAAATCCTTTAAAACTGCCTAGTAATATCAAGAGAGGCTTGACAACGGGTTTGACACGCGGGATCAAACGCAAAGCCGAAGACGCCCTTAAAAAAGAAATTACCAAACAAGCCAAGAAAGCCTTGAGCCATAAGAACGTGAAACAAGCCGTGCGGGTAGCCAGTGCCTTGTTTCCCAAGCAAACCAAGCGTGCACGCGATATTTTGGGCGTGTGAACATGGATCCCGTGCATTCACGACCTCGACGGATTCGCAGTAATCGAGGGTTGACTCAATGGGGTGGCCTGTATCCGTTTTGGAAACTCAGGAGAGGACAACGTGGTGGCTGGTTAAGTCCCGAGGTGATGAGAGTCCCCGGGTTTGATTTGAGACAACGTTTAGCACGACGGTATAAAAACCCCTCACGACGACGACGTACCACCACTCGACGACGTTAAACATGCCTGACGTGAGTACACAAACCGCCCCGGCTCACGAGCGTTCCGAAGGGGCCGTTAACCCGGCGTTACGGATTTTCAAGGTGCCCCCGACCGACATTAGCATCAATGCCTATCGCATGGTCACCATTCAACCCACCACCACGGGTATCAATCCCATGGAATTCATCATTCCGGGATTAGATGATTTTGTGGATTTGGGACGCAGTTACTTTACCATGGAATTGAGTTTGAAAAAGAGTACCAATGCCAACTTGGGGGCCGATGAAAAATTGTGGCCCGTCAACAATTTGGCCCATTCCATCATCAAACAAATTGACTTGCAATTGAATGGCACGTTGATCAGTCCACAATCCGACACCTATCATTACAAAGCTTACCTGGAAACCTTGCTGAATTATGACCGAGAAGATGGCAAGACCGTGTTAGGACCCCAAGGATGGTACAATCAAGTGGATTTCCCACCCGCATGGACGGGCACCAACACAGACAAAGCAGGAGACCATGCTCACTGGCAAGCTCTCACGGCCAATCACAAAGCGGCCTATGAAGCCATGGTAACTGAAGTGGTCAAGTATGCTGGAGGTGTCACTCACAGTCTGGTGTTTACCCCCCACTTGGAAGTGTTTCATACCGGCAAATTGTTAGTGCCTGGCATCGAAATCAAGATGAAATTTCATTTCAATGGCCCCAGCCTGTTTTTCAATGGAGTGGCTCTCGCTGGTCGATTGATGGAAGGGGATGTCAAACTACGGTTTCATCTCTGCCAACTGCGTTTGAATGACGCCATCTACCAGAGTTTATCTGAAAAAAGACACAATGAAGGCCAAGTGGCGGCTTACCCGACCGTCCGCAGTGAAATCCGGACCTTCACCATGCAAGACAACCTGGTCCGCTTTGATATCCCCAACCTGTTTCAAAACAGAATACCGGACCGATTGATTGTGGGGTTGTTGGACAGCCGAGCCTTCAATGGAGATGTCACCCGAGATCCGTTCTGTTTCCAGAAATTTGGACTGACGTCCATTAAACAGATTGTCAAAGGCGAAGAATACCCTTATGAAACCCTGCAGTTAGTGCACAACAATGGCACCCGAGATAACTTGGGGTACTTCCGTTTTCTGCAAGCCAGTGGCGCTTGGTGTAAAAAGAAAGGCAATATGGTGGAACTAGGAGATTGGGGCCAAGCTAAAAATTGTACCTTGTACATGTTTGACAATGTGGCCAATGGATGTGCCGACAGTCAAAACCTCAACCCCAAGCAAACGGGCGATTTACAATTGGTCTTGGAATTTGGAGCCGCCCCCGGTGTCAATATAACCGTGCTCGTCTATGGAGAATTTGAGAACTTGCTGGAGATTGACCGCAACGGAGCCGTGTTGTACAACATTTACCAGCACTAAAGATGGAACACGTGGCCTTGAATAATGTGCAATTGGATTATTTAGCCCGAGACGACCCCCACTTGAAACCGATGTTTTACGGAACGGTGGCCTGTGATCGATTACCCAAACATCCTGTCAAGACCCCACCCCAAGGGTACATTGTGAACACCGACCCGCACGATCAACCCGGCCAACATTGGTTAGGGGTGTGGACCGAGGGAAACGTGTGTGAAATCCTCGACAGTTATGCTTTGCCCATGGGCACGTACGTGCAAGCCGCCCCGTTCCAAGCTTGGATTGTGAAACATTGGAAGTATGTGGTGACCAATGGCAAGTCCCTCCAAGCCATTTCAAGCAAGAGTTGTGGGGATTACGCCTTGTTGTACTTGAAAGCCAAAGCCCGTGGACGGACCTTGCAAGACTTTTTAAATGAGTTTTCGGATCATGATTATGTAAGCAATGACCATCAAGCCGGTCAACGCGTTCAACAATTGATTGTAGGCCAAGAAGCCAGATGGTATCAACTTTGTTGTCATCCGTATCATCAACGGAATGATTAAATAAAAAAATTCGTTGGAAAAACGGTGTCGGAGTCGTAGCTCAGTCGGTAGAGCCTTTGGATCCCCCCTCGAATACATGAGGAGGGTCGTGCGTGGGTTCGAGTCCCACCGATTCCAATAAAAAGGTGCCTTTTTTTTTCTAAATGGGTAGTATCATCATCATGCAAACGGGGAAACCGTTTCGTTTTCATACTCCCTCCTCTATCTTGGTGGTGGGCCCGTCGGGATGTGGCAAAACCGCGTTTACGGAAAAACTCTTGGTAGACAACCCCGAGTTGTTTGACACCCCGCCGACCCAAGTGCATTATTGTTATGGGGCATGGCAAGATCGATTTCGAGGCATGCAAGATCGTGGGGTGGTGTTTCACGAAGGGATTCCCGATCATGACGCCTTGGTGCAATGGTTTTCCTCAAGGACAGGGGGTCCTGGTCTTGGATGATTTAATGGATGAAGGGAGTCACGATAAACGCGTGTTGGATTTATTCACCAAACATTCGCATCATCAAGGGGTGACGGTGCTGTACTTGTGCCAAGACATGTTTCCCGTGGGGCGCTATGCCAAAAGTATATCCCGCAATGCGCATTACATTGTGGCATTCAAGAATCCCCGGGACCAATTAGGGGTACGCAATGTCATGCTGCAATCGTTTCCGACCACCTGGAAAGACACCTTGGAGACCTTTCATCAAGCCACCACGCGCCCGTATGGCTATTTGATGTTGGATTTACACCCGGCCTCCTCCGATCAACAACGGGTGTTGAGTCACCTGTTAAAAGACGAAGGATGGACGCGCACCTACCAAAAGCGAGTATAAAGGCACGCCACCCCCTTTGGAACCGGAAAAGAGAGTGAGCATGGCCGATGACCGTCAACCTCCGCAATCGTACGATACCACGACCCCTGCGGGGGTCGGGGCGTCCGGCAGCAATCAAGTGTCTCCAGGCACCATCCAAGAAATTTTGGATACAGGGGACTCAAGCTTGATCGACCAAGCCTTTGATCAAATGACCGTCGAGGACATGATCGCGTATGTGGACCAGCTGCCCTCCCCTCCTCCGTTTAGGACCTCTTCCCCCGCGGGGGTAGGAAGCCCAGGAAGTCAATCGTTCCGTAGCATACACACTACCCCGCCGTCTTCCGTGGACACTCCACTTACTAGGGGGAGCGCCGGCTTGTCGTCCGGAGCGCGAACCCCCCTTAGTCAGGGGAGCGCTCGCTTGTCGTCCGGGGCTCGAACGCCTGCAACGCCTCCTAGCGTACCCCGGGCGGCGGGTGCTCGAACAGCCGCGGGTGCTGGGGGTAATGGGGGTGGACGTGGTGGTGGTGGTGGACGTGGTGGAGGTGATGGTAGGGGACGCCGGGGACCCAGGACTAGAGGTGGTGGGCGTGGTGCTGGTGGTGGTGGTGGACGTGGTGCTGGTGGTGGTGGTGGTGGTGGTGGTGGTGCTGGTGCTGGCGGAGGAGGTGGAGGAGGTGGAGGAGGTGGTGGTGGAGGCGGTGGTGGTGGTGGTGGGGGACGACGGGGGCACCGACGACGACGCCTTTTCCCCACTTCACCTGCCTCCAGTACTCCTGGATCGTCTGGGGGGTCTGGTAGACAACCTCGTACCTTGCGTCAAGCCGATTTACAACGACGTTTACGCATGCTATTACAAGATCAAGAACAATTGGCCCAAGGACGGGAAATTGCTAATGTGACCATGACCAATAGCATTGTAACCAGTTATAAACAAGGAGGAGCCCCGAGCGTACAAACCTCATCGTCCCGGGTCTCGCCGTGAGGATGAAAACCGCCGTGTCGTTATTGAATGGATCTCGACGTCCTGGCATCCCCTTCCCACCGGAATTGTTACAACGGATGGATTCCTTGTATGCCTTTTACCATCAACAATGGTGGTGTTATCGAAAAATGTTGAATCATTACAAGTGTATCAATGCCTTGTTCAATGGCCTAGCGTTACTCCTGATGGCCGCGGGCATGATTGCTGGCCCCCTTTTGGAGAACAGTACGTTGGTAGCGTGTTTGGCGGCGGTGGGCACCGTGGTCAAAGGATGGAATGATTTTAAACAATACCGATTTAAAGTGACCATGAGTCGGTTTGCGTTTACCACCTATGCCAAAGCCTTGACCGAATTGAAAACCTATGTGAGGGGTGTCCCCTTGGAGGACCTGGAAGGATTTTTAATCAAGATGCAAACGTTGGATGACACCATTGTGGATTTCACCCCTCCGTTACCCAAACGATGTGTGCAAGATTACCATCGTCATTTTGTGTACCAACCTTTGGAAGCCCTATGCTATGTAGACGGATGTCCTCGTCCCTTGAAACCCAAAGACTACTGGATCCATAAAAAGCCGCTCCCTCCCAGTCCGACACTCTTAGAACCATGGCCGTCCAACGACGACGACGCAGAAAAAGGAAACAACGAGGAGGAGCTTTAATGCGTCGCAAACCCCGTTTGGTGGATAAAATTGCCCATGGCATGAGTATGTTTCTCTCAGGTCCCGCGCCTGGGTTTGGACTGGCTTTAGGCAAATTAGGCGGGCAAGCCTTAAAAGGCATTACCGATAATGTACAACATTACCGACGACAACGAGGTGGGGGTTGGTGGTCCGATTTCAAACGCAATACCCGTCAAGGCTATAAAGAGACGCAAGACCTCATCAAACAAAACAAAGTCCTTCAACGTCTATTGACGAACCGTCCATGGTAAGGAGAAGAAGATTACGACGGCGACGACGTCGTCAACGAGGTGGTTTTTTAAATCTATTGGTCCCCGCCATGGTAGGATTAGGGAAAGCCGTGGCCTTGGAAACGGATAAACGTATAAAACGCACGATCCAAAAAGCCAATCAACGCTATCGTCGCCGTCACCGATAAACGATGCAACGTCTTCGACGTCAATTACCGTTTTTACGGTCCATGTTACAAGAAGCCAATGGTTCCAAACGTCAAGAGTTGTTACAACATGCCAATGCCGATCAAATCAATGCCGTGAGTGAACTGGTCTTGAACTTATTGAAAAACAAGATTCCCGTCACACCCCCCATGCTGGCTAAACTTCAACCCTATAAAAGGGTGCTACGCGATTTGGGACGTCGTCGACATTCCGTCAAAAAACGTCGGGCGTGGTTGGTTCAACAAAAAGGACGCGGCTTGTTTCAAGGACTTCACGAGGTGTTATGTCAATGTGCTCGACCGACCCGTTAACCCTGGCCACATGGATCACCCTGTTACAAGAGGCCAATCGGGCCACCGACCAGTGGAAAGACGAGTGTCATTATTGGAAGCATAAATATCACCTGTTGTATCGAGAGTACAGGCACATCTTAAAGGCCCGTCTTTGTGAGAGCTGTCGTCAAATAGAAGACGGGGAACTTTGCTCCGAGTGTAGTCAACCCCCATGGATGCAGTCTACATGATTCCCCACAAGGACTTGGAGCAACTCGTTCAATATTACAAAGGAGAACTCACCGAAAATGCCTTGTTGAACAAAGCCGCCACGCTCGCCGCTCAAAAACATGTGTTGTTGGCCAATCCCGAATTACCCCCGGCCCTGGTCAATGCTCAAACCAAACCGTTGAGTCAAGAATTAATCAAGTTAACCAAACGCATTCGTCAATTTCCCGGAGGCGTGGGAGTCGGGGCCCCGGGTGGTCCACCAGGCGAAGACGAAGAAGAAGAGGCCGGGGATTTGGTGACCGGACCCGTGGAACAATGGTTGAAGCGCATGATAAAAGGGAGCCCGTCGACGCCCAAACCACCCATTACCCCTGCTACCAAGAAAGGCAAAGGAGCAGCCGCCACCACCAGTAAGATTGTCAAGAAAGGGAGCCCTTCCACCAGTCGAGGGGATAGCCGGTCGCGTTTAGAAGCCATTCGAGAACAGCGCAAGGCCTTGGGAAAAAAGTTAGCCGAGAGTCGTAAAGGCAAAGGCAAAGGCGTCTCCCGTGAAGTGCAAGCATTAAAACCCTTACCCGGGTGGGAAGATTGGCACCAAGGCAAAAAGTTACGACGTCGATTGGATTACGACACGGACTAAAAGATGGCCCCCCGTACCAAGAGGAGGAGGAGGAGAAGGGGCGTGAAACGCCGTCAACGCGGAGGGGCCTTGGATGTCCAAAAATGGATTGCCAAAACCGGCAAAGAATTTCATTGGCCCGGCTATCAATACATGGGCCCTGGCACGCATTTAGCCAAACGCCTGAAACGAGGGGATCCCGGTAAAAATCGCTTGGACCAAATTGCAAAACAACACGACATTGATTACAGCCGTGCCAAGAATTTGCAAGACAAATGGAAAGCCGATACCAAGATGATCCAAGCCATTGATAAATTACCCGGCAAGAAAACCAAGACGGAACGGGTGGTCAAAAAAATCATGCAAGCCAAGAAACGTTTAAAATTGTAAAACACTTTAATGACAACCCCATACCATGTTGAAAAATAAAAAAATGAAAATGTCTGATTGGTTCCTTGTACTGTCTCAAACAAAGATGTAGTGTCAAACAGGATGTTGGAAACAAATGAAAATGTCTCATTGGTTCGTTGTACTGTCTCAAACAGGATTCTCAAACAGGATTCTGGAGAACCCGTTGTGATGTAGACAAAATGATTCACGTTGATAAAAAAATGTCACTGTCTCTTTGATCGTTCTACCACAATGTCACGATTGAATGTTCTGCCAAATACGGAAACGATTGAATGTTCTGCCACGATTGAATGTTCTGCCAAATACTGAGACGAATGTTCTGCCACGATTGAATGTTCTGCCAAATACGGAAACGAATGTTCTGCCAAATACGGAAACGAGGGTTAAGATACTAAATCATATATCAAATCGACGCCTTCGTCGGATGACGTCATGTCCTCCAACCAATCATCCACATCAAAATCCTGCACATCGTCCATCACCTGCTCCCACTCGTCGGGTGCCAATAAATCCGACAAAAATGAAAGATCGTTACAGTCAGAGGGTTCGCTGACTTGCAGGACCCCCGAATCCAAATCCAGTACAGTATGAGAGTCCTCCTCAAGGAGTTGAAGAAAGGATTCCGGGGGCGGGGTATCCACAGAGTCCTGCGATTCCGGGAGCGGGGTATCCACAGAGTCCAGCGAGTCACAAAAGGTTTGGATATAGTCCGTCACAGGCATCCGACAATCCGTCACAGGCATCCGACAATCCGTCAGGGGGATGGTTAACGTCATCAACTTCTCCATTCTCTTTTTCGCCCGAAAACGGGCTTGACGAATCCTGTTTTGCTTCCTCACCAGCTCGGGATGGGCCTCCCGATAACGGGCATAACGCTGCCTCTCTTGCTCCCTCAACTTCTCTCGATGGCCCTCTCGATATCGTCGCTGTTTCTCCCTCACCTCCTCTCGACGGCTCTCTCGATATCGTCGCTGGTTCTCCCTCACCGTCTCCCGATGGGTCTCCCGATATCGTTGCTGACGCGCCCGGATCCGTTCCCGATTGGTTTGATAGTACCGCCTGTCTTTCTCCCTTATGCGCTCGAGGTGTTGTTGTCTGTAACGCCTGTCGGCCTCCACCCGCTGGGTTCGATGCGTTTCCCGGTAGCGCCTGTCGGCCTCCGCCCGATTGTAAGCCGCCCGCGGGGGTCGAGGCTTTGCCTGGTAGCGCCTGTCGGCCGCCGCCGTCCGGGCTCTTGGCCCCGGTCGGGGGGGTGGTCGTTCGTCATCCTCACTTTCGTGGTACCTGACGGGGGCTCTGCGGGGGCGCAACTCTCTTTGGGTCGACCTGAGGCGCCCGGGTCGATGCGATGGTTGAAAGCACCGGTCAATTTCCCTCCGCCGCCGGGCTCTTTGGAGAGCTGTCTGTTTGGGTTCGGCAACACTTTCTTGACTCTTGTAGGGGGCTCTGCGGGGACGCCCTTCTTTTTCGTCCGACATCAGGAGACGGGGGCGGTGCTGGTGGAGGGGTGGCTGGCCTTTTGAACTGGTAGCGCCAGTAATCGCAACAGTAGTCCAGCCCCTCGATAAACCAGTCGCAGGTGTATTGAGGGTAGCAGAGGGGGTGCCCGGGTTGCCTGAGCTGCCTCTTTGAGCTGCTCCCTCTCTTTCAGCTTCTCCCCAAACTCAGTGACACTTGAGTCCAGCGCCAACTCCTCCTTGACTTTCTTCAAGATGTCCTCCACTTCCAAATCCGCTTCAAACGTTTCAAAAACTTCCAACAGCTCGTCTTGATCAACCTCCATTTTGAGATGACTCCGCCGGCGGGGCGATTTCTTTTATAGCGGTTTATTCGTTCCCGTGATACCCCATGGGTCCAAACTAGAGAGGGGGGAGGGGGGTCCCCCCACCCCGTCCCACCCCTCCCAGGGACCCCGTGGGGCCTGCTTGTGATTGGCACCTGCTCTTCTTCACGTGACCCCTCTTTTCTCTATAAAACCTACAGACCGACCACCAGCGGAGTTCATCTGATCATGGCCTCGCCGCCGCCAGAAGATGATGCTCGTGCGGGACCTAGTGACCTATTACTCGACCTACAACTCTCTAGTGATGATGATGATGACTATCAGAACCTGTTGACCCATTTGGAACGACAACATGCCTTTCAAACCCATCTCCTTCAACAAAGCGGAGCCGGAGATACCTTGATACAAAGGGGTGCCGGAGGGTTGGATACCCCGATCGGCACCTTTGATTTTGAACTTCAACCCTTTGTTAATCGGACGAGTCGTCGAATGGGGGTGCGTGAACGCCATTTCAATACCCGGTTACGTCAAAGGGGGAACTTGATTCCAGATCAAAACATCACGGAAGCTCTCCAAGAGGGGTTACGTCGAGCGGTGAATCAAGTGTTAACCACCACGCCGGACCTCGACGATCAAGATCGCCTTTACTTTACCATCGGATCCAATCGCCTCCATAACAATTTTCAGGGGTGGGGATTACGCGCGGGGGAATGGCGTGAAGGCGGAGACCGTGTGGCAGCCCTCTTCGATCGCTTGGCGCAAGCCTTGAACAGCAACGAACAATTTGAAATGGACGATTCGTTTCAAGTCTCCATTACCCAAGTTCATCATGCCCCTCAAGGTACCGGCAAACCCCGTCGTGGCAAACCTGGCCATCCTACCATGGACATGTTAACCAGGAACTCCAAATCGATCATCAGAATTAACAATAGAGATGAACTCTGTTGTGCTCGAGCCCTCGTCGTCGCCAAAGCTCGCGTGGACCAGCACCCGAAACTGGCATCCATTCAGAGGGGATACGGACCCCTGCAAAGAACCCTCGCTTGGGACCTGCATCGGGAAGCCAACGTGCCCCTCGGGCCCTGTAGTTACGACGCCTTGACCCAATTCAGTCAAGCCCCGTCCCTCAGAGGTTACCAGATCCTGTTGGTGGATGCCCATCGCTCTTTTCACATCACGACCTTTGGCGCCCTTCAAGACAAACAATTGATCCTGTTGCATCACCAAAACCATTATGACGTCATCACCAAGTTGCCGGGATTTTTCGGGTCCAGCTACGTCTGTGCCCATTGTTGGAAACCCTACAACACCGAGGGACATCATCACTGCACCAAGCAAAAGCACTGTGGGGCCTGTCGGCAGAAAGAATGCCAGGACTTCCTTCATGCATACCCTCGAGGCCAGAAAGCCACCCAACGGTGCCAACATTGTCATCGGGACTTTTTTGGAGACACGTGTTTCCAAATGCATCTCGTCAAGGATTCGACCGGCAAACCCGCCAGCAACCCCTAGTCCACCATCTGTTCTCAACGTCGTCGCTGTCCAGCCTGTCGTAAACAGAACGTCGGCTTAGACCAGATTACAAGGCATCGATGCGGATACCTGGATTGTCCCTCCTGCCACGAGTACGTGGACGGCGAAACGCATCGTTGTTTTATTCAAACAGCCCCCAAACCTCAAGCCAACAAGAAGAAAAGAAAGAGGGCCACAAACACCGTCCCGGAGGACCAGCCTCCTTTGCATGTATTTTTTGATATTGAAGCCATGCAACCCCAGGAACGACACATCGCCAATCTCGTCGTGGCCGAAACCGAAGACGATGACCCACCCAAGTGTTTCCCCGGCGAGCATTGCGTCCGAGATTTCCTAGAATGGTTAGATACCTTGACCCTCCACGATACCCGCCAAGTCAATGTCCTGGCTCATAATTTCCAGGGTTATGATGGCTACTTTGTCATTCATCAATACTATGGCGACAACCGAATCGTCGAACAGCTCCGGAACGGGTGTAAACTCTTGCAAGTCCAACATGACCGGATACGTTTCATCGATTCGATGAGTTTTTTCCAGATGCCTTTGTCTGCCTTTCCCAAAACCTTTGGCTTGACAGAAGGCTGCAAAGGGTACTTCCCCCACAAGTTCAATCACCCCGACCACCAAAACTACGTGGGACCCGTCCCGGCCCTCGATTACTACATGCCCGAAACCATGTCTCCTGAGGGCAAGCAAGCGTTGGAAACGTGGCATCAACAGCAACGCGACCAAGTCTTTGACTTTCAGAAAGACTTGGTGGCTTACTGCCAATCGGATGTACGCCTCTTGAAACAAGGGTGTCTGACATTCAAACGCTTGTTTGAAACCCTGACGGGCTTCAACCCTTTTGAGCATATCACCATTGCTTCGGCCTGCAACCGGGATTTACGCATGAACCGGATGATCCCTAACAGCATCGCCAGTGAACCCGTCCGTGGATGGCGCAACTCCATCAACCAATCCCGAGTCGCCCTGGAATGGCTCACTTGGTGTGGCCCAGAAGTCCAACATGCTGGCAATGCCGGCGAAGTTCGCATCCCCACCGTAGGGTTGTTCGTGGATGGGTACTGCCACGACACCCGGACCGTGTACGAATTTCAAGGGTGTTTTACCCATGGATGTCCGACGTGTTATCCAAACCGCCACGAACCCCATGTACGCCACTTTGATCGGACCCTGCAAGATGTCTACGAGGCCACCCAACAAAAGATCCAACGGCTCAAAGACCAAGGGTACACGGTCGTTCAAATGTGGGAATGTGAATGGGCTCGGCTCAAAGACACCTCCTCGGATATCCGCACATTTGTGGACCAGCTTCAATTCACAGACCCCTTGAATCCCCGCGACGCCTTCTGTGGAGGACGTACCAATGCCGTCAAGTTGTATCACCGTGTCACCCCCACTCAAAAGATCCGTTACATCGATGTCACCTCCTTGTACCCCTGGGTCAACAAAACCTGTGTCTACCCGAAAGGGCATCCGACCTTCATCTCCACCCCGGGTCACACCGACATCCATCAGTACTTTGGTCTCATCCAATGTCAAATCCTGCCTCCACACGAATTGTACCATCCGGTCCTACCTTACCGCCATGACAGCAAACTCCTGTTTCCCCTCTGTGCCCGTTGTGTGCAAGACGAAATGCCCAAACGTCCCTGGGACAGATCCGCCGAATGCAACCATACCGACGCCCAACGGGTCCTGACGGGAACATGGTGTAGTCCGGAATTGGCCAAAGCCGTCGAGCTCGGGTACCAAGTCCAGTACATCTACGAGGTCTGGCATTTTGACGAGACCTGTGAGGGTCTGTTCGAAGATTACGTCAATACCTGGTTGAAAATCAAACAAGAGGCGAGTGGGTGGCCCGCCGGAGTGGACACCGAAGACCAAAAACAGGCCTACATCAAAAACTACTTCGAACACGAAGGCATCCGGTTGGAGTACAACAAAATAGAGAAGAACCCGGGGCTCCGCACGCTGGCCAAAATGATGCTCAATTCCATGTGGGGCAAGTTTGGCCAACGCCTCAACAAAACCCAAGTCCAAACGTTTCATAACCCTCATGCCTTCCATCGTTTCTTGGATACCAGCACTTTGGACGTACGACACGTCTCCGTCATCAATGACGACCTGGTGGAGACCCATTACCAGTACCAGGACGAAGACATCCCCGTGTCACCCAACCTCAACATCTTCGTGGCCTGTTTCACCACCTGTTGGGCTCGCCTACGCTTGTATACAGCGCTGGAGAAGCTGGGGGAAAGAGTGTTATACTACGACACGGACTCCATCATCTTCCTGCAAGACGAAGGCCAAGTCAACCCCACCTTGGGCGATTACCTCGGCGACTTCACGAGTGAATTAGATCCCGACGACTACATTACGGAATTCGTGTCGGCGGGTCCCAAGAACTATGGCTACCAAACCAAGCTTGGTCACGTTGAATGCAAGGTGCGGGGTTTCCGTCTCAACAGCGAAGGCAAGAGCCAGTTGAACTATAACGTCATGCGACTGAACGTCCTCGAGGAAATCCAGAAGCCCCTCCTGAAACCCAGACAAACCCAAGTGGTGAAAACCCACCAGATCGTCCGGGATCCCAACACCTATGAACTGTACACCTTTCCAGATTACAAACGGTACCAGTTGGTGTACGACAAGAGAGTCGTGGATCCTCACACCTTTTTAACCTACCCTTATGGATACCTGTGAGAATCACAACACTCATCAAAAAAAAAGCAGGAACACTCAAAGAGGAACTTAAAGGACTACTTATCATTGGAACCCTCATACTAATTTTTCTCTCACTTATTGTGAAAAAAGTATGACAATAAAAGGTATTTATTTATTTTTCTGTGTTTTCACTCCAAGGATCACCCCCGTTGCAGAAATTGGACTTTGGACTTTGCGCCCGCGTTTCTCCAGCGGTTTTCCTGAGCCCACGATCGAATTTTCCACTTGGTCAGCGGTTTCCTAAATCACGTGACTTCCCTGAGCCCGCGATCCCTTTTTTCCAACTGGTCAGCGGTTTCCCATCTCAAATCACGTGACTTCCGGTTTCATGAGCCCACGATCCTTTTTTCCAACTGGTCCGCGGTTTCCCATCTCAAACCACGTGACTTCCGGTTTCATGAGCCCACGATCCTTTTTTACCCACTGGTCAGCGGTTTCCCATCTCAAATCACGTGACTTCCGGTTTCATGAGCCCACGATCCTTTTTTACTCACTGGTCCGCGGTATCCCCTCCCACTTCCGGTCATGACGTCACCGACCAATCAGAAGCCAGGAAATCTACCATCCCACTGGTCAGCGGTTTCCCATCTCAAATCACGTGACTTCCGGTTTCATGAGCCCACGATCCTTTTTTACTCACTGGTCCGCGGTATCCCCTCCCACTTCCGGTCATGACGTCACCGACCAATCAGAAGCCAGGAAATCTACCATCTGGGCCCCCTTTACTACTAATAGCCAAATTATTGATAAACGGCTTGGCAGAAAGAGGAATGTTATCAAGAATTCAGCCGCGTCTTCATAATTTGAGTCGTCAGGGCAATGAAAGCAAAGCTGTAAAAGTCAATAAGTCAAGCCTGCAATAAATTATTATGGTTTCAGCTTTCTAGTCAGTGGATAAATTTCTCAGTCAAGTGCATGTGACCATTCAAAAGGAACGTTGTCCCTGAACACGAACAATGTTTTGAGCAGTTCTTTTCTGAATGCTGTTTATTGTGCTGTACGAGGTGGATCTAACTTTCCAGTCTGTGGATGAATTCCTCAAGTGCGACTTTCAAATAAAAAACTTCACATATTAAGCAGTACTTTGGCGTGGTGCGGTTTGTTATGTTGAACAAGGAGGTTCTTAGTTATGCGTCTGCGGATAAGTTTCTCTAGTATGACCATCCATGTGAAAGCATTTTATAAAGCAGTACTCGCCTGTGGTTATGTTTTTTAATATTTCGTAGAAATCTAAGATGTTTGTGAATTATATTCCCAGTTTTCAGCTAAGCCAGGTTCTCCTTATAGTGAAGAAGTTAAGTCGAGTTGGAAAAGGTTATTCCATAACCAATGATTACGTAACTGAAAATAATGAATACGTAACAATAGGGCTATTACGTAACTATAGGGCTATCACTATCGGGAGTCGACTCCTTAAATAATAAGTCAGTTTAGTGCCCAAAAAGTCATGATATCTGCTTACCTGTTCTTTCTCTTGTCTCATCAAAATATTCCATCAGCTCAGGAAACAGAACGCCAAAGCTGAGCGCAAAACCCAGGTTAACAGCATTACAAACCGCTGAGCAAACACATACCACCCAGGAAAATGAACTGTCCTTGAAGCGTTTGCCTCTAAACAGCCATGATATTTTCACAAAGATGGTTTCAGATTCTGGAGTTTTATCCATTATCGTTATCTGCATCAACGTGTACCAAAGTTAAGCTAAACAGACAGAAGCGAACAAACCTAGATGACAAAGGGAAGGACTAGACAATGTCCGTATGCCCCCCAGCCTTGACAACGACAACAATACACTGCGTGGTGCGTGTACTAAGTAATTAAAAATGGGAGTTCTAGAAATCGTGTTGTGTCAGCTGTTGAACGCATGAACGAGGATTACGAAACCGGTGCAAATGCTTTACCACTATCAACTAATGTGTGAATTAAACCACGGGTTCGATTCCCGTAAGGGCCTGATTATTTATTTATCTATTTATTTTTCTGGTTTAATTTGCAGCTGCCTCGGTTACGTTTAATTTCCTTCCGGTGAACTCTTCACAAACAAGCTCTCAGAAAGAACTTCCCATGTTCAGAAAACAGTGACTGGCTCGACTTGAGTTCATAACAAAGAGATAGCGAGACACTTTAGATAAAAAAGGAATTTTTTTGTGACGTGTGCTGCAACGGATGCTCTGGCATTCACGCCTACTCTAGTTTGTACTTAGCTCCCTGTGAGTGTTTCAGTACGTCGTATGTTGTTTCGAAAAAGAACATAAGAACTGATAAGTAAGTTGAAAATTTCCTCAACAACTTATAAGTCCTGACCATGAAATATACTAAGGCTGCCTAACATTTAACCTCCAACGCAGACATTCTTTGAGCTTGTCACACATTCCATAACGGACATTGTATCGATATTAAAAAGACCGTTTGATTAATTTCTTCGCGCTTGAGTTAATTGTCGGACATTTTCGGACAATTTCTCATTGCTTAAGTTGTAACACTTCCTGTTAACCTGATAAACTACCACTGTTAAGTCCACAGATGATATGAATTAGGAAAGACTATTTAACCTGACTGACTTACTCTCAACCTTTGTGATCTCCGATTTATTTCAGAACAGCTTTTCCAAAACAGACAAATCGCACACATCTAATCTCAATGCAATATTCAAAGTAAATTAGGTTGAGTAAAAGCTTATGGTTCTCCAACTTTCACGCAGTAGAGATCAGTAAACACTATCAAGAAAAAGCTGCGAGCAAATTTATTGCTATAGTGACTTGGTTGACCAACTCTTATGAAAATATGTTTTCAGTCCATTGTTTCCAAATGTAGTTAAAGTTACCAACGGTCCAATATCTCATATATCTTACTAGATGTTTTTGCTTGAAGTATCTTGGTATACTTTTACGAGTTGTGCTGTATTTTGTCCAGCTCTCAGGGCGACTCAAAATACAAACAACTAGTATTTATTAACCAACTTAACCTTTTTCAACCTTTTTCAGTAACTTGAAAGAAAGCTGCAAGTGTAACAGGACGAGTGCGCGCTCCGCGCTACTGTACAATAACCAACTGTACAATATCGTGCTATATTTGTACTTGTTTCGCGCGCTTTTGTGTACAATAACTAATACAGTTGGATAATAATAATAATAATAATAATAACAATAACCATTTTAAGCATGTAGACGTTGTAATACTTCACATAATAATAATGTCAGTATCTTCGATTTGTAGCTGATAAGTTGAGTTATGCGCACATCCAATCTTATTTTACCTCGATAGGATCTATTGAAAAAATGCCTTGTTAACCAATAACAGTGCTGTTGATGGGTCGTTTTAAGATTTCTTTAAATTAAAAAAAAACCTTTTCAATCCCTACAGAGCCATAGCTCTTTAGCAGGCTTCACATGAGGTTTTTTGGATGGTGTTGGATCGCATGTTTGATGAAAATTAAATTTCTTTCAACATCTTTCAGCATCACAGTTCGACATCATTCAACGTCACGCAACAGTGTGGCACGTGGCACGTGCAACATGCTGACGTTGTTCGATAGAAATGTTGGATACGCCGTGCGGGGTTTGAAAGATGTTTTAAAACATGCTTGACACAATCACAAACCACAAGTGCCAAAGCTCCAGTCAAGTGACTGAAATTTAAAATTATTTGAAATTACGAATGCAAAGGTTCGCTCTCCGACCGAGAATAAATGTCTTCCTAATTTTTGCTATCAACCAGTATAAATATTACGAAAGGTTGCACAGTTCTCCAGAGCACAAGCACATTCCTCTTTTCATTAAATGAGCTTTAATTCTTGAAATCCGCCATTTCTTTTCACAATTTCCGCAATTTAGAATAAATCCATAGTGTATACACAACTATACACTGAAAATGTTCCAAAATATTGCCATAAAACCACAGGTAGCCAAAGCTTTAGTTATGACTGAAAATCCGGCAATAAAATTCCGTGAGATTGACGGTACTTCTTTGTTTATATTTTACTTACTTGCTCTCTGGGGCAAAAGTTCGCTCTGTGAGCGAGAATAATTAAGTGTCTTTCTGATTTATCCTCTCAATGAGTATTACAATATTATGAAAGTTCATAATTATAATCCTCACTGAGAAAGTGACTAATTCTCGCTCGGAGAGCGAACCTTTGCCCCAGATAGCAAGCAAGTAATATATAAACAAAGAAGCACTGTTAATTGCACAGAATTTTATTGATTTTCAGTCATAACTGAAGCTTTGGCTACCTGTGACAAAACTACAATGTTAAGTGCTTCTTGCGGATGAAATCAAACGTCGGTATCCATCCGCTGACCTTTGTGTACTAACACCGCACGCGTGCTTTATCTCATCTTCATTAGACCGATCCGCACACATAATATAAAGCATCCAAAGCAAAACACTTGCCCGTGTCGTGCCAATCGTCCAAGGAGCCAGAGAGCGACATTTAATCGAAAACTAATCGTTAATGTCGAAGGTAGTTTACGTTTGCTTTGGTTTTGTTTTACTTCGCTCTCTGATTGGTCAAAAAACTTGCGCCCCTTTCTCAACCAATCAGAAGTGAAACCAATGTTGGCTTTCTCGCGCTCAGTTTCCCGCTGATGCGATGTACATGTGTTTGCCGTTCGAGTTCTGATTGGTCCATTGCGTTGTTCGAGTCTGTTGTGATTGGTTACAGTAATTGTTTTGATTTTGATTTTACGACACTCAGTTGTGAACTGCAATAAACCTTTGAACAAATTGGAGGCCGTTTTCGGTCGCTTTTCCCCGTAGCGCCTCTGTTCACCAGACACCCCTGTTGTCTTGAACGTACATCCTTGTAGAGTTCCATCTTTCTACTGACTTGTTTAAGGTTCCTTTCCTTTGTCCTTTTGAGTTTCTGCACTAGTTGTGATCTTGTCTGTCATTCTTGATAACAAGATGTCAAGTTTTTCGTTTGTTCTTTCAATCTTAATGTCAAGATCCTCAATCTTCCGTTCTTCGCATTCTTCACATTTACTCGAGAGCATCTAGAAAGCGTGGTGTAAACGAAAAAACTTAAGTCAAGCTCGTTGCTTAACTAATAAAAATTCTCTTTTCTTTATTATCAGAGAAACATAAAATAGTTAATGAAAATTTATCAAGTTACTTTTTTCTCATAAATGTTTACAATTCAGTTGGCATACATGCATGTTGCTTTACAGGTTTCGAAATGCATTCATGTCAACAGTGACGGAAAGACAGGGGGGGTGGGGGAAGAAGGTGCGGAGATGACATCCTTTGGTAAATGCGGGGGGGGGTCCAAGAGAGCAGGTCCCCTGACCCCCCCCCACACACATTTACCAACGGATGTCGAGAAGAGTAGTGTTATTTGATAAGGTGAGTCTCATAGAGTGAATATTACGAGACAGGTGTCCACTGACGCAGACACTACTAGAAGCGTTGTTTCTTCCACAAGAGATGGGATGAACATTGATTACAGATTACCATCCCAGCAAAAGCAAATACATTGTGGTACCGTTTCATGCACTAAATGTTTAATCGGCATTGTGATATTTTATAAGTCACTACTGTGGAAATATTTTTTCTCACCTTGGCTAAAACGCTACATCCGTGAGTCAATCCAATGTAAGGGTATAACGCTTTGCCAGAGTTCATGAATACGTGATTCGGTCCATCTCGGATAATAATCTTTCTGTCATTCAAAGTAAAGACGACTTGGATTTTTCCATGTTTCTTTTTCCCATTTTCAAACATGAGTGTGCATCGAATGCGGTCACCTCGGCGAGTCATGCGGCCTGCCTCAGGAGAAACAATGCTAATCAATTTACAGTGTATAAGTGGCCCTTAAACGGATCATTTCTTAAAACAATAATAAAAAACCAGACAGACAGACAGACAGACAGACAGACAGACAGACAGACAGACAGACAGACAAACAAACAAACAGGCAAACAAGCAACCCTGAATTCAAACAAATTTCATCAGTGGCTCGGAAAACAGCTTCCTGCACATTTTTGAAGGTATGCGAATTTATGGCCTATACAAATTTGGCTACATACAAAAATTGCCTCTTCGATCAATCGTTGCTTTAAAATCGGAGAATGTTTTCACACATTTGCAGCAATTATTTGACAGCAAAATTAAAGAAAAGGTTAGTTTGGACAGACTGGTTTAAAATTGTGATTTTTAAACGGGAGCTAGCCTAGTGATCTAGCAGTCAGGGTTAATCACTGGTTTCCGTAGTAAAAGTGCAGCTATTTCCCGGTGGATGGAATCTTAGTTCATCACATACTTACTTTCCAATTTTTGTTTTAATAACTGTTTCCGTGGCAACGTCCGTTTTGCACTTTACAACATATCTATAACCTATTTATGTCTTCGTTATTGACCAATCAGAAAATCAGTGCATGTTTCGCTGAGCATATTATGAAATTGTTTAATTAGAGGAATAGAAATATACTGTGTGATACACCTGTTGAGGGCTGCTGAGTCATGCCTTTTGTCATTAAAAAAACCTTTTGACACGTTTTGGAAAAAAACCTTTTGACACGTTTTGCACGTTTTGAAACGTTATGTTTATCGTTACCGTCGTCGTCTTGGTTGCTTAAATTCCCTTCCCTATATAGTGCCTCTGTTTCATGTCAGCTTTGGTACAAAACGCAACTTTAATTCTAGCAGTTGTCAGTAGTACCTATTGTTTCTCTGCCACCATTGCTAGTATTCTGAAAGATTCTTCCATCATCAGTGTGATATCCCACAGAGCCTGTGTGCCATCCGGGCATTGCACTTGTATCGTAGTCTTTATTCACTACTCCTACTCCCAACCATCGTAACTCTCCAGTTTCTAAAAATGCCACCTTCAGTTAACGAGATGAGACAATACGTTAAACAAATGCTTATTGGATTATTATTAAAGGAAGTGCGAGGGCCTATTGCGTCTTCAAGATGCTACGAAAAGGAAAATAGAAAATCAATTGAAAAGAAAATTGAAAAACGTTTAAATAAGCTAATTTTCAGAGTTGAGATTTCTGCTAAAACAGGTAGACTGCTGGCTTTGTAGGTATTTCGGGCTGCGCCCTCGTCAACTATCATGTGTTATAGTACAATTCTAAATTTTGGTGTGCTCCCATTGATCGAATTCGATCACGTGACGCGATAGTGTCTCTCCTTAGTAGGCGGCTATCAGCACATATTGCCCGTTTATGTCAATTTTCGCTCAAAAGTTAACGTTGTACAATAAAAACAATAGAGTCCTCCTGTCTCAGGCCTTATGTGTGATAGGTTCCCTAGGAAATTTGATGTTCAATCTTCTATTATTTGTTGTGAATATCAAATTTCCTCAGGCAACCTATCACACGATAGTGCCTTCGACAGAAGAACTCCACTGTTTAAACAGAAATTGCGAGCACTCATAATCTAACTGTTAATTTGTTTTTTGCTCCACTTATCTTAGTTATCGTCTACATACTTGTTGCTACTCACTTCAAAGTGTGGAAACGCCGGTGAAAATGGTGTTAGGTATCTGGCGCCATGTATATGTTCTGAGTCTGGACAATCCGCCATACGTTCGCAAGACAAAAGCAAACCATCTATTTGCACTCCTTTGTGGACTTGCCACGCCTCGAAATAAGGAAACACACACATTAACAAAAACCATAAAGAAAAAGAGTTTCTCACCATTTCTAAACTTTTGGCGAATAATGGGCTGACATTGCACAGGGTTCTTACTCACGAGACTTAATTGCGTTTCTTTTATTAGCTGCAGTGTCCTTGGTAAAAAGAAAAATAAACTGTCTGCAGTGCTTAACCCTTTAAACCCCAGCTGTTACGAAAATGAAATTTCTCTTTACATTATCAATACTTGTTCAAACATTCAAGTGATGAGAATAAAGAAAGTGATCAACAAGGATAAGATGTCTTGATATTTAGACAAATTCTCCGTACTAGTTCCGTAGGAAATGTATGGAGAACAGTAAGGAGAATAGGCATTTTTATTTCAGGGCTTAAAGCGTTAATCGTGGCTTTAAAAAAAACTTTAACCGTCAGTAAAGGAAGGAACTGTTTCAAATGTTCCTCCATGAAAAGCTCCTATTTTCCTGCATACCTACTCCTTGCATTTTTGTAAACTTTCCATTTCCAGTGTAAATGAAGTGGTCATGTCTCATAGTTACCTCCGGACAAGCCTTAGTAACAGCTTGCTGGCAGCTTTTTTGATCCAAGAAGGTTCTGTAAAGAACCTGATTCACCATGTTTTCTGTTTTCTCCATTTCCTGAAGCACCTGATCGAGTTTACCTAAACACAGTTAAACGAAGACAATTAACTTAAAGAACATTGGGAATACTCCGTTTATTGCTTATAAGAATAAGTTCAACGCTCATAAAAATCCTTTAAAACATGCTACCTTTGATAGCATTTAACCGCTCCAAATCTGCACTTTACTTTAAGATCAACTCAGTTTTCATGTTATAAAGTTACTTTGATCTGCCGTTTCCTCATTTTTTACAACAGAAAGGTTTGACAAATCATAACAAGATTAGGTAGCAAAGCCTCCTTCAGTTCACCAACAGTGTATTTACAATGAACAATACAAAGTGTAGAACTGGAGAGTTTAACAGCGAGTTTCTTCTCGCCTTCATACTGCTTAAAAATTCCCCTTCTTTAAAATGTCACAGACAAGAGAAGAAAATAAGCTATGTGCTTAAAACATGAGCATATTGAACACACTTTTCGGGACGAGTGTAAACTCAGCAGTCTACAGTCATATCACAATTTATACGCTCATGAATCCACAACGTTCGCTTTTTTGAGAAATGCAGTGTAACTGAACAAATACAATTAGCTTTAGTGTAAACCTGTCTTAGGCAGTTCAGTATCACTGCTCACCATTAGCAATTACTACTCAACGATCAGGGAACCAACCACATAGTGTTGCACTACATCACAACAAATATCTACTGTTGAGCCTTACGGAATAATTAAAATGTGATTATTTAGAACACTCACATGTTGGAGGAAAGAAATCCCCGTATTTGAATCTGTACATATGTAAAAGTCTACGGACTATGA
This sequence comes from Siderastrea siderea, assembly GCA_964030785.1. Classification (NCBI taxonomy): domain Eukaryota; kingdom Metazoa; phylum Cnidaria; class Anthozoa; order Scleractinia; family Rhizangiidae; genus Siderastrea; species Siderastrea siderea. The sequence continues at coordinate 1,575,014 of OZ034970.1, forward strand.
ATTTGAGCCATTTTTCCTGAAAAAATATGAAAACAAAAACAAAATCACAGGGAGATGAACTGATTGTTATAAGAGAAAGTAATTGAATAACTTACATTTTTTGTTGGGAAGATTAAATTTTACATGTTTTTACGAAACTTTTTCAGTGCATTGCATTGTTTTTCATGACAAAGATTCGACTTATCAACGGTTATTAGATAAAGCTGAAACAACTTCTCTTTACAGTCAAAGAATACAAAGTATGTTAATTACTATTTATAAATGTTTACACCTTGCCAATTATCCTAAGTATTTAAGAGAACTATTAACAGTACGACCGTCTATCTATAATCTTATATAAAGATACCGTATTTACTCGATTAAACGCCGCCCTCGAATAAACGCCGCCCTCGATTAAACGCCACAGATGGAAGGAAAATTACCAATAAACGCCGCCCTCGAATAAACGCCGTACCCAATCAGAAGAATGCGGCGTTTATTCGAGAAAGAAAAAAGAATAAGAAAAAAACAACAAGAATAAGAAAAAATTAATAAGAATAAGAAAAAAAATAAGAATAAGAAAAAAAGAATAAGAAAAAAAATAACAAGAACGGTAAAACTCCGTAATCTACACATGAACGTTGTACATATCACAAGCCAGACAATTATGATTCTATCTCAGCAAAAAAGCGAGACATTGGAACTTTAAGCTTGTTTCTGTTTTACATAGTATTTACGAATGATTTACCGTAATTATTATCAGTGATTTAAGAAATATAATTTTGAAATAAACGCCGCCCTCGAATAAACGCCGCCCTTGAATGAACGCCGCATCGGAAACGCTAAAAATTTAATAAACGCCGCGGTGTTTAATTGAGTAAATACGGTACTGATATTCTATCATTACCAAAACCAGCCACGTATGGCCTGCACTCTTTCGAATATTTTGCAGTGAAATTATGGAACTCATTACCGGATTAGAAGAGAATGTACTCTAACTAGGTTTATCCGTCTTTTGAAAACAATCTCTTTTCAAGAATGATTTTTAGTCTATTACAATCTTCAATGAACAATGTAGTATTTTAGATAATTATTTTAGATATTTGTAATGTAAATAAGTTTCTTTTTTTCTTTTTTCTTCGTTTTAACTTCTTATGTTACACGGAGATATTAGCCTTTCTGGCTACCCTAAACTTCGTGTTAAAAAAAAAACCTTTTATGTATGTAAGTATTGCTACGTTAGCTCAGTAGGTGTTCCTATGTAACCAGCTTCGAGCTGCCACTTTTTTGAACCTGCCATACTAGATTAAGTATTACTGGCTGAGAAATAACTCGAAAAACACATAATCCAGCTTACCTTTCGATTTTCATTGCTATGTTTTATTGCTGCGTTATCTCGCTTTTTTAGGAGGCCATAGATTCCAGCAGCGGGAATAGAAACAATGTTAAATGGTACTGGCACAGGGTGATAGTCACTGTAAGTTTGGATTGTAATAGCTTTTTGGAATGCCCACTCTCTCTCTGAATTATTCTAATAAGAACAAAGTTCATGAAAAATAAATAATCTGCCATCATTCTACAGTGCAACTGGTTAAAAGCTGTAGCTGTAAGTTGAAGCTACGTTCACTATATATATCAAGGTTTTTTTAAAGACATATTTCAACTGTGATGTCTTTCGTTCCAGAACGAAACAATGCATTAATTAATAAAATAATCCAGGAAATCACTGATTAAATACTTTGATAAATTTAAGTGATCTTAAAATCTTAGAATCATGTAACTTAATCAACTAAGGAAACCGTATCAAGCGCAAAATAAGCTATAGAAAGGACGTTTACTTCATAATAAAGATATCGATGTACTGTTCAGCAGGTCACGAGCTGGGGTCAAATAATAATACTACTACTAATAATGATGATGGTGATGATGATGATGATGATGATTATAACTTAATTGACTACTCCCCGTGAAGAGCTTTTCAGGGACAATAAAAGAAATAATTCAAATGAACATAACAGCTTTAAGAACCCAACTGGCGGGAGGTTCACAACGGTCAGACGCAAAGAACAACGTCACTTCCGGTCTTTCAGATCCTTGAAGTTTGAATCAGTTCAGACTTTTACGAGCGCAAAGTTCGTATGAAAACGATGCACAAAATGTCCCGATAAAGCAAATTTCGCGCCGATAAAACTTGTAGATGCCAGTCACTTCATTCTGAACACATGCTCAAAGTAAAAAGCTTAGGTTTTCAGAAACAACGTTAAGTTTTGCGGTTAAAGTGAAACTTTCGACATTTGCCTTTATTTTCTTTTGTAAATTATCGCGGGTCAACTGCGCACGCGTCGTGCGTTTGAACGCTGTGAAGGCGGGAGGCAGACCAGCTGGCGATTTACGAGCATGGCCGAGGAGTTAAACTCGGGAATACCGAGAACAACTCCAGCTGCTGCTCAGAGTGGGACTTGAGACCAGGACCTCCAGATTTCAAGTCCGGCGCCCAAACCACTCGACCACACTGCCTCCTCAAAAAGAAAACATCTGAGTTCTCAATGGCAATCGAACCCCAGGCCTTCCAAACACCGCTCATTGAGGAGTCATTGAGATGCTGGGAGACCAGTGGCGAGGTTTCCTAGGTTCATTGTAGCATTCACGTCTTGTATACTGCTGGGATTAGCTATCTCAAAACCTTTCTGTGTGTTACTTAATGTTGTCAAAGGAAGATGGGTTCGATTCCCGTCGGGGAGTCATGTTTTTTCCCTTTCTTATTGTGACCGAGCATAAAAATTGCCATCTTTATTTGATTTTTCAACTTATTAAAAGACTTTTTCGTTAAATTAACGCTTCAGTTTTGCTTCTCAGAACGCATCCTGAAAACCATAACACAAGCTTTCATATGCTATATATTCATACGCATTTCCTCCAATGAGAGCATGCGCAGCTTCCATTCAGTGCTATAAACGGTAATCTGACGGTAATAATAGAATCAACTGCTGAACTACCTGCACTTGCTGATAGGTGTTAGACAACAACGCGATCAGCATGTTGACAAGAAGGATGAGTCCCATGACAAGATAAGCAGCAAACAGCAGGCGAGCAAGGACTGCTGAATTGTGGTCAACTGAATCAAATAGTTCCAACCCATCTGACAACTCCAACAGCGACCATCCAAGGTGAGTAGTTACCTTCCACCAACTGAAACGAACAATCAGTCAGTCAGTCAGTCAGTCAGTCAGTCAGTCAGTCAGTCAGTCCGTCAGTCAGTCAGTCAGTCAATCAATCAATCAATCAATCAAGCAAGCAAGCAATCAATCATTGTTATTCAACAAATTGTCACTATGCCCATATATGGTAAGGAAGCCCTCAATATCTGTCATCCGTACATGACAGATATCCTGCGATATACGTAAATGACCATATTTGGAAGTGCACTGCAGATTTTCTTTCATTGCTTGTTTGGCGACCATTTTGAAAAGCGAGGCAGTTTTAGCAGTGTTCTCCGGAAATTTTAACTCCCTGAAAGAAACTTTCCACGATTAAACGCTCTCAAAAAGTCAACAAGTATTTGCTTCAGCTCACAAAGATATCCAGAGGTTGATTTGCAATTTTCATAGTGAGAACTCAACCAAGAAAATGCTATTGCGAACGAAGCAGCACACTTGCTCACGGAGAGTTGTAAAGACTAAAGTTAAAAAGATTTTAATTCACAGGAAGAGGACTTATTCTCGGTAAGGTAGCTGCAATATTTCTTTTACTTTGTCTTGTCATTTCCAAACATGAGTTTGTAAATAAGTCTTTTTAAGTGAACGGTGGTAAACTTCGATTTCTTGAAGTTCCGTTTTGGCTTTTATTAAGCTTATGTGTTGCTAGCTTTTAGCGTTTTCATCATAGAGCTGTAGTTTTTCTCGTTCTGAAAATGGTAGTAGATGGGAATTTGTTGAATAATAAAACAATTATCCTGCTCAATCTTGCGGAATATCCCCTGATTTAGCCAACTCGGCCTACGGCCTCGTCGGCTAAGTATCAGGTGATATTCCGCGCGATTTCGCAGGAAAATTGTTAAATAGCCTGCGTAGCCGGCGCAATTGTTTTCGCGAAGTTTGAGGGGCGGAGCCGCGAAGGGAATTGGGAAAAGCGGTTACGCCGCTCGTTGCCAAAGCGTTACCTTTGCAGACAATACCTCCGGCTACGCAGGCAAATAGATAAATAAATAAATAAATAAATAAATAAGTATATATAATATATGTGTTCTGGATGAAATCTCTTAAAATAGAAATTTTCAAAATCAAGGCTTTCTGTTGCGATGAGTTTAGCATCATAGTCGTTTGCATTGTATACGCCACGATTCTATGTCTTAAGAGTTCAATTTCAAAACAAAATTAAACTTCTAGCGTGGGTGAAGCTGTAGGAATCAATAAATATAACTGTGATTTTGAAACAATGCTTATCATGTAAATGAAATTGATGACTCAACAATAAGAGAGTGCAAGGACTCTTAGCATTACACACTCCCCACGCTTTATTTCATAGAGGCCACCTGTTTTTATCACAGTGTAGGTAAAGTTGCAGCGAAAAACAGCCATTTTTTATTGGATAAAAAAACGGTTAGGAAGTGTCAATAGACTTACCACTGTATCCCAGTTTGGTTGCAAACGCTGAAATGCAACAGGAATAAATTTACCGAGAGCTGCAAAATGTGTTCTTGTAAAAGTCATTCATTTCTGGTACGGTTTAAACCCGATATTCCTACAGGAGAGGGTAGACTATTTCAACAATAGACTTCTTTACAGAAAAAAAGGATTTCATTTAGAGAAAACCTAGACTCATATCACCCAGATTTATTTAAAAGATTTCGGAGATTTGCTTGCATGTATTTTTGTTTGTTTTTTGTTTTTTCGTTTTTTTTTTTGTTTTTCAACTTGAGGCGAATGATTGATTAAGAGAATGATACATTTGAGTTGGGGTGCGCAGCGAGAACTGGGAAGGGACGATAAAGATACGGAGACTGGTCGGTTTTGTTCCAAAATGACAGGCAGATTAACCAACCAAAACTAAAGCCACCTTAACTGGAAGAAAATACGAGTATTTTAATAAGAAGGTGATTACATTACGAGTCTATAGAAAATCATGTCATGCAACAATGGTCAAAGCTTTTGGAAGCAACGGCCATTATTTAACATCTCAACATTTTTTTCTTTTACCAGAGCTTTGCCTTTTACGTCCTTACCAACAGAGACGTTTTAGACGTTTTCAGGAACGCCAGTGTTGTCATTTTTGCATGCAGTGTTTCTTTGACGCAGACAAATTAAACCTGGGTAATTTCCACGCAAACCCCAACAGATCCTTTAGGGCAAGCTGAAAATAATTTCTCTCGGCTTTCCAACAAACAACCTGAGCATAACAGTTCTGGAAAGTAGCAACAGAAATGACGTGGCTACAAATTTTGTTACTTACGGTTCCTTTCCAGTGATGTTTCCTTCAACCATGGACGACTCGGCTACGAATATTTTAGTTATCGTGCTTGAAAAAGCCAAAGTGATGGCCATAAAATGCACCACTACAACAATTACATCTCGAATGATTTGAAAAAGTGCGATTTGAATAGTGCCAACACCTTTAACTGTCTCCAATATGTACCCAATCACTCTGAATGTGAGAAGCATCGTGTTGAAGCCATAAAGATTTTCAGCCGTTACCAGGATCCGATTACTCGTTATTGTTTCACACGCTGCCCACGAAAATATTCTCAAGGGTACAATTCCACAGAAGAAAGTAAAGAGGATAATAAGATCGAAAACGTTCCAACGATCTCTGAAAGAAAAACAGTACATTAGCAGGTTTGATTTAGTGCAGTTGAAAATTTAACGATATTAATATCAGGGTCGCAACGAGGTATATGGGATCGGGGATCAAAGGGGTGTGATCCGGGATCAGAAGGGTGGGTTCTGGGATCACATCCCTGGGATCACATCCCTGTAGAGCCACTGTTGTTCTACCTAAAGTGAAACTTGAATTTGCACGAAAAAGTTTTTATTTCTCTGGTGCAAATATTTTTAATTCTTTACCTTTAAAAACTAGACAAACTAGCAGTAGGGTTTTATTTAGGCAATCTTTAAATGAAGTATTTTTATAGGTTAAGTAAGCATAATTTAATAGATTTTTAACTTTTTACCTTTTATCCCTTTATATGATGTATTTTATTTTTATATTGTTATATATATTTTTCTTTTACAGGACCCCTTTGATAACAGTACGCATGTACTGAAGGGCCATCCTGTTTAAAAATTCGTTATTATTATTATTATTATTATTATTATTATTAAAACAGACCATGGGATCGGGATCGGCAGTTTTTTTAAGGATTAGGGATCAGGCTGTACCATATTTGTAGGATCAGGGACCAAAATTGGTCACGCTTTTGGAATCAAGGATCAGAAATTTGCGTACAAAAATGGGATCAGCATTGAAAAGACATACCTCGTTACCACCCTTTAATATAATGCATTGCTTTCGAGCCATTGCATAATGCGTACGCAGCCTGCGGAACATCAAAACAGTCAGAACCCTAAGTATGCATACGGCCAGCGCATCTAACATTTGAATGAACCAATCAGCATTGAACGGGAGACAAAAACTGTAATTGTATGGGGTCATGTAGATTTGGTGCTTTGTGTTTGGTTGGGTTTAATAGGGGCGAATGTTACGTCACTTAAAATTCTTAGGCCATGCAATTAAAGCAGCAGAAATTGTTGCTGGAATTTGTACCGCTCATGATAGGGTTATGATTTTACGAGGACCGCGCACCTGTTGTTGTGTCACTGAATTTGATCCCAATGGGTCCATTGGTAGTTTGGGCAGCTCAAATCGAATTATAACTCCTCGGATATAAGGAATATGTTACCCTTATTAAATAAAGTTTAAAAAAAATTTAAAAATAACTTTGGACGTCACATCATGGTTTGTACGGTCTGGGACTTGTCCTTCTTCTGCACTGGTTTATTGACGCACCGTATGACACAACCCAAGCCACACAAAAATCGAACGCAGCGACAAGAGCAAGTGACGCCTAAAGGGAAGGGAACGGCTCCGAACATCAAGGATTGGTTTTGTCTCTTGGTGCCAAAAGTGTGAGGCTAAAACAAGAAAACTCCTTTTCGCGAAAGCTAAATTAATTCGTTCCACTTTTTGCTTTCAAACTCCGGAAGCCATGTCTGTTTTCTTAGGACTGTGACACAAGACCCAAAACTAGAATGTGACTAAAAGCCCAGTTTGTTGCCCATGCACAGTGCGCTCGGCCGATTTAGGTATAGTACTTGCAGAGCCTGTACGGTTTTCACCGCCGCCCATACTGCGGGTGCAGTCGCCGGGTGCAAGAAATTGACTCACAAGGAATGGTATCGCTCAAGATTCTGACATGATGTGAAAGTGATGTTTAAATTTTTGAGGCGATTTTATTGTTGTATGCTTATCCTGATTTTATAACCAGGATTCGCCAGCTATGACTCCAGGTCATGCTTCGAATAAGAACAGCAATGAAATAGGAGACGTCTGCACGCAGGCTACAATAAAATGTGCTCCAAGTTTTCATGTTACTACAGTAAAGCCTTTTGATTTCTGTTTAGTAACTAAAAACTTTCATTTTTGGTAGTTTAGTGTAGTTCTTCAGTCTTGGCGCTCTTATTTATTTATTTATTTATTTAGTTATTTATTTATCTATTTAACTCCCCCAACATACAGGATAAGAATAAGAAGAAATGGGAAATAAAATAAGACGAAATAGAAAAAATACCCCCCCCCCCAAAAAAAAAAAATGACAGAGTGGCCGCAAAAGCAGAGCCAATTAGTGCAGTCCCAATATTTATATAAAATATGTAGATATCGATCTATAAATGATCCATGGGGGAATAACCCGGTTATAGAAACAACAACAAAATAGGCTGTTGGTAACAAACTGAGAAAAATATTAAAACGGTTCTTGAGGTCGAAAAGTAAGGTTAAAGAGACAATGTAAAAGTTACCTGAGGTAACTTTTGAGAGTTTTCGTTGCTAGCACTGTTTGGTCCTCCTTGGCTGATGATACACTGCTGACAAAGGAACAACAACATCATCAGAAGAAGTTAAAAAATATCACCAGAAATAATTTACCAGCCGCACCAAACAGGATTAATACGACGGTGAGAAACTCAACGTCAAGTTATAAGGTAGGTACATGGCTTATTTATAACATTCTAGCTCAACAAAAGCAGCTAAACTGTGTATAAAATTCTCAAGGTTAAGATTGAAACTTAAGTACCCAATGTTTTTCTTCAATGTGTCTCTAGCCCTCTGACGTTCCGAACGCGCTTTATCAACAATCTGTCGTCCTTCCACCATCAGTCGGCCCAGAAGAAAAATTAAGACGGTCCACTCTAGACGGCTAAATGAAAGACAGGACGGTTCAAGGCAAATTGCAAAGTGAAGACCCAGGAGGACTAGGTAACTTAGTGCATCTCGGACGAAGATGAAGTACGCAGTGGAATATGTTTTCTTCATGTCTTTTAAGTCTGATTGAAAAAGAAAAGCAACAAAAAATGTTTGTGAATTGACCTAGGTTTTGATAATAGGCAGATCGTAATCCTTTTGGGGTAATAAGCAGGTTTAAAACATTCAACGTAACTAAACTAAAGAATGGGGTAGGCGGGGACACCACAACAGATGAAAAGAATAAACTAACATAATTTTCGTTAATTTTTTTAAAAGTTAAAGGAGCTTTTAAAAGAGCTTTTTTTGTAAATATTCAAATTTATTAGTTACCAGTGAAGCAAAATTGTTGGAGGAGGAAGACATTTCTTCGTTGTGCATGCTAAATCAGTGTCACACGTGCAGTCCAATTATTCATAAAGAGGTTACATATATTTATTTTGTTTTAAATGTAGTTTAAAAAAGTAAGGTAGGTAGTCGTCACGTAGCATGCTAAACTATCTATGTTGTTTCCACGCCACCCTGGTAGAAAAGAAACAAATCAAATCGAGGAACTTCTGCGGGCTGAGTGACTTATGTGGTATGATCTAAATACCGCTTACTTTAAATGGGATAAAAGCCTATCGCCATTCACAGAAGGTAAATTAAATGCGCTACGTTAACGCAGCGACAGTTTTCTATGTTCGACTTATTGCATCTGGGCAGATAGTGACAAATCAGTTTCAAATTAAATTCACAACACATGTACCTAGAGTGTAGGCCAATGAAAACATCAGTGGAAACAGCATGATGTCAAAAATACACCAAAAGTTCAAAAATAGCCACCATCCGCGTTTACAGCCACGAAATTCACGATACCACCTCTGAAGCATAAGGTCAATGATGATGGGATGATCGAAAAACTGCAAAAAAAAAGTAAAAGTAATGTTTGTAAAGAGCATAAGTGACATCTAATTTAAATTTATCAGTACTCTACAGACAGTGTAGAGATGTACTACACCTAGACAACTCTTAAATTATCCTCATTCTTTGGGCATTTGCAAATTATAGGGTGTCGTTCATACTCAAACAAATTTCAACTTTGGGTTAAGTCGCACAAGAGCCACAGGGACCCCACACGGCCCGAGCTTTACCGGGTTTCTGTAACATAAAGCAGCTGAGAGTTTTGCAGCCCTTTCCCCGCCCCCTCGCCCCGGTTTACTTGCTGCAATGTTTTCGCAAGCAGTTTAGACTCCTGAATCAGGAGTTTCAATACTCGAAACGCAAATGCTTTCCATGTTCCTCTCTGTAAAACTAGTACTTGGCAATTTTGTGTATACTATCAAGGCCCACAGCTTTATAATTCTCTGGATTCTGACAAAATTGATGCGATTTTTATCATTTTTTAAAGAAAAGACTGAAGTCTTTTTTTTAGAAACTACTATATTATATGATGCCGTCTCTTTGATAATGTAAATTTAATTAATCTACCATTTTCCGTGTTTTGCGATCGAGGAGGCTTGATATCCATTAGCCCCATTTCAACGTCCTTCTCTCGTCTTCTCTCATTTGTATGTGTATGTATGTGTGGCAAATAAACAAATAGAATAAAATGAAACATAATAAAATAAAATAAAATAAACATGATGGCAGGGACTAAGCCTCCACCCACCGACCTTCACATTTGCACTTCAACAGCACTGACAACTACACCACTGAGCCCCATCTAAACGTCAGCTGTAGGCCTACATTATACACCAGAAACTTCGACAAATACCTTCTTTTGTTCCAATTTAATAGCAGTCTCGAGGATGCATTCAGTTTGAGGATTAGTAGAAAACTCTTCCCGTAGATCTTTGTGATACTTCATAGGGTCAAGAAAACGCAAGGTAAACTCTTCCACTGAATTGGCCAGGTTGATGAAATCCTCTTTATCGTACTCGCTCTTGCTTGCCCGATCGTGAAGTTTTTCAGCCACCTGACAAAATACCAAGGAACAAACGATTAGCCAGAAAAATTCACTCTCTGACTTGCTCACTCTCTATAGGACTAACTAACTGACTTACTGGCTTACTGGATGACTTATAGACTGACTGACTGATTGACTGGCTGTATGACTGTATGACTGTATGTCTGACTGACTGTCTGGCTAACGTATTGACTGGATGACTGAGTGACAGAGTAAAGGCCATGATTGGCTGAATGACTGACCGAATGTCCGACTGACTGGCTGTGGTGCTACGTCGGTGGGGAAGTGAAACACAAAACTGTGGATTTATCGACTTAGTTATACCATAGAGTAATTGACAGCGTTAGCCCTTCCCCTTGTGAACTGAGTTGATAAGTCCAAATTGACTGACTGAATCACTTACCCTTATCGCCGATAGGAGAGGATTTTCTTCCAAATTCATCAAAGCCTTTGCTGTCAGTTTTGTTTTGATTTCGTTGAACTGTTCAGTTTCTATGGTGGCTAATAACGCTTGTTCACGGTCTTCCTCTTCACAGGGATCTAAAAGTCAAAGTGGTCGAAGACGAAAACAGTGAAGTTTGTAACAATGAGCCGACCATTCATTCATTCATTCATTCATTCATTCATTCATTCATTCATTCATTCATTCTTTCATTCATTCATTCATTCATTCATTCATTCATTCATTCTTTCATTCATTCATTCATTCATTCATTCATTCATTCATTCATTCATTCATTCATTCATTCATTCATTCATGCGTGCATGCAGGTAGTCAGTCAGCCAGTCAGTTAGTCAGAATCGGTCGGTTTGTTCTGATTTTTTTTTTGCAACGTTTTTTTTTTTGTTCGTTCTTTTGTCCACTTATTCATTTTACCAACCTCTTTCTGAAGACAATTCCCCATTAGCCTTTCCATCAAGGTTAAGAATGTCTGTCTCAGCAACTCTAATAAACGGAAAACAGGCAGTTAACAGTCGACAGTAAACTTTCTTTTATTTCGAACATAAGCGGTTCACTCACGCAATATAAGAAATATTAAATTTATATATTGATATTCTACTCGACAACGAGGCTTAGGGGACAAAAACAAAGGGAAACGAATAACCATGTTCGCTTATTAGTAATCGTGGTTATTCATTCATTTTGTTTCTTGTCCTCTGAGCTACGCCACGTAGCGGAATTTTAATGTTAAGAAATTGACCTATTATAATCGTTCCAAGTATTACTTGATCATAGAAATTCATTAGTACTGATTTGTCTCACCTGATGTTACTCTGCAACTCAAGTTGATATTTTCCTCTATCAAACAAATCTAGTAACAGAAGTGTCATGTAAATAAATAAATAAATAAATAAATAAAATAAACAAATAAATAAATAGTACTTTAATTTGCTAATGCCATACATGGTAAGCAGAAGGATAAGCTTCGTTTACTATGTTCGGGAGTGTCCGTCTTACTCATATAGCCATTTATAGCGCGAAGATTAGCTTGTTACAAAACATCTGATAATCCTTTGTGGTGCGTATAAAAAACATCACCTTCCTAGCGGCCTAACTGAATGGATAACAAAGAGTCGTGTTTTTAAACAGAACTGAGTGAGGTCTATACATAAATTATAGAGTAATTTTACTTAACCCGTGAAATAGGTTGTAGGTTAGTACACACTATTAGACACTAATTCCATTCAAGGGTTAAGTAAAACCACTCTATCACTTATGACATGGCATTCTCCTACTACTGCTTTAAACGTTAACCTTCTTCTTTTCTCTTTCCCTTTTTATGTCCAATATTTCCATGACAGATTGTATTTCTCACATACCTCCATCCACTTGATCAAAACCGTAATTATCCTCACACGGCCTACATACAATAAGAAACAAGTAAGCACAATAACACTCAAGTTAAATGTTTATGAGTGATCAATCCTCACAGGGTTGTTAAAAATTCGGCAGAGGCAGAGACATCATGAAAAAGTTAAGGCATCAACTACGCCAGACCCCTGAAAATTTTACTATCAATCAAGCTAACTGGTACATGGTTGTTTGTAAGTTCATATCACACTCGTGGTCAATATGAAATGATCACTTCATATATTTGTCTTCATACTGATAAGGTAAGCTTTCAACACATGCACAGAACTCTATTCGCTGAAACACAAATTTCAGAGGTCGTACATAAAGCGAAATTCACAAAATTGTACATATTATACACCAAGTACGGGGTAAATTTCAGCGGCATTTCCATGCGTTTGTTTAGTTTCTGCTCACCCGTTCCGTTGGCAACTTGTTTCGTGTCTTGTTCCGCCGGAATAATCTGTTTGGAGAAATGCATGAAACACATTACTGCAGGCTAATTTAACTTCAAAATGAGTACTGTGAAACCCATGTATGCCGCACAGTAATGGTATAATTGAAATGCTGAATTGGAGTGCCAGGAGAGAAAGAGCAACGCGTTTAAGAAACGAGGAAAAACGTTAATTTTGTTGTAGCCTGAAAAAAGAGGGTTTTGCTACAACTAAGCAGAACGTAATGGTCAAGCTGTAAAATGAAAAGAAAGAACTTCTAAACCATCCGACAGAAAGCTAATACTGAGGAAAGAAAATCTATACATATTCATGTAAATACTGGGAAATAATACTGCTGACACTGAATACAATGCAGCAGCGTCACTGAAAGTCTCCAGTTTTAAATGCTAAATTGCGACATCGCCAGGAAAAACTTATGATCTTTCCAGCTATGAAATGAAAAGATTCATAAAAGATCAGGTGTTATCTAAAAACGTAAGTCCCTCCCCCTCCCGGGGGGGGGGGGGTCCAAACAATGTCACACAAGTGAATTGATTCACTCAGTGACAATTGTTCCGAACTGGCATTAGTTCGCTTTCAATTGCAAAAGCGGGGGTAGACTTAGTCTACCTTCCGCCATCCTCCCTGCCTTCGCAACTTTAAGAACAGTAACGCTTTCATGACAATGAAACTTAAGGGTTGTATGGTACGTCCAAAAATATTCTCTTTCAATTCTACAAAATACAATGATGACGTCACATGACGCTGGGTCACGTCATTATTTCTGAGCAGCAGCCATGTTGGATACGCCTGCTCGGACTTCTTGTTTTTTGCAAAACATGAGAAACCCAGGGAAGTAGACTCAGAAATAACCAAAACCAACGGATAAAGGCTAAAACATAAAAAAGTAGTAGACATTACGACAAAAACGTTGATTTTTTTTAAAAAGGACATTTAACGAAAAAAAAACATCGCACGACATTTCGACGACTTCACGTTATCATTGTCAAATGAGAACAAAAATTAACATAAGTGGCATATATATATACAGAAATGGAAGTGTGAAAAGGTACATGAACATGAGAGGACGGATAAAGCCTTAACTGTAAGTATCGTTTCACGCAGAGCTTTTTTCGGCTTTTCTTTATAGGAAAGTGTGAAAATCTGTTTATCTGTTGGAAATCAAGCTATCATCGCTTCTAATGAAGCCACGGTGAATATTGTAAAATGACACTATGCTCTGAATGAAAGACATAAAGTTCTGGTTTTCGTCGAAACGTGATTCCCTGAAATAAATAAAAGACTGAATTTTGTGACATTCCGCCACGAGTAAGTTGTACACAGTATTTCACCCCTTCGCTAGCCGATGAAATTGTTTTCGAAGGCAAAGCTGTGTTCGATTTCGAATTTATCCTCGTTATTTATCCTCCGACTATTCTTGGAGGCTAGCAAAGCGTAAATCAAGGCGTATCAGAGCAAGTGATCTAATGTCTCTCAATAATTCACGCGGATTTCCGTCCATCCTGTTAGTAAACCTTTCGATCTTGCATACAGAGGGTAAAACTAAGCTCTCGAAGAATGGAAAGAAAAACATGAGGTTCTTTGTTATCCTGTCGCGATCAACAAAAAACAAGGAGCAGTGTCTCTGGCTTTTCTACACAGGTTATTCGAGCAAAAATATATATATATGTGTGCGAGTGTGCGAGCGATGAGACTATTAATAATAAAGTTATTTGATTTTGATTTGTAAAAACCGCCTGCCGCGAGAAAAGGTGCCTCGCTTTTGCATTGAGCCGAGCACAACGAGTGTGTAACTGTGCGCCCCAAAATGTATCATTGTACAATCTCTACAGGAATGATGGTCACAAGCTGCGTTTATTCCCTTCCAACTGATATAATTTTCTCACTATTTCGAAAAGTTCAGTTTTCAGTATCTTATTTTATTTATTTAATTTGCAATGTCTGCTATTTCTAGTTTCTCCGAAAGTTCTAAATATGTACAGAAACCCATCAACTGGAACGGGCGAAACTCGATTTGTGCTTTCTCAGCGTATGCCTATATAAATATTCTTGTGCGAGTTTTAAAAGACTCAGTCAATGCGTCTGTGATTCTTGTCACCTTCTTCAGTTGCAAGTTTGAACCGCGTTCTTAGATTTTATGAAAAATGTTTCGCTTCCACAAATCATTTTTAAACTGAATTAGACTACGGGAAGTCTCCCTTTCCGCTCTGACAGGGACAGTCGAGGCCGAAACGAGCAAGCGAGCGAGCGACCGCGAAATCGCCTGCGGGGTTGAAACGTGACGCGCGTGTCGAGCCGCTAGTGTAGTGAGACTATCCCTGAGCGGAAAGAGAGACTGCTCGTAGTCTATAACTGAATTTCAACATATACTGCACGCAAGAGAGGATAAAGGGGTATCCTCTCTTGCTGCACGTGATGAACCCTCTTTGATGCATGTATATTCGTAACATAAGCCTTCAAATGTAGTTCTTTCCGATCCTGATATTGAGCAAGCAGGAAACATCTCCCAAGACTAAGGGAACTTTTATCACTGCTTTACTGACAAACGAAAAGCGCACGATGCAGACGAGCAGCCGTGAGGAAAAATGTAGAGGCAAGTGTCAGTGGATTTCTAATTCCCTTTGAGCCCTTTCCCCTCCCCCCCCCCCTGTCGGGTTTTGGCAAGTTGCAAACCAAATATTTCTTGGCTTTTATCCAAACATTTTCTCGAAACTTGCTGGGCGGATTAGGGTCATTGAACACACCATACTGGGTGGGTTCCCAAGTGAACCCACCAGGTTTCAACTTCTTTTATTTACTTTGACACAGTCTTTCACTAGCTAGCTCTGGCATGGCGTTAAGGCAGGACAAATTTCAAAACAATCAGGTATCAGATACTAAAACCAAACCAATTACAAGATGCAGACAATCAAATGAGCCAATGAGAACTCGTAGCAAATACATGTGACCAGTACCAAGCGTGGAGAAAACGACGTTCAAGGGCGAAACAAAATTTGGCTGTCATTGCAGTATACACAGTAAAGTCTACTTAACTGTCTTAGTAGGCTGCCAAATTGTTTGAAGACAGTTTCCTAATACATAGGGTTTTCAGCCATAGCCTTCTCGCTCTCTTCTCGGCCGGGTCATAGTTGCTGTTGTTCTGTTTTTCTTGTGTGTGTGTTTTTTGTTTTGTTTTTACCAACTGCTCTTGGTGTAGCGACATTTATTTCTCGTGACAGCAGCAAACAAAAACTGACAAAGATGTGTCATCTTGGCAGCCCCGCTAATAAAAGATGTGTCATCTTAAAAGCAGGAATGTTTGCCACCGTCACAAAGAAACAAATAGTCTTCGGCTGATTGAGTTTCAGCCAGGGTTTCAACTCTTCCTTTTTTTGTTTTTGTTTTTTTTTTTGTTTTTTTTCGCAAACTTCATTGCTATGACAAGTGAGAAGACTATTTATGGCTCAGGTTGATCACGTATTTCGCTAGAAGCTGCTTTCCGACTAAAGATCGCTGCTTTGAACTTTTTAA
Organism: Siderastrea siderea; assembly: GCA_964030785.1. Taxonomy (NCBI): domain Eukaryota; kingdom Metazoa; phylum Cnidaria; class Anthozoa; order Scleractinia; family Rhizangiidae; genus Siderastrea; species Siderastrea siderea. Next base: position 1,591,212 of record OZ034970.1, read on the forward strand.
ATATTTCTATGTTCATTTTGCCAGTTCGAGACTTAGTTATGCAGGCCGCTCTCGTCCTTAACTCTACTCAAGAAATTATCTGATCACAAAGGCTTTGTAACCATAGCTTTCGTTTCTTATTCACGGACGGGTCATTATTATCATATGTTTGTTTGTTTGTTTGTTTGTTTGTCGTCGTTGTTGCTTTTTTTTGCTTTTTATCAACTGCTACATATTTCTTGTGACAACAGCAAACACAAACTGGCAAAAGATGTAACATCTTGGCAACCCTGCTAGTGATAGACTGCGAGTAGTCTCTAATTTTGGCGATGGCAATTGTGGGGTGGGCGAAATACACACACACGCGCGCGCGAAATTTCGAGGCGAGGTGACGCGAAGGGAGCGCCGAAAATGAGATCTAATTTTCGGCGCTCCCTTCGCGTCGCGTCGCCTCGAAATTTCGCACGCGCGCGTGTGTGTATTTCGCCCACCCCACAATCGCCATCGCCAAAATTAGAGACTACTCGCAGTCTATGCTAGCGAAAGATGAGTCATCTTAAGAGCAGGGATGGTTGCTACCGTCACAGAAAAACAAATATTCTTCAACTGAGTTTCAACTCTTCCATATTTTTGCTTAAACGTTACTCCTGTGAGAGCTGAGAAGACTCGTAATGTTACTCAGAGGGATTAGCCTGTATTAACGAAATTATGGACTGGCAAAATGAACATCGCAGTAACTGAAATTTCAAATATCTTTCCATGAATCAGAGTTAGTAAGTGGCAAAAATACTGTCAACTTAGTGGAGAGTCCTTCTAACAGAAGAGGTGCCTCTTCCATCGTCTGACTTGTTTAATAGACCGAAAAAGCAAAGCCGATTTCAAACACTACTGATTTCTTCTGATTCTTTCCTTAACATCTTACTGCAAGCAGACCTTGTAAACAAATTAATGTGGATTAGCTAAAATTAATTTTAATAAATAAATTTGGTATCCAACTTGTCATACAATGCTGTTTTGCGTTTGTTCGGTCCACTCCCGCCGAAATTATAGACATTATAGTGCTTTTATTGAGCACTGATCACTGATCGGGGGCGTTCCTGCCTTTACGCGAAATACGCAAATGCGTACCAGAATTTCTCGCCTTTAATATGATATTTTTCTATTTGACGGCTTATAATATAGAAGAGGAAATTAGAACTCAAGTGTAAGTAGATAAGGTAATGTTGTGCAATTTCAATATTGGCATTTTCTTCAACACACTTCATAGTATGGAGGAGTGCACCCGGACGTATTATATTCTCTCTTTGTCTTGCACTTTCAAGTAAAACTGATATAAGTGCGTGCAATTGTATAACAGGAGATACAAACACTGCTGGAAAACGAAATTAGCTGTAGCCTATGTTATTATGCGAGAACGACAATACGATTGAAATAATAAATGTTTTTTCTGACTGTAATCATAATCTGTAACTATGTTTGTCTCCCTTCGGCTAAGGGAAGGACCCTTAGAAAAGTTATGGGGGGGGGGAGCAAAGTAGAAAAAAATTCATGCAACGGAAAATTGAGTGAAAAAATTCATACACAACGAGTAGCCCAGAAAAAAAGTTCCTGCATACGGAAAAAAAATATATTCCTACAAGGGACATGTTAACAAAAAAATTCGTGCAGCTCGAAAATTCTCCCCCTCCCCCCCACCTCAATAACTTTTCTAATGGTCCGTCCCTAAGTATCAAGCTGACTTTGTGCGTACTGCCAAAAAATGTCTGGGAACGCCCCTACTGATCGAAGCCGATCCAAAATAGTGGCGAGAAAAACCAGGCATGTAATTCATGTAACTTCGCGTTTGTGATTAGCAATGATTTATAGCTCTAATGAGTCGACGAAATCTTAAATGTAACCAAGCCATATCTGAGATAAATAACAACGCTGTTAAGTTCAGGGAATTACAGATCGAACACGTGGGGTCGTCTCTCATATACCAGACATGTGGCTTTGTTCAGTTCTTGTAGCCCTCTAATATTTTCCCGTGCCGACAAGACTACTGAGCTAGCAGCTACAATTATACCGGTAATGATTTTGCGCGGCTTACATACAGATTCAACTTAACAGAGTCCACTACGCGAGACTTTTGTAAAGGACATCAGGGAAGATTTTTCTAATCTTGTTCACTGTAATCTAGTTTGAATTTATCCCATTGTTTGATACAAAACGAAAACAAGATGTCGATTCCCAGACTTCAAGTATAACGTCAATCTAATCACATCGCTTTTAGGCTTCGGAAACGAATGCACTGACGGTATTGGAAGGAAAATAACCACTGAAATCAGCGTTTAACAACCATTTGTGACATCGCATCGTTTCTCAAGAAAATGAAACCAGAAACTGCAAGAAAACACTTCATTGATCCTTTTCGTTACTGGCATCCGGTGACAAATTATTAATAATGTACAAAAGTCAACAGTAAAATACTAGTCGCATCCAACGAACAGAACAAGCGTCATTATTTTGCTTTTCGTCGCGTTTTTTTTTATTTTTTTTTATTTTTCGATTGCTTACACCTTGAGCGGTCTCACCTTGCTGCAGATAAATTTTATAAATGAGTTTTTGGTTCGAATTTCCTATTCGAATTTCCTATTTCCTATTTCCTATTTCCTATTTCCTATTTCCTATTTCCTATTTCCTATTTTCTATTTCCTACTTCCTGTTTCCTGTTTCCTATTTCCTATTTCCTGTTCGAATTTCCTATTTCGAGTTTTTGGTTCGAATTTCCAAAATTGTCTGGTGATAACTTCTGAATGATGCGTAACACTCCTCTATGGGAAAATCAAGTCACGTTTTATTATGACTTGATGACATGTATAAGTCTGTCCTTACGTCTCCGCGGTTCTGGTTTACATTTGATGCAGTGACATTTCGATCATGAAGCAGCAGATTAAGACGCCTTGCGGTAAGCCCATTAGATACGCTTGAAAAACCCCTCACAAATTCTTAGAAAAGTTTTCTAAGAATTTGTATGGGACAACAAGAGGTACTTACAGTTCGCGCTTTCTCCGTCCTGTCATGATTGAACTCAAGCATGAGACACAGTGATATTTCACAACAAATAACATTAGTATTGCCAGATAAATTCTAGGAAAGACTAAAAAGTGTGGTGGCTGGTGTACGTATTTGCTTGAATATTAAAAAGTCACAAACATTTATAGATCACGCGGGCAAATGATAACGATGATTGTAAAAACCTTCAACATGCATGATAATTTGATGGTTTCCTTTCCTATCTCTTTAATTTTTAATTATTTCGTTCTTTTTGTTTACATACCACTACCATTGCATATGATCACGTGATCTCCTGGCTTTTTAAGCATCGTGAACCTAAACATTGTATGCCAAAAAGAGAGTTACATGTAGGCAACAACAAGCTATGTTCTATCTAAAAGTCGAAGGCTGGTCCGTAAATGGGGATGTCGCAGTCAGCTGGGTTCAAATTTTCATGCGACATGAAAGTTTACAGACCAAAAGATTTATTACACGGACTATCCGTGTATATTGTGCGAGCAAGCGTTTAATTGGCTCCCTACAATAACGGTGGGCTATAAGCTCATATCCTATGAGTAAAGAAATTTTACGAAATTGAATTAAATGTTCCTTTAACAGAAATGTTCATGTTAAGTAAGGTAAGGTAAGGTAAGGTAACTTTATTTAAACACGGTATTTCCTTCAGGTATACATTTACATTGAAGTATAGAAAAAACTAACTTCCTAACTAATCTGAAAACTAAGATAAAAGAAACTAAAATAATAAAGATGAAAAGAAAACACCTGCTTTTCAAGGAGGCCGTGTGTAAAAAACAGAATATCGCTAATTAAATTATTTGTCAATCGAAATTTATGTCTCTTAAGTAGTACATTGGGCTCGTTTGGGGCATATGGAGGCTTCTGATTGGTCGAGAGCAAATCAATGACGTCACAGGAACCGGAAGTGCCTGGAACCGGAAGTCACGTGATTTAGAATGGGAAACCGCTGGCGAGTGTGAAAAAGGGATCGCGGGCGCATGGGAACCGGAAGTCACGTGATTTAGAATGGGAAACCGCTGACCAGTGGGAAAAAGGGATCGTGGGCTCATGGGAACCGGAAGTCACGTGATTTTGAATGGGAAACCGCTGGCGAGTGTGAAAAATGGATCGTGGGCTCAAGGTGGGTTAAAACCGCTGAGAAAACGCGGGCTCAAAGTCCAAAGTCCAATTGTGGGAACGGGGGTGGTCCTTGACTGAAAAAAAACAAGAAAATAAAAAAAAAAAATACTTTATTGTCAAACTTTTTCACAACAAGTGAGAGAAAACAGAGTCCAAAGTCTAAACTGGATGTGGTGGCTTGCGACGATGTCTGGAGGTATGATTCCATGAAGAGAGGCACCTGGTAGAGGACGAGGGCACAATGACGAACTATGCAAGCCAGGCAGCGGCACGGAGTCCAAAGTTCAATGTCCTGGGAAGGAACACGCGCCCTGGGAAAGAGTATAAGTTGATCAGAAAAGTAATAATTTGCGAACAAATAATTCTGACCTAAAGCATGACCTTTGTATTTTAAAACGAATGAAGCGTATCCGGTTGCCAAACAGAATTAGAAGAACATAGCTTTCCAATTGACAGTTGTAAAACAGAATTAAATTTATTCACAGTAAACAGATTGAATTTACGACAAAATGTGTCAAATGTGTGCAACACTGTGAAATAATCTGTAAACAAAACCAAAAGAGAATTTCTAGTAGTTTCGAAGCGAACACGCGTCTCCAATTACAAAATACAAAGCGACAAATAAAATAACAGCAATCAAAACAAACGAAAAATGCCGATCAACGATTAAATGAATTTGCCTAGCGAACTTAAAATGAATGAAGCGTATCCGGTCGCCAAACAGAATTAGAAGAACATAGCTTTCCAATTGACAGTTGTAAAACAGAATTAAATTTATTCACAGTAAACAGATTGAATTTACGACAAAATGTGTCAAATGTGTGCAACACTGTGCAATAATCTGTAAACAAAACCAAAAGAGAATTTCTAGTAGTTTCGAAGCGAACACGCGTCTCCAATTACAAAATATAAAGCGACAAATAAAATAACAGCAATCAAAACAAACGAAAAATGCCGATCAACGATTAAATGAATTTGCCTAGCGAACTTAAAATGAATGAAGCGTATCCGGTCGCCAAACAGAATTAGAAGAACATAGCTTTCCAATTGACAGTTGTAAAACAGAATTAAATTTATTCACAGTAAACAGATTGAATTTACGACAAAATGTGTCAAATGTGTGCAACACTGTGCAATAATCTGTAAACAAAACCAAAAGAGAATTTCTAGTAGTTTCGAAGCGAACACGCGTCTCCAATTACAAAATATAAAGCGACAAATAAAATAACAGCAATCAAAACAAATGAAAAATGCCGATAAACGATTAAATGAATTTGCCTAGCGAACTTAAAGTGAAAGCACAAATAGATAAACTAGATTTGCTTGAATCACGAAACAGAATTATAACTCTAAGTTTATACTAAAATGATACGCTTAATAAAACTATACAGTAATTAACGAGGTCAAGTACCTAATTTATAGGCGACCGATGGTAACCGGTAGATATGGAGTTCCGCTTTTAGGCTTGGCTAAATCTATATATTTTTTTTTAGCTGACAGTCAGAAAAAAAGGATGCTTACTTTGCGTGGAGGTTTGCTTGTTGTTTTCAACAAGCCGCTCGCTTTCTTCTCGGCGAAAATACGAGTTGTCATCTCGTTTGTCTCACCGCGTTACAGTCAGCACATCGTTGGACTGTGGAAAAAAGAAATACAGAGAGTGAGTAAAAATAAATCAAATAGTCTTTCGGGTAGAAAAGGATTTTTTCACAACAACGCGGGGAATGGGAAAACATTGCGAGCTAAACAGAACCGCTTCGGTTTTCAATTTTTTTCGAGGCGACAAAAAATTAGTTTCATTTCGAAAAACAAAACTAGTAAACGAGTATTATAAGACACACTGTTTTTTAATCGAAAAGTTCGTCGTTGTGGGAAAAACAGGCTAAACACTTCAATATTTTTAGCCGGCAGCAAAACACAACACTTACCTCGTGTTAAGCTTTCGCTGTTTTCAAAACATCCATTCGGCGGCTTCTACAGATAAAAATCTCCCACATTTTTCGCTGAAATCTTAGCTGTCATCGTTTTGTTTGTAAAGCCGAGGGTTGCTGGGGTAAAGCGATGAATAAATCTGTGAAAAAACTGTCGTAAGTCTCCCTGACCTTCCTCCATCTTGAAAAAAAGAAAGTTCGGGGGTAATTTTGCTGCTTATATAGCTAAACAGTATGACCTTATTTGGTTAGGATTGGTTGTGATTGGTCAGTCCCAGTCAGGCCATGGTCAAGGTCCAAGGCCATGGTCAAAGTATCAGCCGATCAGAAGCAGAGTTTCACAACAACGCGGGGAATGGGAAAACATTGCGAGCTAAACAGAACCGCTTCGGTTTTCCAATTTTTTTTTTTTTTTTTTGAGGCGACAAAAAAAAAATAGTTTCATCTCAACTCTCCAGAAAAAGTCAACGGACATGACGTGGTTGTTTTTTTATAGAGATAGCGAATCATTAATTAAATCCTGGAGCACGTGGAATAGCCCGGTTAGCTCCAGAACAAGCTAACTACTTAGATTGGTTTGTTGAAAGAGATGAGGAATAAAAAAGGCTTACCGCTATCCCGTTTACTTGACATTCTTGCTTGCTTGCTTGCTTGCTTGCTTGCTTGCTTGCTTGCTTGCTTGCTTGCTTGCTTGCTTGACTGCTTGCTGGCTTGGGAGTGAAAAAACGGGGAGTGGAGGCGGTTTTTTATAGAGATCCTCGCAAAGTATTGTGGGCCAACTAAGGAGGGGGGATGATCAAGCAGAGCATGCTGGGCCAACTAGAGGGTGGGATGATCAAACAGGGTACCTAGGGAAGGGATGATCAACCTAGGGAGGAGGATCAAACAGAGCACAGGGTGCCCCTAGGAGGGGTGGGAGAGGAGACAGAGGGCGATCCGACTGAGCCAAGGGCGACGTGTTTTGTTTTTGTAAATAGACTTTGAAGATTTTTTATTCCTGTTGAGTTTTGTATTGTGAGTCAAGACTACTGTGAGTCAAGAGACACTATTTATGATCCACGTGCAAACTCAGTGTTGTCAGTTTTTATTTTTTAATTAAAAAAAGAGTTGATGTTTTTTTACAAATGGTTGTTCGTGTTCTTTGCCACGCTGGGTGGGGCACTCCTTTTTACAATTGAAAAAGATATCTACAGTTTGAAAAAATAAAAAAACTAAAAGAAAGCTATGTACAATTGGAAAAATAAAAACTAAAAAATGGCTATGTACAATTGAAAAAATAAAAACTGAAAAATTACAAATGAAAGTCTTGGAGCTCCAGGCGTAATTGATCAATGTTCTCGGGTAGACAGAACGTGCGATTGAATAAGGCTTGAATTTCTGCTCGGGTTTTGTCTTCCACATCACGGGATCCCACGATAGCGCTGCTTTGATGAAGGTTTGGTTCCCTGAGGCGCATGATGGACTTGAGTAATGGACAATTGAAAGGAATCGTCCATTTCAAATTGTTCGTTGCTGTTCAAGGCTTGTGCTAAACGGTGGAACAAGGCCTCCACACGGTCCCCGCCTTCACGCCATTCTCCTGCTCGCAATCCCCAGCCCTGGAAGTTGTTGTGCAGGCGGTTTGAACCGATGGTGAAGTAGAGGCGATCTTGATCGTGGAGGGGTGGTGTGGTGGTGGTCAACACTTGATTCACCGCGCGACGTAACCCCTCTTCTAGAGCTCGAGTCATGCTCTGATTGGGAATGAAATTCCCCCTTTGACGTAACTGGGTGTTGAAATGACGTTCACGCACTCCCAGACGGTTGCTCAAACGATCGACATAGGGTTGGAGTTCAAACTCGAAGACACTCTCCGCATTGGCATCCAAACCTCCCCCAGTTTGTTGAAGAAGATGGGTTTGAAACGCACGTTGGCGTTCGAAGTCATCCAAGGCCTCTTCACAAATCTCATCACTGTCCGCCATGTCTTCGGTACATAACATAGGTCCCACACAGGAAGTTGTCTCTTCTGGCTCTGAATCGGACATCTCTAGTCCAAGCAAGGACATGACCTCGCGTCTAGCGAGGCCACTGGGCCCCGCTTCGTCTTGGCGAGAGGACATGATCAGATGAACTTACTGGTGGTGGATGTTCGGCTTTTATAGGGTAAAAAGTCATTCCTCGCAAAGTATTGTGGGTCAACTAGGGTGGGGGGACCCCCCTCCCCCCTCCCTAGATAGGCCATGATGCATTGCGAGGAATGATCCCAGAGACTATAAAACAGATCGCACCTCGAGGTGAGTCATCCCAAGATGGCCTCTTGTCAAGACCAATTACTCATAGAGTTTGAAGAATTCGAAGGGGATCTCGAGGTGGAGGACATCTTGAAGAAAGTCAAGGTGGAGTTGGTGCTCGACCCAAGTGTCGTGGAGTTTGGTGAGAAGTTAAAGCGAAGAGAGCGGGGACCATGCAAGTCGTGGAACCCCCTGAATGTGACTTGGATGACCTTTCGTTTTTTTTTTTTGCAAGAAACTTATTGAAAGACATGTCACCCGACGATTGGGAGCAGGTCATGGACGATGTCGTGGATTTTGATGTGGAGGCATTGGTGCCCCCTGATGGCATTGTTCATGACATGTCACCCGACGAGGGCGTCGATTTGATGTACGATTTGGTGTCTTAACCCTCGTCTCAGTATTTTGGCAGAACTTTTTTTTTTGAAATCGTAGGACTATTTGGCAGAACATTGAATCATTGTGGTAGAACTTTTTTTTTTGAAGACACAACTCATGAACCAATGAGACATTTTCATTTTTTATTCTTACTCAACATGTAACTGGGGATGTTATTAAATTTACAATTTTAAACGTTTCTTGGCTTGCATGATTTTCTTGACGACCCGTTCCGTCTTGTTTTTCTTGCCGGGTAATCGATCAATGGCTTGGATCATCTTGGTATCGGCTTTCCATTTATCTTGCAAATTCTTGGCACGGCTGTAATCAATGTCGTGTTGCTTAGCAATCTGGTCCAAGCGATTGATGCCGGGATCCCCACGTTTCAGACGTTTGGCCAAATGGGTGCCAGGGCCCATGTACTGATAACCGGGCCAATGAAATTCCTTCCCTGTTTTCGCAATCCATTTTTGGACATCCAAGGCCCCTCCTCGTTGGGGGCGTTTCCGTCCCCTTCTCCTCCTCTTGGTGGGCATGTTTTAGTCACTGTCGTCGTAATCCAATCGACGTCGTAACTTTTTGCCACGAGCCCAATCTTCCCAACCGGGTAAAGGTTTCAATCGTTCCACTTCTCGGGCAGCTCCTTTGCCTTTGCCTTTGCCTTTCGTGAAACCACTTTCGGCTAAATGCTTTTCCCAAGTCTTGCGACGTTCTCGCACGGCTTCTAAACGCGATTGTAGATCCCCTCGACTAGTGGATGGACTCCCTTTCTTGACAATCTTACTGGTAGTGGCTGCTCCTTTGCCTTTCTTGGTTGCAGGGGTAATGGGAGGTTTGGGAGTCGACGGGCTGCCTTTTATCATGCGCTTCAACCATTGTTCCACGGGTCCCGTCACCAAATCCCCGGCTTCTTCCTCGCCTTCTTCACCTGGTGGACCACCCGGGGCACCCGGGGCACCAACCCCCACCCCGCCAGGAAATTGACGAATGCGTTTGGTTAACTTGATTACTTCTTGACTCAACGGTTTGGTTTGAGCATTGACCAGGGCTGGGGGTAATTGAGGGTTGGCTAATAACACATGTTTTTTGGCCGCGAGCGTGGCGGCTTTGTTCAACAAGGCATTTTTGGTGAGTTCTCCTTTGTAATATTGAATGAGTTGTTCCAAGTCCTTTTGGGGAATCATGTACACTTCGTCCATGTTCGTTGACTACAGTCGGAGCAAAGTTCCCCGTCTTCCTGGTCACGGCAACTCTTACAAAGACGGGCCCTCAAGATGTGTTGGTACTCTCGATACAACAGGTGATATTTATGCTTCCAATAATGACACTCGTCTTTCCACTGGTCGGTGGCCCGATTGGCCTCTTGTAATAGAGTCATCCACGTAGGGAGGGTTAACGAACACATTGACATAACACCTCGTGAAGTCCTTGAAACAATCCGCTTCCTTTTTGTCGGACTAACCACTGACGACGTTTTTTGACGGAATGTCGACGACGTCCCAAATCACGTAGTACCTTTTTATAGGGTTGAAGTTTAGCCAGCATGGGTGGGGTGACGGGAATCTTGTTTTTTAAAAAGTTCAAGACCAATTCACTCACAGCATTGATTTGATCGGCATTGGCATGTTGTAACAACTCTTGACGTTTGGAACCATTGGCTTCTTGTAACATGGACCGTAAAAACGGGAATTGACGTCGAAGACGTTGCATCCTTTATCGGTGACGACGACGATACCGTTGATTGGCTTTTTGAATCGTGCGTTTTATACGTTTATCCGTTTCCAAGGCCACGGCTTTCCCCAATCCTACCATAGCGGGCACCAATAGATTTAAAAAACCGCCTCGTTGACGACGGCGTCGTCTCCTCCTCCTCACCATGGTCGACCCGTCAATAGACGTTGCAGGGCTTTGTCTTGTTTGATGAGATCTTGCGTCTCTTTATAACCTTGACGGGTATTGCGTTTGAAATCGGACCACCAACCCCCACCTCGTTGTCGTCGGACATGTTGTACATTATCGGTAATGCCTTTCAAGGCTTGACCCCCTAATTTGCCTAAAGCCAGTCCAAACCCAGGGGCGGGACCTGATAGAAACATACTCATGCCATGGGCAATTTTATCCACCAAACGGGGTTTGCGACGCATTAAAGCCCCTCCTCGTTGTTTCCTTTTTCTGCGTTGACGTCGAAGACGTTTCATTGGATACAACACTTGTTAGGTTTTTTGGCATAGCCTTTGTCGATCAACCAACTGTTGTACCCTTTGGTACCCCCTCGTCTTTTATACGCTTGATATTGTTGTTTGTACCCCGAGACCATCTTTCTCCCTTGGGCAGCACTCATTTGCGGTTTTTTCAACGCCTTGACCAAATCACTTGTGACTTCATACCCCTTTTTCACGTCGACGAACCAAGGTATGCCTTCTCCTTGCTGGGTTCTTCTTTTTCTTTTTGTTCGTCTTCTTCTTCGGGGGGCCATGGTTCTAAGAGTGTGGGACTAGGAGGGAGCGGCTTTTTATCGATCCAATAGTCTTTGGGTCTCAAGGGACGAGGACATCCGTCTACATAGCATAGGGCTTCCAAGGGTTGGTACACAAAATGACCATGGTAATCTTGGAGACATCGTTTGGGTAACGGAGGGGTGAAATCCACAATGGTATCATCCAAGGTTTGCATCTTGATTAAAAATCGTTCCAGATCCTCCAAGGGAATACCCCGCACATGGGTTTTCAATTCGGTCAAGGCTTTGGCATAGGTGGTAAACGCAAACCGACTCATGGTCACTTTAAATCGGTATTGTTTAAAATCATTCCATCCTTTGACCACGGTGCCCACGGCCGCCAAACAGGCTACCAACGTACTGTTTTCCAAAAGGGGGCCCGCAATCATACCGGCAGCCATCAGAAGTAAGGCCAACCCATTGAACAAGGCATTGATACATCTGTAATGATTCAACATTTTTCGATAACACCACCATTGTTGATGATAAAAGGCATACAAGGAATCCATGCGTTGTAATAATTCTGGGGGGAAGGGAAGACCATGTTGTTGCGATCCATTCAATAACGACACGACGGTTTTCATCCTCACGGCGAAACACGGGACGACGAGGTTTGTACGCTCGGTGCTCCTCCTTGTTTATAACTGGTGACAATGCTATTGGTCATGGTGACATTAGCAATTTCACGTCCTTGGGCCAACTGTTCTTGATCTTGTAACAGCATCCGTAAACGTCGTTGTAAATCCGCTTGACGCAAGGTACGAGGCTGTCGGCCAGAACTCCCAGACGTCCAAGATCCTCGAGGGGTAGCTGGATTGGAGGAAGGTGTCAAAGGGGAAGTGGGGGTATTTCGTCGTCGTCCTCGTATTCGTCTCGGTCGTCGTCCACGACGACCCCCACCACCACCACCTCCACCACCTCCACCACCTCCACCACCACCACCACCACCACCACCAGCACCACCAGCACCAGCACCACCAGCACCACCACCACCACCACCACCACCACCACCACCACCAGCACCACCACCACCACCACCACGTCCACCACCACCAGCACCACGTCCACCACCACCACCACGTCCACTACGTCCACCACCACGTCCATTACCATTACCCCCAGCACCCGCTGCTGTTCGAGCACCCGCTGCCAAGGGTACGCTAAGAGGACTCGCAGGGGTTCGAGCACCAGAAGACAACGGGCTTGTCTGGGGGCTTTGGAATGATTGATTTCCTGGACTTCCTACCCCTGCTGGGGAAGAAGCCTGGGCAGGGGGCGAATCATCTCTACCGGTAATGGGGAGAGCTTCCATAAACTGAAAGAGGGGCTCGGCTTCCATTTCCTCCATGGCCACGTCGAGAAGGCCTTGGTCTCCCGTGAAATACAAATCTTGCCAGGCGCTTGGGGACATTTGATTACCACTGGCTGCCCCCACCCCTGCCGGGGACACGGTATCGTACGATTGCGGAGGTTGACGGTCATCATCATCGGCCATGGTTGCTTTTCTCTTTTTTACATGTTCCAAGTGGCTCCCTTTATAGTCGTTTTTGATAGGTGCGAGTCCATCCTTCGTCTTTTAACAAGTGACTCAACACCCGTTGTTGATCGGACGAGGCGGGATGTAAATCCAAGACCAAATAGCCATACGGTCGTGTAGTGGCTTGATGAAACGTCTCCAACGTGTCTTTCCAGGTGGTCGGAAACGATTGAAGCATGACATTGCGTACCCCTAATTGATCTCGGGGGTTCTTGAACGCCACAATGTAATGGGCATTGCGGGATATACTTTTCGCATAGCGACCCACGGGAAACATGTCTTGGCACAAGTAGAGCACCGTCACCCCTTGATGATGCGAATGTTTGGTGAATAAATCCAACACGCGTTTATCGTGACTGCCTTCATCCATTAAATCATCCAAGACCAGGACCCCCTGTCCTTCAGGAAACCATTGCACTAAGGCCTCATGATCGGGAATCCCTTCGTGAAACACCACCCCTTGATCTTGCATGCCTTGAAATCGATCTTGCCAGGCCCCATAACAATAATGCCTTTGGGTCGGTGGACTTTCAAACAACTCGGGGTTGTCTACCAAGAGTTTTTCCGTAAACGCGGTTTTACCACATCCCGAAGGACCCACCACCAAGATAGAGGAGGGAGTATGAAAACGAAACGGTTTCCCCGTTTGCATGATGACGAACTACCCCTTAGAAAAAAAAAGGCACCTTTTTATTGGAGTCGGTGGGACTCGAACCCACGTACGACCCAATCCTTATCTGAATCAAAGGTCTAAGGCTCTAACCAACTGAGCTACGACTCCGACACCACTTTTTTCCAACAAATTTTATTTAAGCATTACATTGATGATACGGATGACAACACAGTTGATACCATCTGGCTTCTTGGCCTACAATCAATTGTTGAAGGCGTTGACCCGCTTGATGGTCATTACTAACATAATCATGATCAGAAAACTCATTTAAAAACGCTTGCAAGGTCCGTCCACGGGCTTTGGCTTTCAAGTACAACAAGGCGTAATCACCACAACTCTTGCTTGTAATGGCTTGGAGGGACTTGCCATTGGTCACTACATACTTCCAATGTTGGACAATCCAATCTCGTAACGGGGTCGCTTGCACGTACGTATCCAATGGCAAAGCATAACTGTCCAGGACTTCACACACCTTTCCATCGGTCCACACCGCTAACCAATGTTGTCCCGGTTGATCGTGTGGGTCGGTATTCACAATGTACCCTTGAGGTTGGGTCTTGACAGGACTCTTGGGTAAACGATCACAGGCCACCGTCCCGTAAAAGACCGGGTTCAATTGGGGGTCGTCTCGGGCTAAATAATCCAACTGTACATTATTCAAGGCCACATGTTCCATCTTCAGTGTTGGTAAATGTTATACAACACGGCTCCGTTCCTGTCAATCTCCAGCAAATTCTCAAATTCTCCATACACGAGTACGGTTATATTGACACCGGGGGCAGCTCCAAATTCCAACACCAGTTGTAAATCTCCCGTTTGCTTGGGGTTGAGGTTTTGACTGTCAGCACATCCATTGGCCACATTGTCAAACATGAACAAGGTACAATTTTTACCTTGGCCCCAATCCAGTAGTTCTACCATATTGCCTTTCTTTTTACACCAGGCACCACTGGCTTGCAGAAAACGGAAGTAGCCTAGATTATCTCGGGTGCCATTGTTGTGCACTAACTGGAGGGTTTCATAAGGGTACTCTTCTCCTCTGACAATCTGTCGAATGGAACTCAGACCAAATTTCTGGAAACAGAAAGGATCTCGGGTCACATCTCCATTGAAGGCGCGGCTGTCCAGTAACCCCACAATCAATCGGTCAGGTATTCTGTTTTGAAACAGGTTGGGGATATCAAAGCGGACCAGGTTGTTTTGCATGCTGAAGGTCCGGATTTCACTGCGGACGGTCGGGTAAGCCGCCACTTGGCCTTCATTGTGTCTTTTGCTAGAGATACTCTGGTAGATGGCGTCATTCAAACGCAGTTGACAGAGATGAAACCGTAGTTTCACATCGCCTTCCATCAATCGGCCAGCTAGAGCCACTCCATTCAAAAACAGGCTGGGGCCATTGAAATGAAATTTCATCTTGATTTCGATGCCTGGCACCAACAGTTTGCCGGTATGAAAGACTTCCAAGTGCGGGGTAAACACTAGACTGTGGGTGGCACCTGCAGCATACTTCTCCACTTCGGCCGCAGAGGCATTGAAGGCCTCTTGATGATTAGCAGGCAGATCTTGCCAATGTTGATGGTTTCCTGCTTTGTCTGTGTTGGTGGCAGTCCATTGGGGTGGGAAATCCACTTGATTGAACCATCCTTGGGGTCCTAACACGGTCTTGCCATCTTCTCGGTCAAAATTCAGCAAGTTTTCTAGGTAGGCTTTGTAATGATACGTGTCGGATTGTGGGCTGATCAACGTACCATTCAACTGCAAGTCAATTTGTTTGATGATGGAATGGGCCAAATTATTGACGGGCCACAATTTCTCCGCGGCCACCAAGTTCGCACCATTCGCCTTTTTCAAACTCAATTCCATGGTAAAGTAACTGCGTCCCAAATCCACAAAATCGTCCAATCCCGGAATGATGAATTCCATGGGATTGATACCCGTGGTGGTGGGTTGGATGGTAACCATGCGATAGGCATTGATGCTAATGTCGGTCGGTGGCACCTTGAAAATCCGTAAGGCAGGGTTAACGGTCCCTTCGGAACGCGCGTGAGCCGGGGCAGCTTCGGTCATTTTAGCGGCGTCGTCGTCGAGTGGTACCCCGTCGTCGTCGTGAGGGGTTTTTATAGCGTCGTCGTCGTCGGGCTAAACGTTGTCTCAAATCAAACCCGGGGACTCTCATCACCTCGGGACTTAACCATCCACCACGTTGTCGTCGTCGCATGAGTTTCCAAAACGGATACAGTCCACCCCATTGAGACAACCCTCGATTACTACGAATCCGTCGAGGTCGTGAATGCACGGGTTCCATTAGACTCCCAAAATATCACGTGCACGTTTGGTTTGTTTGGGAAATAAGGCAGTGGCTACACGCACGGCGTCTTTCACGTTCTTATGACTCAACGCTTTCTTGGCTTGTTTGGTGATTTCCTTTTTAAGGACGTCTTCGGCTTTGCGTTTGATACCTCGTGTCAAACCCGTTTCCAAGCCTCTCTTGATATTACTAGGCAATTTTAAAGGATTTCGCGTGCTTTTAAGGCCTTGGAACCCACCACGCATCAGATCCGTCACCAACCCTTTTCCACTTTGACCATGTTGATCATACCACTCGTCGGTTCGAAATCGTGTCAAACTTCCCCCACGCATGGTGCCTTCTTCACCAGGGATAAACGTTTTGTTTAGGCTTTATGGGACTCCCCTTTTTATACCGTCATCATCGTCGTCGTCGTTTTTTCCGAAAAGCGGCTTCCAACCCTTTTTTAGCCCCGTAACTCGCGGCACCACTTGCGGCACCCAACGCCACAGCTTTTCCCCCAGCGATCAAGGCTGGAATGAGGGCGGCCAGGGGCAAGAGACCCCCTCGTTGCCTTCTTCTTCGACGCACTCTTGTCTTGGGCATCTTTGTTTGTTTTCACAACTCTTGTTTTCTTTTTATACTCACATGACGTTGCACGTAAACGATTCCCCCGCCCACCGTTTGCGTTTCCCACTTCGCATTTCTTCCATACGTTTCTTCGTTGATCTTAGGTAATTCTTTTTGGCTAACTTTTCTACCCCTTTGGTGATGGACCAAGCGGCCTTAGGAATCCCGGCAATCACCGCGTTGACCCCTTCCCCCGCTTGTGGACGCTGTGGTCGGCGTCGTCGTCGTCGTCGTCGTCGTTTCGGAGGCATGATTGATTTGGGTTCCCTTCTCGTCTCTCTTTTTTATGTCTTTTTGAAGTGTAACGTGACAATGGTATGGCCTTCACCAAACTTGACCAAGTCTCCTCCTCTACCAATGGTTTCAGCCACTTGAACGTGAATCATTTCCACCACTTCGTTACGAAGAGACATGTAATGAATGTGCAACGGTTCAAAATACAGGGTGCCTCTGCCTTGTCGCTTGTACTGGATTTCACGCAACAAATCAGTCACGCGATTGCCCACCACACTGCTGCCTGCCACGTCGGAGTACACGTGCAACGATCGTGTGGGGTCACCCACCACGGCACGAAACGCTACATTCAAATTGGTGAAACGCCAATTCACGCTGAAACTCAACCAAATCCATGTGGTCCCAGCACCATCCACGCTCACTTGATAATACTCCGGGTCGTTCTTGCTATTTCTTAATTCAATGTCGCTATTGTTGGGTACCTTGTCATCACGGAACTCCATGTTCAAGTTGGGTCCCAACACATAGTTTCCTTGGCCGTTTTTTTTAAACCATCCCATTTTTTCGGCCATGAGATGATGAATGCTAAAGTGAGGGACGAACATCGTCGTGTTGTCTTTGTATGGAAGCACGTACTTGTACCGCATGATATTGCGATTGTTCATGACCAAATCCTCACCGTCCCACTCAAAGGTCGTACACGTCTTCTTTCCCCGCTCCGTATTCGGGGCGCCATGGTAGTCCAGGTAACTATAGTTCATACGTTGCCTCACCCAATGCAAAAAGGCTTTCATGAAGGTCACGCCATCCACAATGGAATCATCATGTTTCAAATCGTCCATTTTCATATTGAAGCTTTTCACCACACGTCCCGCGGAGGAGGTCAATCGATAACAAGAGGTACCAAACACGAACTGATCCGATGGCAGCAGATTAAAAATGTTGACCCCCGTGTCTGGTAAGGAAATGGCACTCAACCCCACTTGCCATCCACCCCCTGTGAGCTGTAACGGTTGAGGTAAACGAATCTTGAAGGAATTGGGTTGGTTGTTGGGAAATTCACGTCGGTTGGCATGACTCGGTAACGTCACGTAGAACGACATGTTGTCTTTGTTCTTCACACCACCACTTCCCTTTTAAAGTGGAGGGTCAGGAGGGTACGCCCTTCACCAAATTTCACCAGATCCCCATTGGTTTCGGCCATCTGGGTTTCGACGATTTCCACCACTTCGTTGCGTACTGGGATATATTGAATATGTCGAGGTTCAAAGTGGGTGGTGTTTTGAGGCTGGTACTTGATTTCTCGTAAGAGATCGGTGATACGACCCCCTACCATGCTGCTGGTGCCTACATCACAATACACGTGCAAAGGACGCACCGAGGGAAATTCCAACGAGGGACGAAAGGTCTGGTTCACATTCACAAACCGCCAAGGACACGATAGACTCAATTTCAGATAATCCCCCTCCACTTTCCAAAAGAGGGGCTTGTTGGCGGCATCGCGGATATCCGTCGGGGTGGGAATGGTGGAAATGCCTTGAAATTCTTGCAGGAGATTCGGCCCCAATCGATACTGGCCGGGGGACACTTGTTCAATCCATCCCATTCTCAGGGCCAAGGTTCGGCCCCATGACACGTGCGCTACTTGTCGTGTGTAATCGACATTGGTCGTATTCAACAACAAATCCCCTTCGGAGGTCCATTCAAAGGTCGGGTATAATTTGACGCCATTGTCCTCGGCCCATTTGTTTTTGGGTTCGGTTTGTTTGGCACGGGCTTGCACGTAACGGTACACCAGTTGATGAAAAAAGTGCGATCCCGTCGACGAGGCCAATTCCTTTCTCATATCTCGCCCGTAGACAGTGAGTTCGCGACGTTGATGCCACCATCGATCGTTGCCTTGATCGTCTTGGGCATACACCCGTTCGTGCCATCGTACGTACAACAGAGGATGGGAATCGCCCACGCCTCCTTCTTCAGCTACCACTGGAATGGTGGGTAAGGATAAACTCACCATACCCACCATCCATCCTCGTCCCACAAATCGGATGGGTTTAGGCAATCGGTTTCTGAAATGATGACTCTTGTTCCCAGGAAACTCTTTGGTACTCGCATGACTCATCAACGTCACGTAAAACGAAGAGTTGGGCACCAACGTCATTGTTTTAGTCGCGTCGTCTTTTGGGTGGGCTTGTCTCTTTAATCTTCAGTTGTCGTTTGGGTGGGCTTTTCCTCTGGGGTGGTTGGAGAGACGTGACGTCTTGACTACGAATCCAACTATTGTACTTGTCGGGCCACCCTTTCCACTTGACCAACCAACGATCTTTTTGTCGCTTAAGTACCTTTTCGATGCGAAACACCTCGGATACATGGACTTTTTGTAAATCCTCTTCATAAAACGTACCTTGGACGGGGGTATCATCCCATTCGTGAATCTTATACGTGGGCACAGGGCCCGGGATCACACGATGCACCACAAACACTTCTTCGGTCCAACCGGGTAAATAGCCTTTCTCAAAGGTACGATGAATCTTATTGAGACGGACACGATCTCCGACTTTGAATGTAGGTTTTTTCTGGTCTTTCAACCGTTTGGCATACAATCGTTTCCACACGGCTTCTTCGTTGTCCCACGTCACGTCTTGAGGGGCCATACCAATACTTCGATGCCGGGTGGCATTATAGCCTTGCACCAACTCGGGTAAGACATCGTCAAACTGTAAGGTGTTGGCCGCGGTGAAATAACGGTACAACCGTTCTTTCAAGGTGCGGTTAAATCGTTCCACTACACTGGCTTTGGCATCCCCTTCGGTCGAAAAATGTTGAATGCCTTGCTCGTCAAGCCATCGTTGAAAGGTCCGATTATAAAATTCTTTCCCTCGATCCGTTTGCAATCGATTCGGGTGACGTCGTCCTTTCAAAATCTTGTCAAAGGCATGAACCAAGGCCACCCCGGTTTTGTCTTTCAACGGTTGTACCCACGCGTACTTGGACAACACATCCAAGACCGTCAACAAGTATCGTATGCCCCGATTATACTTGGCCAAGGGTTGCACTTCCACTAAATCCGCGACCCATTGATCATCTAATCCTCCTACAATGACGGGGACGGTGGGAAAACGACGACGTCGTGGTTTATGTAACGTATAGGCCAAATCGCGTTCCAAAACCCGTTGGACTTTTTTCAAAGGGAGACGATGGGCTTTAGCAAACCGTTGCACCCCTCCTAAACTGCCGGGGGCTCGAGGATCGTGGTAACGATTCAACCATGATGGGGAGACCTTTTTCTTTCGAGGGGCCATACGTTCTGGCATTCACCCCATAAGGTCGATATGGTGGGAACCGTGTGGGGATGCGCCTTTTGAATGATTCGATACCATCGCAATGCCTCTGGGTGAGCTTTTAACCATAAGACAAACACCACCCATCGATATAGGTTGCGGTCCACATGAGTTTCTTCAAAGAGGTGGAGAGGATGCGTGTCCTCGGGACAAGGGGGTATGGGGATTTGGGTGCCGGGTTGATGATCATATAAGACTTGACAAAGGGTTTGATGACATTGCCATTGCCCCAGGGACAAGATAGACTCCCACACATCACACACAGACTCCATGGTGACATTGATAAAAAATTTTATTCGTTCTCTCATTTTAAAAGAGACCTAGACGGCCATAGCTGACGGTCTCTAGACCTTTCTGCCAGTTCTCTACACTGTCACTGTACTTGGGGGGTGGTGGTGCCGGGGCTACCATCATTTCTTGACGGTTCTTGAGCTCTTGAATTTCTCGTAACAATTGTTTCTCATAATCTGTCAGGGGCCGATCCACGTCCTCTTTGCTTTGGACTCGAGGGGGCGGGCCAGGGATGTCATAGCCCCTCTTGGGATATCCTTGAGCATCACGGGTGGGTGCTTCAGCTTGTTGATCGGCTTTTTTGGGAGGGTTGTCATGAAACCACGTCCAGTACTTGGAACCCAAGGGTTGATCAGCCCATCGGAAGAAGCCACACGTTTTCTTGGAACAAGTCAGAAACAACCGATCGGGGTTCTGGGTCGAATGACTCTGTTGTAGCGTAGCGGGTTCACGGCAAAAGCATTGTAAACCACCCCACATGTCCAACACTTCTCCATGAGGTTGACTATACACGGCTTTCATATACTCCAGAACTTTATCTTGACCACAAAACAGCAAACACGGTTGCATGGGACATTTCACATACTTCCATCCCTTTTGAGATTCTCGGGCCTCCAAACGCACCTCATGGTAAGGACATACCATAGTGTCCACTGAACTGGGAGGATCATACACGGTCGTCAAGGTGAATTGAGGTGATGGGGGTGATTGCTCCACCATGTCATTCAATTCTTTCATCATATCTTCCACAGCAGCTCGGGTGTCTTCCACCACGTCGCAGACCACAGGATCACAGTCCACGGGCGTCATATGTTGAATGCTCTTCTTCTTCTTTTTCCCCTCTGGGGGATGGGTTGATTTTCTCTTCCGATCGGTGGACATCGTACTCAAAGGTTGATGTCACCCCTACCGACCATGCCTTTTTATACCTTAGACCCTTGACTGTCATTGGTCAGCTTATCCTACCCGTATAAGGACTTGTTATCTTCCCATTGGTCAGCTTGTTCAATCCAAATAAGGACCTCTTGTCTTCCCATTGGTCCGTTGTCCCTATTTAAGACGGTCCCTTGGTCACTAGATCTTCATTCTCAAAAGCCATGCCCCCAGACATCATGATCGGAGAACAAGATCTCGGTGCCTTGGAACTGCAAGTGGGTCATGGCCATGTGGTCTATACCGGGGGAGCCAAAGGTACGGATGCCCTTGTGGAAGAACAGGCCAAACACTTTGGGATGCAACTAGAAGTCCTGGTCCCCCCGAACCATCCACGAGCCACTTTCATCACCCCTTCTACGGTGGAAGTCCTGATGCTGGCCAACCCCCATCTTCACCAGGCAGCGGAGAAACTAGGCAAACACATGCCCAGTCATTTTTACACCTTGCAATTGCTGCAACGTAATTATCAATTGGCCAAAAAAGCCCATACCATCTATGCCTTTGGCATCTTGGAACCGGATCATAAACGTGTGAAAGGAGGCACTGGTTGGACGGTGCAATTGGCTATGGATCAAGGCAAACCCGTCTACCTGTTTGACATCCCCAGTCAATCATGGTACCGCTCGGACCATTACTACCAAGTCAATGAGAATGCCGCCACCCTGGTGACTGGCAGTCAATTTGTCCCTTGGGGGCCTAAAAAGCCCACCCTTCATCAAAGCAGTGCTATTGTGGGATCCCGGGATGTGGACGAGAAAACCCGAGCCGAAATTCAAGCCTTATTCAACCGCACCTTCTGTCTACCCGAGAACATTGATCAATTACGTATGGAACTGGAAGACTTTCATTTGTAATTTCTTAGTTTTTACTTTTGGAATTGTACATAGCTTTCTTTTAGTTTTTATTTTTTTTTCCAATTGTACATAGCCATTTTCAATTTTTATTTTTTCAAATTGTAGATAGCTTTTTTCAATTGTACATAGGAGCGCCCCACCCGCGTGGCAAAGAACACAGACCACCCTTTGTAAAAAACATCAACTCTTTTTTTAATTAAAATAAAAAAGTTCACAACCCTGACGTCATGTCCGTTGACTTTTTCTGGAGAGTTGAAGGGTAATGATGGTACTGCCTTGTTTGAAAGGAGCCGGCTGTCCATTCGCTGTTTGAATGTCAATGGCAATGCTGTCAAAGATGGTTTTGCCAAGAGGAAAATACATCCGTTGCGTGGTATCAAACTGATGATCGGTATTGCCAGCATCAATGGCACGTAAAAAACCTTTTTCTTGATTTCCAACCACGCTGTCAATGACGAGATCCGTGTAAATCA
The DNA here is from genome assembly GCA_964030785.1 of Siderastrea siderea. Lineage (NCBI taxonomy): Eukaryota > Metazoa > Cnidaria > Anthozoa > Scleractinia > Rhizangiidae > Siderastrea > Siderastrea siderea. Next base: position 1,613,717 of record OZ034970.1, read on the forward strand.
TGAGTTGTTGTCGTCCTTGTTGCGGTTTGACGGTTTGGGTGGTGGGAAATGGTTGTCGACTGAGATTAGGACCCAAGAACAACTCATACTCGAAATCGGGGTGGGTAAAGCTGACAGAGACGATGCCATGCGGTGGATATTTGTTGACAGGCCCTATGGTGGGTGTCCATTTGTGGCGATCGTCGTAATCCACGATATGTTTCACCAGATAATTTTTTTCTTGGACAATTCTCTGCGTTGGCGTTCCATCTTTGACAAGTCCCATCAGGCTGGCCAATTTCCATTCCATTTCAAATTGCATGTTGGCTGGTATGAGTACATACAACGAATCTAATTCGGAGGCGATGCCGGCATTGGTGATTTTCACGTAGGGTTGAGCCAGGTTAAGAGCGGCTAGTTGTTGTCGTTTCCCTAGATCGTCCACGTCCATTTTGGCTATATCCATCATGACTTCCATGTGTTGTTTTTCTATTTCGTAAGCGATGGCAATCCATGCCTCTTTCAAATTGTGGTAATACCCTGGCGGTAAATGGATTTGTTTGGTCACTTGAATGGGAGCCGTTCCATCAGCACGTTTTGGTATGTATCTGATATCTGTTTTCATCCAATGTTTTTGACTATCTTCTTGCGTCCAATTCTGCTTGGTTTGATCTCCCAATTGTTGATAAAAAGCCGGGTGTGAGATATGAACCAAGGCCGCTTCCCAATCATCTTCCACCAAATAATGTGAATGAGGAAGTCTGACAGTAAATTTTTGATTCGTGCCTTGTGCTTGATCACTGATAAGGGTGATGTAAAAACTCATGGTCACAATCACCACCTAACCCCTCTGGTTACCTTTTTATACCTGCCCCCGATGCTCAAATTGGACTGTGGACTTTGAGCCCGCGTTCCTCAGCAGTTTTGCTCCATCCTGAGCCCGCGATCCTTTTTTTTTTCACTGGTCAGCGGTTTCCCACCCTAGCCAGAGGCCTATTCTGATACGTCATGTAAGCGTCACGAAATGTCCTCTCTTTTCTTTCCTCTGAGCCCACGTGCTCCAGGATTTAATTAATGATTCGCTATCTCTATAAAAAAACAACCACGTCATGTCCGTTGACTTTTTCTGGAGAGTTGAGATGAAACTATTTTTTTTTTTGTCGCCTCAAAAAAAAAAAAAAAAATTGGAAAACCGAAGCGGTTCTGTTTAGCTCGCAATGTTTTCCCATTCCCCGCGTTGTTGTGAAACTCTGCTTCTGATCGGCTGATACTTTGACCATGGCCTTGGACCTTGACCATGGCCTGACTGGGACTGACCAATCACAACCAATCCTAACCAAATAAGGTCATACTGTTTAGCTATATAAGCAGCAAAATTACCCCCGAACTTTCTTTTTTTCAAGATGGAGGAAGGTCAGGGAGACTTACGACAGTTTTTTCACAGATTTATTCATCGCTTTACCCCAGCAACCCTCGGCTTTACAAACAAAACGATGACAGCTAAGATTTCAGCGAAAAATGTGGGAGATTTTTATCTGTAGAAGCCGCCGAATGGATGTTTTGAAAACAGCGAAAGCTTAACACGAGGTAAGTGTTGTGTTTTGCTGCCGGCTAAAAATATTGAAGTGTTTAGCCTGTTTTTCCCACAACGACGAACTTTTCGATTAAAAAACAGTGTGTCTTATAATACTCGTTTACTAGTTTTGTTTTTCGAAATGAAACTAATTTTTTGTCGCCTCGAAAAAAATTGAAAACCGAAGCGGTTCTGTTTAGCTCGCAATGTTTTCCCATTCCCCGCGTTGTTGTGAAAAAATCCTTTTCTACCCGAAAGACTATTTGATTTATTTTTACTCACTCTCTGTATTTCTTTTTTCCACAGTCCAACGATGTGCTGACTGTAACGCGGTGAGACAAACGAGATGACAACTCGTATTTTCGCCGAGAAGAAAGCGAGCGGCTTGTTGAAAACAACAAGCAAACCTCCACGCAAAGTAAGCATCCTTTTTTTCTGACTGTCAGCTAAAAAAAAATATATAGATTTAGCCAAGCCTAAAAGCGGAACTCCATATCTACCGGTTACCATCGGTCGCCTATAAATTAGGTACTTGACCTCGTTAATTACTGTATAGTTTTATTAAGCGTATCATTTTAGTATAAACTTAGAGTTATAATTCTGTTTCGTGATTCAAGCAAATCTAGTTTATCTATTTGTGCTTTCACTTTAAGTTCGCTAGGCAAATTCATTTAATCGTTTATCGGCATTTTTCATTTGTTTTGATTGCTGTTATTTTATTTGTCGCTTTATATTTTGTAATTGGAGACGCGTGTTCGCTTCGAAACTACTAGAAATTCTCTTTTGGTTTTGTTTACAGATTATTGCACAGTGTTGCACACATTTGACACATTTTGTCGTAAATTCAATCTGTTTACTGTGAATAAATTTAATTCTGTTTTACAACTGTCAATTGGAAAGCTATGTTCTTCTAATTCTGTTTGGCGACCGGATACGCTTCATTCATTTTAAGTTCGCTAGGCAAATTCATTTAATCGTTGATCGGCATTTTTCGTTTGTTTTGATTGCTGTTATTTTATTTGTCGCTTTGTATTTTGTAATTGGAGACGCGTGTTCGCTTCGAAACTACTAGAAATTCTCTTTTGGTTTTGTTTACAGATTATTTCACAGTGTTGCACACATTTGACACATTTTGTCGTAAATTCAATCTGTTTACTGTGAATAAATTTAATTCTGTTTTACAACTGTCAATTGGAAAGCTATGTTCTTCTAATTCTGTTTGGCAACCGGATACGCTTCATTCGTTTTAAAATACAAAGGTCATGCTTTAGGTCAGAATTATTTGTTCGCAAATTATTACTTTTCTGATCAACTTATACTCTTTCCCAGGGCGCGTGTTCCTTCCCAGGACATTGAACTTTGGACTCCGTGCCGCTGCCTGGCTTGCATAGTTCGTCATTGTGCCCTCGTCCTCTACCAGGTGCCTCTCTTCATGGAATCATACCTCCAGACATCGTCGCAAGCCACCACATCCAGTTTAGACTTTGGACTCTGTTTTCTCTCACTTGTTGTGAAAAAGTTTGACAATAAAGTATTTTTTTTTTATTTTCTTGTTTTTTTTCAGTCAAGGACCACCCCCGTTCCCACAATTGGACTTTGGACTTTGAGCCCGCGTTTTCTCAGCGGTTTTAACCCACCTTGAGCCCACGATCCATTTTTCACACTCGCCAGCGGTTTCCCATTCAAAATCACGTGACTTCCGGTTCCCATGAGCCCACGATCCCTTTTTCCCACTGGTCAGCGGTTTCCCATTCTAAATCACGTGACTTCCGGTTCCCATGCGCCCGCGATCCCTTTTTCACACTCGCCAGCGGTTTCCCATTCTAAATCACGTGACTTCCGGTTCCAGGCACTTCCGGTTCCTGTGACGTCATTGATTTGCTCTCGACCAATCAGAAGCCTCCATATGCCCCAAACGAGCCCAATGTACTACTCTCTTAATTTTCCCTTAAATATACTAGGGGATGTCAATTGCCGCACCTCCAGAGGCAAGCCGTTCCATAACACACTGCCGCTGTAAGAAAGACTTTTTTTGTAAAATTCAGTACGGGGTTGCGGAACAGTTAAGTTAATAACCAAGAGAATGGATTGACTGTGCGATGCCGTCGTTGTGTAAGCCCACAATTGGCCATTGCTCACTTGAGTTCCCAGTAGCTCAGTAGTTGGAGCATATCGACTAGTGTGCGGAAGGTCGTGGGTTCGTTTCCCATCTGGAACTCAGAATTTTTTTCTGAGTTCTTCTCTTCACACATATCACTCTATTTACATTCATGGGTTGTCTATGTAAAGAGCACATCATTGACTCACTTTAAAATGAACTTGTATGGTTAACTTGATGTTTAGGATAATTTTTAAATATGTAAATGTTCAATCAGCGGGAGGTTCTATACTGAAAGAGATGTATATCAGTGGTATATGTGGATAGCAACATGTATCTAAAATAGACTTTAAAGTTCGCATCGATAATTATGCCATCGCCTTACGAGATGTGAAACAACATTTTTCTTAGGACCGAACGCTCCGTTGAAACAACTTCACCTGCACCCGGAAAAAGTTGCAGACTGTCGAGTGAAAACACATGGTTAAGTTCACAAAGATTAACTCTGAAAATTTACATAGAAACACTATTTTAATTGAATAACATACCTCTTATTTCAGTGTCGAACTGGACGAATTGAAATAACAGAAAAAACAATAACCAGTGGAAGAATAGTTCTCACCAGTTTCCCGTTTTAGCCTTGCCAATTGCCCAACGAACGTGTACAAGATCAGTATATCACGTAAAGCACACCTGTGTAATCAAGATAACAATGGACTAAATAACAGCGGAAAGCCACGTATTTATGGAGTGTCCTTATATGGTGAATTGTTTTACTTCCCGCCATCATCATTGAATGAACTGGGCCGCAAACTCAGGCTTCCCGTGCGTCGATCAAGTCGATAGGCCCCTCTCATCGCACTCCTTTTATATTGGTCGCAGCTGTTGTAAATGTATCAATTAATCGCAACCTTGCACGTGTAAAGATAATTAAAAAATGATTTGTGATCAATTCCTTCACCCGCACTCCCTGCATGTGCGATATGTCTTTTGGGAAAAACTTAATGAAACTGAAATCCCAAAGGTGCCAAAAATAGCAAATAGCAAATAGCAGTCGGGTATAATATTGAACAGAACAAGTCACCACGCATCAATACTGTTTTTGACCTTTCATTTGAATAATCAGACTTTCAGATTGCATGAGCATACATAAAGTAACCCTTAGAAGGAAATAAGCGGTTCTCTGATATATAAAAGCTTGGTTGTTAAAAAACATGCGATTTTATGCCAAAATATGAATCAAAACTAACAATGAATAACAGTATTCCTTTTTTAGTATTGGAACGTTTAAACAGTAAAATAAGGAAAACTTTTAAAGAATTTTAAAATTAGTGAACTTGCCATTGTTGACGTAAGCCTGTCATATTAAGAGCTCATTAATACGTTTCATGTACCCGCATAAAATAACCCATTTTTAAAACGAAAATTAAAGGACACTTTTACAAGAAAAAGAGATGTAATAATACCTGATATGAAGATCTTCTACGCTAAGTTTACGGTTTCGAAATTGGTGGTAACAGTAACTAAGGACACATGCCTCATTTTCCTGGGCTTTTTTTGGAACCACTTATTCTTTACTTCAACCCTTCAAGCTCCAATACCAATATACAAATTCTCCTTACTGCTATCCATATATTTTGTGGCGTACTAGTTGGGATATCGTGTCTAAATATCAGGACAAATTATCGTTGATGATCATTTCCTTATTTTTCATGACCTGTAAGTGTTACAAAGCGCTGATATGATGAGGAGAAATCTGTAATTCTAATTACTATTGGGGCTTAAAGCATTAAACGCTTAAAAACTTCAAGATGGACCGAAGTAGAACTCTAAACCGAATGACAAAATAAAACACCATTTAATGATCTCCTGTGATTCTTAAAGATCGTATAGGCTGAATTGAAACCGTTCATTTTCTGCGAGAAATGACAGTCTCTAACAGATGATAAGTCATGTTCGATAGGAATACGACAAAAGCACGTTCACCTTTTCCTACATCACTGTCAAGTTCACTCATCTCTAAGTATCAATATCGGCACAGAAAACGTGCGTAATCGAACATAGCCATTGCTGTCACACACCGTCAAATGCAAAAGAATGCGGAGAGTAATCTAAAAATCCAGAACTAATTGCTCACAATTTGACCACTTTGTTTAAGCAAAGGAAACCTCGACTATGACCTACAAGTGGCGGAGTGACACGTGGATAATAAAATACTAGCGCGTACACGGAATAGATCTCACTTCAGTACCCGCGAAAATGCGGTAACTTTCGAGCCCGTACGTATTCAAATTGGCAGCACCAAGACCGCTTAGAATCAACGCGCCCGGGAAAATCCAAAAGAAATGTAAAAGAACACTTTGATTTTCCATCACAGAATATTCAACATTAAAATAAGTCGAAGACACCTAGGCCTAGTAGCGCATGCGCCCGGTACTTATATTGGCACTCTTACAGTAGTTGTGCGAGGCCTCATGAGCTAGATTTGTTCCTCAGTATATAGCAAGAAGGAATCAATTTTAGCAAGTCACTCTTGTAAAAAGAAAGTCAAACGAAGAATTATTTTATCACTGAGAACAAAATATTTTGACTGTTTTTTTTTTTGGGGGGGGGGGGGGTATTGACAGTTTCTCATATTCCTTCTGAAAGCCATCCAATTTACCGGCGGATCAATTTCCTCATTGATCTGCTGGGAGGTTAGTTTAGGTTTACGAGATAACGTCCACTTAATGGGTCGTGGTTTTTAGAAGACAGTTCAAGGTCGCCCAAGATATTGACTCAACTATAAAAAGCCAATTCTCTTACTCGAAATCACAGAAAGAAATCAAGGTTTATTGTTGATTTAGTAAAGATGAAGACGTTAATAAAGTGTATTGAATACTCGACCTTTACAAAATATAGATGAAAATACGTGCACAGAGGTTTAAAAAGAAATATTTTGCTAACCATGCAATGGCACACTTTAAAACTGATGTCTAAGAGAGCGTGACTGGTTTCAAAGTTGAAGGATGCATCAAATATTTACAAACGAAAATGAAATCCGTTCTTATACACATTGTTGTGAGTTACGTAACGTAGGAAAGTAAAGTTTTGTTGAAATATATTCAAGACAGCTTACAACGTTAAATTGAGTAAATCATTTCGCAGGAAAAATATTATGCCGGATGAAATTAATCCTGTGGATAATAATCGGCAAAGAATATGAATAGGACAAAAACATACAGATGAAACTGAATTTACTTCCTCCCGCTTCACGTCAGTCGTCATCAATGTTTTTGGCCGGTTAGCCCTTCTACAGTTTTAATTAAAGCATGAAAAGACGGCAAATTTTGACTGAGATCTATTTTTCACAGCGTCATACATGTGTTGTTAAATCAGCCCAGATATCGTACAGATATTCGTCATTATTCACTTTCTCTAAATACCCAAACGTTGCCTGTTAACTCACTCCCAAGTGACCACCTCTCGTAAGCGGCGGCGCCCACTTTTTTCAGTTTTCAGTTGGGATGACGGCTTAAGCACAACTCAATACTTTAGCGATTGAGGCAAGAGACGCCAGTACACCACCGTACTGAATAATTCAGGAAAATTACAGCTTTCCCGCGTCCTTAACGGCGTTTTTGAAATGCATTCTTTTGGAGTGACTCTTGCTCGGGATTTAGTTACAAGCAAGTTCTACAAATGTCAGGGATCGCATACGACTGATCATTATGGTGAAAGAAATGAACGTCCTTTCTCTGGAGTAAAGTTTTCTTGCTCCTACCAAGACTTAGCCCCTCCTAAACCACACTGGTTAGTTATTTTTTTCTTAGCTTTCACGAGGGCTTCTCAGTAAATTTTGGCGGTGCCTGTTTTTGTTTTCAAGCATATAGTTTGATTTCCGCCTTTTAGCAGCCCAACGTATCCCATAATAAACTTCGTAAATGATTCGAAACCCTGACGTCAGATGGCATCCTCCATTCTTCCCATGCATTCTCCTCTTGATGGAGTTCCAGAAAGTCCATCGGAGGATTTCTATTCACCTTTTCGAAATTAAACTTAATAATGATAAACTTGAGCAAAACACTTTTAACAAGCGTTTTCAGAAAAGGCTAAAATACAGAATATTTCCTGGCCGACATGTTTAGCCCTCTAACTGGCTCATCTGCCAGTCGTGGTTATTTCCTTTCAAGGAACAGTCATTCAGAATGCTATTCGTATTATCCCTTTTCGTCCGGAATATTATACGGTCAACTTGTTGGAAATAAAGTGGCATAAAGTTGTGCTTTTATGACCGTTGCATGCCCATGGCTTGGCAACCACTCCATATGAATGTTTGAACCTCGGGGGTGAATCGAGAAAACAGAGGCAGTCGCCGTGGCTTATACCGAGAATACACATACTGATAAAGGCTACCAAACAACTGAAAGCTATAACTCTGTCTTTACCAGCTTAATCATGTAACTTGTCACTTTTTCCCTCTCTTTATCATGTACTCTTTTACATTAGTTTTCATTTAGAAAATAAAATTTTAAAAAAAATCGACATGGAAGACCACAGAACGCAAAATCATTCATTACTTTCTTAGCTTCTCAATGCATTTTATATATTACAATTTGATTCTCAATTATAATTCTCTCTATTTCACTTTTTTGTATTAACAGACATTTAAAAATACAAATTACGTGTAGAACATCGATGACCATAAAATATTACTCGGTTTTACTAGTACTTACACAACCTCGTTCCCAGGACTTTTTTAAATTTGGGGAGGCGGCAAAAGGAAGAAGATTTTCTTCAAGTAGCGAGGGTGATTCTTCCAGTGCTGGTGTTAACGGCAAAAACGACGGAGACCCCTCCATGGACTGGCTTTGGGTGGTTTGCGTTGCCATCTCTCCGAAGTCGAGATGCTTTGCAGAGGTTTCTGCACGGTGTACATTCTCAGTCGCCGATCGCTTGAACGGCTGCTTACAAGATGGCGACAGTTCCACACAACGCTTCACTGAACACTGTTGTTCTAGTTCGATTTGCATATTTTGACTTCTTTGTCTGAAGTCGCTCACCTTGAACACGAATCCTTCGCACTTCCTGCAGATCAGCTTTGACAGGGAATCATCCTCCGTTATGTGAATTCCACATGCAGTCTGAATTTTCGACGGAAGATCTTTATCATTGCCTTTTTTGCCGAAAACTCGGAGCAAATGACGACTTTCGTATGCACCGCCACAAAGCCTGCAAACTGAATTCCGAGTATGAACTTTTTTGGGAGTCGATTGCTCCATGTGTACGATTAAACCACTGAAAAAACTGTCCTTATGCTAAATGTTGCGAGAGAAAATTAAACGTGGCCATCTCGGGAAAATTTTAATACAAATTACAATGCCGAATGTAATTTGAGGGGGAATCCCAAAAACCAATAAAAATGCAGCATTGGCTATAGCAATGCATGAATTAACTACGTAATGAATAATTAAGAACACCACGTGACCGGCCAATGCCAGGGCCTTTTTCCCGCCTCCCCAAATTTAAAAAAGGGAAAAAGTCCTGGGAACGAGGTTGGTACTTAAATATACACAAAAATGTACAGAGGGAATTCAGGTTAAAGAAGACAAGATATATAGTCTTACGTATCGTCATGGCGCCTTCCAATCCACTCGATTGAACGAGCCATGGGCCATCAAGGCCGAAGCTTACTCCGATTGCCATAGCACGAAGCGATTAGGAGCATTACCCCCCCCCCCCCCCGCACCCCTGGATGGAATGCTAGTCCATCAGAGTACACCCAGCATAAAGCCACTAGGAGCATCACAACTCCCCCCCTGGATGGAATGCTAGTCCATCAGAGTACACCCAGCATAAAGCCACTGGGAGCATCACAACTCCCCCCCCTGGATGGGATGCTAGTCAACCGCAGAGTTACCCCCCAGCTTTTCCGTTAGGATTCCCTAATGATTAGCTAGTCTGACCCACTTATACACCTGGGTTGATAAAGACAATGTAGAGTAAATTATCTTGTCTAAGGTGCAATAACAGTCTGCTATATTGCATTACATCTGATCAAGCGGGTTCTGTTCTGGTGATACGCTCGTCTCTTTGCGACACGAAATACATTTCATAAGAAAAGGGGGGCACAACGTCTTGAAAGCATGACGAAAATTACTGCTAAAGGAAAATAAAATGACCGGATTGATTGCCGTGCTAAGCGACGGAAAGACAAAATAGAAAAAACCCACAATCCACTTGCACTTGTCTTTGAAAAAAAATTGAGGATAAGCGACCTTAAGAATCAAAAAAACACATAAAGGAAAAAGACAAACGAAGTATGCTACAACAATTGCCTTAAATATCCTCATGATGTTTTGGTTCTCTTTCATCCTTCTACGTTCAAGCTTGTGGACTGCTACATGGCTTTCTGGTTTAAGCCTGCCTCTCAGAGCACGCATAATGCGTGAATACAGATAGATAATTGCCACTAATAATGCAATAACAAAGATTGTACAATATAAGTAGTTGAAAGTTTTGGCAGATGCATTCCACGCTAATGTGCAGAATGTTTCTTGTCCGAAATTTTTAACTCTGGAATGGTAGAGATTTGGGATACACTGGGCTATCGCTATCAACCATGTAGAAAACAGTAAAGCTGCTCTTTTTCTTCTTGTGAGCAAGGTGATTTTCAAGGGATATACAGTAGCGATAAATCTGTCCACAGCAATCAGCATAAGGCTTATAATGGACACTGAAGAAGACACAAGTCTTACAAACACTCCTATTTTGCACCCAGCAGTAGCCAGAGGACCTTGAATGAGGCTTCCCCTGCTTGTTATAATCTCGTCAGTGAGGTACAGCGGCCATGCAGCAAGACTGGCAAGAAAATCCGAAACCGCCATGTTGACGTAGTAGATGTTAGCGCTTGTTCGCAGGCTTGGAGTCTTGTACACTGCGGCAATCACAAGAATGTTGCCAATAGAAGCCGCTGAACTGATTATTGCCATGGTCACTGTGAAGAAGATAGAAACAGCTTGCGGGCACGACACGTGACCGTTAGAGTCCATATCGGTGGTGTTCATTTTCGTGGTGATAGGTTGTACGCACCTGTAGGTAACAAGAAACCAGTGCAAGTTCGATTTGTCATTAGATTCTACAGAGGAAGACTGAGAAATCGTATGTTCGCCTTTGCTTTTTGTAAAACGTTCTATCACGTTATACAGTGGTTAACTAAATAACTAAATAAGTTAAGCTTCATCCAAATCCTGCTAGCAACCATCTCCCACGGTCCCCTCCGTAACTAAAGAAATATTAAGGATATGATAACTTAAATTAGAGGGCAGAGAGCCTGTCCAAAAATTGTCCCTTTAAGGTCCTTCCCCAGAGAGTTAATGATGTCACATGACGTAGGAATTAGGTCATGCTTTCAAACATATCCGTAACCTTAGATTTTTTATTTTTCCAAACCCTCCGGAGAGGGCCAAAATTGATCAGAAAGGAACCAAAATGAATAGCAGAACACTAAAATTATCGAAATATGTAAAAGTTTCCTCAACAAAGTTATAATTATTAATAAAAACAACAACAAAATTGAAAAATTTGAAACTCTCTGTCAAATTATGGTTTACCATGGTAACCTCAAATTTAATGAACAATGACATTTTATGACAAATTGTTCCCAGATAAAAAGTCATCGAGTTCGATAGCTGTAACTTGCATATCTGCCTGCTTACATATTAAAAACGTTAGAAACGTCCAAAATCCGTGCGTTAAGTAAAACTTACCCCGAATAGCTTTCTCCTTGAATAATGAAGTCCCCTTAATTAAAAATCAAACTGTATGCTTCAAATTCGTCTCAGTTTGCTCTTGTACCTAGTAATAATAATAAAAAAATATATATTGTAAGTGCAGAAATAATATAACTTAAAGGAAGCCGTCTAATTACAGTTGTGTAACGTTATAAATATTTCATTCCAGTGAATTTTAGTTGTTTCAAGTAGGTTACGTACATTTTAAGGGCGTTTTAGGCGTCCGCGTGTGAACTTACGTCTTACGAATGTGCTTCAACTTTGAAATACTATGTTGCATTAATATTATATAAGAAAATCCATTTCGTAGATTTTGGCTTCCGAAATTGAATTATGAACGAAAACAGTCAAACCTTTCTCCTATTTTGTAATTAGGGTTATGTCGTCGTTCATGAAACAAGATTGAACCCTTTCACTCCCAAGAGTGCCTTAAGTCAAAATTCAAGACGAATCCTAGATTCTATTTTCTACAATACTCAAATATAAATAGTACCGTGTGAAAGTACTGCTGACAAGGTCTCATTTGAATGGTGACACCATAGGACTTCATCCATAGACTCAGAAGTTAGAATCACTTTAATGTCTCCATAACTGACTCTGGGAGTGAAAGGGTTAGGCTAAAGAAAGAGCTTTCTTAACTTTGCCAGTGCGAAGACGGGTTAAGCTATAGAGCGCAGTCCTTACGTGACGTTATAAAACCAAATCGTCAATATTTTCCTTTATATCCCATGTAAATAATATCTATTAACATCTTCCTTGTTTTCGATGCCGAAATTAATTTAATTATTTCATTTAAGCTTTAGTAAATGCCAAGGATCTAAGCATGTCGTTTTACCTTTTTTTACTTTTTTGCGCCTCAAAAACGCAAGCTGAGTCAAGATTTGGTTTGCACTACACAGAATTTTTGTAAGTTTAATTAATCAAGCGCCATACTGATCAGTTATTAAATCAACAGTTTTCTTTGATCTAGTGAAGTTAATTGTGACATGTGAGCTACCGATATACAATAAAAACGTGACCAACTCTCAATTCACAAAATCATCAAACGTTACGAGTTCCGCCTCTATAGATCTTCATTAATTTCCTTCATAAAGCTTTCTTTTCTTTCCGTCATCAACATCGAAATGATATGATTCATTTTAAAAGATCAGGGACTAAAGAAACCGTTCGTGTGTAGATCTGAAGAAATAAGACTCTTCAATGTAGCGTTTTTCTTTAATCAATGCATTCATTGTTGCGATAATTCTAGAGAGATCAACAATAATTCAATCAGTCAATCTTCTTGACAACCATAGCGAGATCAACTTGCAATTTTGTGATATTCAAATTTGAGGTTATAAAACTGCTTATAAACTTTACACTGTTTGGTCAAAGCCAGAAGGAACAGTTGATGTTTTTAAGATGCAAAAGAAATTAATGCTATATTTATTTGTTACTATAGCAGATTGTTGAAATTTTTAAGGGCCCCAAACCTGCCTTTGCAGCTTCAGAACATCGTCGCAGCCTATTAACAATATTAGCATAATGGTTCAATTATAATATCGAGGCCTTCCTAAAAATTTCCTCTGAAGCTTCAGACCATCACCTCAACTTTTTGTCCAAATTAACACATCGGTTCAATTCTAATAATCAACATTACCTTGTTTTAAGCTTTCCTTAAAAATAATTGGCCGTTTTAATGGCGAGTAGAGACGCATAGTTCAAAATGGAAATAACTCGGGGAAGTAATTTTTAGATTTAATTCTTGTAGAGGAAGAGGAAACAATTTCTCCCCAAACAAGATAATTTATCGAGGAAAATAAAATAACAGCAACCCAGGGTATTAAAAAAAATAGCCAGTCTTGTTATTATAAGTGCTACGATTTTATAGGAATTCCGTAGTTTTTCTCTGTGTTATGAGGCACGTTTATCGACCATTTCATCTTCTGTCAGTGGTTGAGAGGTGAATAAACAAACAAAAAATAACAAGTTACCCTACCCTCTTTGGGGGTTTTAATATCAAGAGCCATTTCGGTCCCTCTCTGTTGTTTGTCATGGTAAATACAAAATAGAATGAAACAATGAACAAAAAGAAACAAAACTACACACCTATAACCAAAATGTGTCCCGGTTCGATCTACTGCCAGAACTCCTCTGGAAAATGACTTTGGCCTGAAGCTGTTACAAAATTATAAAGGAAGGAAAATCGGCGACGTGATCTTATTACACCAGCGTTTTACGTAAAATACCATTTAAAGGAGCCAAAAGTTTATATATCCAATTAAGACACGCGCTTTAATCATACCTGTAAAACGTGGGAAGATTACGTCCCGCAGGAAGTTGAAATCAGTTTACGTGTTCGTTTCACTAACGATGACGAGTCTGACGTTGTATCAGCTTGTCGTTTGTAGTAAACTTCACTTTATTTGCAAATTATTAGTCTAAATTTGTATTCGCCACCTGTCCGTCAGCTGTCCTCAGACGCGAGAAACCTCTGAATAGTGCTATGTTTGCCTGGTAACGTCACGTACTAAATTCTGACAATGTTGTTTAAATTTTAACCTGGTGCCCTACATATCGGCTAAAGCACATCGGACATTTCTTAAGTTTTTTCTGCTGTTTATCAGGCACCATGCAAGTCAACCCAATGCAAGGAAATCTTTCGCTTACTTATTGAACCAGTTATTGCTTCGCTTTCTGACATCCAGTCATGCGCACTGTTGAGCACTGTCGTTCATGAACACGTTTTTTTCTTTCTTTCAAATTTACACCAATTGGCACAAACCATTTTCATTAGTTAAAAAATAGCGTGATTAATGACCCGTTCTGCAGTCTGGCTATCAACCTAATGAGCTAACCAGGCGGTAGTTGGCGGAAAAGGCACAGGGCAAAATAAATGCAGCAAAACGGCCATGTAATTTTCTCGTCTCCAATATGATCCATAACAAGATATATTCCAAGAAATAGCGACTAACAGATTTCGTATGCTAGAGCCATGCAGTTCCTTTTTTTCACAGAAATGGCACTGAACTGTGAAGATACTTGGATTCCTCGTTTCAGGAGATGGAAGTTAGTCTTTCCACGAAGAGCACGCAGAGGTTACCAGCCCAATCTCAGTCGCGAACATGCAGGAGTCATTGGTCGTAATTCAGGATCCGACGCTTTCAAGAAGATCTACCATCTGTTTACATTAAAATTGCAAAAGGCATGTCGCAGGCAATTTAATAAATGGAAACAAGAAATCAAGGTACCGGTTTAGAAAACAATTGCGATGTGAGCAAGCTAATTTACCTTCGTTTACGGCATTATTTACCACGCGTGAAAAAGAACCTCCTTCGCGAGCGCCCACCACATTGATACAAAGTCTGCCAGTCCCTATTTTTCCTTCGTCCCTTCCCATGTCACCCCGCGCGCCTCAATAGAATCCAATCTTCTCTCCCTTTCCCACAGACTCGTAAATAGCGACTGGGTACGAGTTGCCACTCGTCACCTTAAGCGACCAAGATTGTTGAATTTAGCCAGTGTTTGAGAAATTTGGTTTTCGACTAGGAGATATCGGGTTATTCGATCCCTTTCTTATCTAAGGATAGAAGCGGCTTGATTTAAATGTTGTGATTAAAGGTTAACAGACAATTTTCCTTTCCGGAATTTTGCTGCTTAATACCCAGAAGGCTTTATTTCAAATCTGAAAACATAGAAAAAAAAAACAAATTCAAATTGTCTCTGCTTTCTTTTACGTTTACTCCAGGATCACCGTTGACAGAGAGGCTATGAATATGTGTTCATCGTTTCTTCGTCTTGACTGTTTTTAGTGTAACTTCGCCAGCACAGCATCTAATTTCTCTTCTAAGCTTCTGTTAACTTCAGCCATTTTAGATTTTACCTCGGCAAGGTCAGTTCGCACATCAGCGAGGGAATATTCAAGCTCAGATTTCACCTCTTGCCGGTGTAATTCCTTGCGGACGTTTATGTGTTTACAAACATCGGCAACGTCACTTTTTAGATCATCAAGACCAGATTTCAGCTCTTGCAGCTCCAAATTTTGATAATCAACATCCTCCTTTGGACACATCTGTAAAACAAACAAACAAACAAACAAACAAACTAACTAAAAAAGACGATCAAACAAATTAAAGTAAAGGAAAAGATTCAGGGTTCTTAGAGTTATTTCAATCAAGAAGGAAGAGCACCGACAGATAAGTTTATCATTTTATTTATTTACGCCACCTGTTAGGTTCCGGGCATTATAGTTGCCCCCAATAATGATAGCTTACTTCTTGCAGGGGCACCCAACGGGAAAATTTTAGCGAAATACTTCAAATATCATTTTCTAATTTCTTAGATTGTTTTACAGCTTTTCAAAGGCATATTTGTGTCAGCTTACACAGGTTGATTTGAGTTTTTAGCTGAAAATTTAGGCCGCAGAAATTTAAATTTCAGGAAACAGAATCTTGTCCGTCGAATTTCCGAGCTGCTGATAGCTCTCCAAAAATGATAGCTTACCTTATTTTGTCTCTAAACGAGATATTTTCCCTCTGCAAACAATAGGAATTAATGTCAGGTGCGCAATTTAGGCCTCACCGAACAGATAGTCCCCGAAACGACCCGTTGGGTGCCCCTGTTCTTGACATGCGCAACAGCGAAACAAACTTTACCTCACTGTTTATTTTTTTATCACACAAACTTTCGGATAAGAATTGGTGGCCCTTCAGGCAACGGATATTCCGCCCGCGTAATAAGTTGTACAAGGCCGGCGAATGAACAACAACATATGTAAGCGAAAAACGGTTGAATTGGGATTCACAGCCATCCCATTTTGTCAATTTTATTGTGCAAAGCAAGGAGTTTTTGAATTTTTGATCAGCATGCCAAAGAGGGTCAACGTTTCGCACATCAAACTGAACTGTTCTGGCCCATATGCAATTGTTTTCGGGGGACTCACATGTAAAGAGGTTTTAAGAGTGCTCGTGGGAAACATTGAAAAGAATACGGGGTAATAAAAGGGATAATAAAAGCTCGTTTTGTGCGCGTTAGGCGAATTCATTTTCACCCAAAAAAGAGGCTAGGTACCGGAAATAGTCCAGCTTCAAGTTCGAAAGGACCGCTCAATAAAAATATAATAACACTCTCAAGAGACGAATTAGAGAGGCCATCGAAATACACTGCCAGGCCCCCAACAATGAACCGCGACAACGGATACGAGCTCCCGGTGATCTACTAGGATGTTTTGTCACGTGGTTTTCACTATCCTAAATCACGTGACAAAACGATAACCTCCATCACTTGATAAAGATTCCACGACGGAGTCAAAAGCTTCTGGCTTACATAAAGTTTGGATCCTGTGTAATAAACCGTATTTGTTTCCATTCAATATGACAGGATGAGGCACCAATTTATTCACTAATATAAAGACTCATTTTTACAAGGTTAGACTCAACCTTTTGTAAACTCGAAACTAAACTGATAAATAATAATTTTTTCGGTCATGCCCGAGGCTGACTGAAAAATGAACAGATGGCCGAGAAGCGAAGCTTCGACGGCAACTGTGAAATTTTGAGGACAATCTCTCAGCCAAGGGCGTTACTGATCCTCCGATATACCAACAAGCCAGGAAGGGGTTATTTATTTTATAACCCTCCGACCGATTAGTTTCTACAACGCGTACGCTTTATTGCGGTAAAGAGGAAACATTCACTGAGGATCAAAGCACATTTGGAGCCAAACAAATCCACAGGCTGGTTAGTTTACTCGATTTTATTACATTGTCATTAGCTCTGAAAAGTTAAAAACCGAAAAAGTAACTTCCTTTCTTGTTTTTCTCTCATCAAAAAAAATCGGACGACGGATATCAAAATTGAAGACGGGTATCGCCTGGTCCTCCCCATTCCGATTCCGATTTTGTACCACGTGAAGAGTTTCGTCCAATGAGCGCTAATCGGTGGGTTATAATTAGATATCAACCCCCTAAGTGGTACCAAACCGAGGTTAAAGCCCTTGAAAGTACTAGCAACCCCATCACTTTTATATGACTGCCCCCCCTCACCCTTTTACCTTAGCAAACACGCTATTCTTGTGGACAAAAGCAATGCCAGGGTAGAGTGGTCTGTCTGTAACGTATTCAATGAATGTCTGTTCTCCTTCTGGAACTACTGTGTACCCGTTTATACTAAACACAACTGGAACTAGGACTTTTCCATTCCTGTATTGCTTATCTCCAAACATGACTGTGCATCGAATCACGTCACCTCGGCGGGTTTTAGTACAGCCTATAGGAGAGACGTTTTGAAACTTTTAGCATTTAACATCTAGCATCCGGCGCGTGCACTGTATGAATTGGTAGATTTTTATTACTTTGTTTGCATTATGTGACTAAGGTTTGTGTCACAGTATACAAAAGCTGGACATTTGAATAACAATTAACAAGAATTACTTGAGTTTCAAGCGACAGTGAAGAGTTTTTAAAACCTCATATGTTGAGCTTAGATTAGTCCTGGGATGGTCAATATCTCTGAGAAAGCGCGTCTCTTTCGCACATTTTGATCAACCGACAGTCAGCCGTGCATTAAATTCTTCAACTCAACATGATTCAGATTGTCTCTTACCTCAAAACAAATGAAAGCACCTTCAAGTTCACAACGTTAGAAACATGCCTTTTTTGATTGCTTGCTTGTTTGTTTGCTTGTTTGTTTTTTTTTTGTCGCGTCATGTTCACTTAGATGGCCAACAGTCAACCTTTATCCCCCCCCCTCCCAAAAAAAAAATACATTTTAATGTCAGGCAAAAATATTCACGAGAACATTTGAAACTCAGCTCGGGGCCCGCGTTTGTTAAATGCTAATTTTAATCCTTCATAGAAATGAATATGATCACTGGTTACCATACCTGTAGTGCTTTTTCCACTTAACCTTCCTGCATCGAAGATTCTACTGTCAAGTGTGCGATATCCCACAGTTCCTCGCTCCACTCCTGGCCACTTATCTGTGCCATAATCGCCAAACACAACTCCCAACACCAACCACTTGCTCTCACCACTTTCCAATAACATTACCTAAAAAGGGGAATAAAGTTGCATCGTTTGTTTGCCTGGGATTTCCTTTAACTGACTCATCCTTAGTCGTCTGTCTTATTGTCGAATCGCAAGTCGCAGGGGTTGATTGAAAGGAGAAAAACGCGTCTATTCTTTCCTCCTTCCCAACAACCCTCTTGCTCATTTTTCACGGGCATCTCCTAACCAAAGAAGCACTTGAATTTGAAGTCGATCTATTAGCCACCGTAAAGACGCTGAAAAGCTGTTGACTCAAAAGCTTTTGAATCTATTTTAGGCGACCAATTTACGTTGTATCAACATTAGGTTATGTATCAATCTTAGGTCAGGTATTGCATGTAGGTCAGGTATTGCTTGTAGGAAGGTTTTATTTGGTGACCGTCAGTAATGTTGAACACAACTCTCACAAAATTCCGTGACCTATAAATGTTAGTTAGATCTTAAAACTCGGTTTCATTGGTTAAAAATAGCATTTATAACATTGTAATATATTCCTAAGTATCTTTTTATGATTGTACTATAGCTCTGTAATTCAGCTAGATCAGCTGCAAACGGGTTTAATAAACGGTCTTTGTTATTTATTATTAAATGACAGCTAATTGAAGCATTCCACTCCCCAACAACGCAGTACTTCAGTTTCTGTAGCAACTAATCCGTTTACCCTAAGGTAGACAACTGAGGAAGAGTCAGTTAAAACAACATGACATAAATTGGCTTAATCTGCACTAAAAATGTTAAGGAGTAATCAGTGAGCAACTCATGGTAAATTTTATTGTCAGCCTAAGGAGAAGGGCATTGCATGGCAAAGCCAATCCGATTTGATAACTCAGTACAAATCGCAGCATTTATATAGTCAGCATCGAATTCACAAACGTGAGTGCTATTTAAGTCATTTAAATTAAAAATAATAGTCGAAACAACAGCTAGGAAAAGTCTGGAAATCACTGTTCGACAAGTTTTCTTTGAATTGTCAAGTACTGATGCCGGAATAGTAAAAACTTCATGCTGTTTTTAATATTTTTCCTCATTGTCTGTTAAAACTCATAGAACTTGTTTTAAATGTCGGGCCATTTTCTTGGGTTATATATTGATCGACCGCCAGTCAGCCATACATTAAATACTTCAACTCAACATAATTCAGATTGTCTCTTACCTCAAAATGGGGAAAACTGGGCGAAAAGGCAGTTCTATATATGGCGCCAGCAGTGCAATGGTTGTACGATGGGTACGTCAAACGGTAACTTTCTACGATAATAGATGGATGGGTCTTCCACGCCTTGAGATTAAAAAAAGTATTTCTGAATTCTTATCAACGACGGGTTTTATTTGCTTTTGCATTGCTTAATCCGCTGAGTTTAATGGAATCCCTTTTCTAAATAGATGACATACGTACGTATGAACAAACATGAGAACATCACTTTAATATAGATACAACAACACAGACCGTAATATAATAGGAAATAAGTACGTAGTCGTGTTACTGAAAGAGACATTGGGCCCTGTATTGGCGTGTAAGAGCACTGTTATGTTCAAAAGGGCTACTTAAGGACACGAGTAGGAGTGGGGAGGGTATTCCAAGGCTTCACCCCACTATTGTTATAATTACAAACGTCACACCATGCCACGGTGGATGGATGGATGGATGGATGATGGATGGACGAACGGACGGATGGATGGATGGATGGATGGATGGATGGATGGATGGATGGACGGATGGATAGATGACGGATAGATTGTTCGTCTGTTCTACTTGGGTGGGATAATTGGAAAGAATCGTAACCTCATTACTTCAAAATTACAGAACACTCGTAATACTGAAGCTACAGTATCATTATTATCGTCAGTACCTTTCGACCAGTGGGCAAAAGAGTTTTATCGCGGCCCCGCTGTAACGTGAAGGCTCTGTAAAGAAGCTGATTTATACCGCATTCAGTACTCTCTGAATTTTCTAGGATATTCTGAGTGGAGGTCACTATACCCCGAGCGGTCTTGCCGAGTTCATGTATAGCTCTGTCTTCAACTAAAAAATGAACGTAAAATTTTTATTCAGGATCGCTGTAGTCTGAACAAGAGATTCTTACTTGTTTTAATCCTACTGTTACTGTTTTTCCTTTTTCTATGTTAATTATATCATATTTTACTACCAGTGTTTCATTTTTTCCATGGACATAGTAAAACGCAAGTTTGTGATTCAAGTACAGACACAAATGACGTAATGAGCCACAAAGTTCTGCGCGCACAGTTCGCCATTCAGAAGATTTTTAAAACCATTTTTTTTTGTTGGGGTAACCGATATCAAAACAATGTATTAAACAAACAGTTCCCATACGGCCGTGCGAGTTTACTTTGATAACTCGAAGAGGATATAAAAAGGATCAGTCACGCTACTCTCCTGCGCTACTCTCCTGCGCTTCGTGGCATACTTTTTTATTCTTACTATGTTTGACGTCATTTGTGCGTTATCAGAATACACACGCACGGACAAATAGAATCAATTTTTTAAATAACATATTCTATATTTCAGGCATTCTCACCGTTTATTGATGATTTTCTACGTTTGAGCAAAATCTAAGATGGAGGCCACTTTGGCCGCCATTTTGGATGACGTAACAGGCCCCGACCAAAGCTGCACCTCCATATATTTACCTCATTTTGTAGAACACATCACAGGCTATCAAACACATTTTTCTTAATATTGTAACACGACAAAAACACAAGAAGGGTTTAGTCAACCCCCAATCCTCTTTTACCTCGGTTGGGGAGGGGGGTGGGGGTGGGGGTGAGTTTGCTTTTACTTCCAGGTGTGACAAGCAAACTAACAGTAGCAGCTCTCCGTGTTTTTTTAAATGCATTCTTCTTCCTTTTTTCTCCATTCATTTATATTTGACTTTCGTCCAGAGCCCTAATCCCCTCCCCCAAACACTTCTTGAAGGTTTGTAATCTAATAGCCTGTCAGAATCGAAAGAGAAGAGCATTCCTGCAATCTGTGAATTGTACTTACAAGTAGGTGGGAAGGAATCACCGTACTTGATTCTGTACTTATCTCGTAAATACCTTATTGCAATCCGCAGCTGTAAAAAAAATAAATAAATAAATAAATAAAAAAACAACAACACCCCCCCCCCCCCCAAAAAAAAAACAAATAAGAAAAAAAGTTTATTTGGGCTTCTGTAAAGAAACTTAGTCAATTCGTTATAATACAAGATTCTTTATTTGAAAGGCGTCCATGAGTCAGTGATAACGTCGTGTGATAGGGAAAACAAACAAACAAACAAACAAACAAAAACCCTTGTTATTAAACCACTAGTAAATTTTGCTATATTCTCCTGGCAACAATAAAAGGTGCGCAGATTATCAACAGAAGCCGAAAAAGAAAAAAATATCAAGTGAAGTTAATAACCAAACCAATAACCTTTAACAATAGCAATAGAATAAAATAAAATAAAAATTAAGGGAAATATTTTTACCAAAGAAAGATACAGGTGTTCTCCATTGTCCGACTGAATGTTGCGGTAGATATCGAAATCAGTTTTTGATTGATTGTAATTAATATTTTAATTTGCTGATTCAAGAATTCTAAGGGAGGATCTCTGTCATTTGGTGATTTCCTTTCTTCAATTATCTCTGTAGTTTTTTATTTGCTCACAAAATTTCGACAGCAATTTCAATTCGCAAATTAAGAGAATAATTATTCAGTCTTAATTACTACTCTTCCCCTTATTCATCCAAATTAGAAAAACGATCTCGTATCCTATTTACAAGGAGCGTAAAGTTCAACCTCGTCCCCAGGGCCTTCTCCTCGTTCAAACTAGCGGATCGGAGAAACCCCTGGCCAAGGCTGCTGAAATACTCCAAGAATCGGGGGTATCGTGTCACGTGATACATGATGAAATGGCTTTTTCGGAGGTTTTTCCAGCTTCTGGCGGCCCTGTTTGTTTTCTACAATCTGAAACTATTGTTCAAACGAAACGAAGACATTTTATCATGTTTATGTGACACAATTCTAACGAATCTTTGGAGCCATTTTGGCAGCCTTAGCAAGGGTTTCTCCGATCCGTCATTTTGAACGAAGAGAAGGCCCTGGGGACGAAGCTGCGTAAAGTTCAGTTGTCTTAACCACAGACTTACCCAAGCTTTCTGTCTAAATTTTCGGTTTGCTTCCGTTAAAGTGACAGCTGCTTTCTTCTTTCGAAAACCATAACAACACGAGGCGAGTGTTGATATGATATTGAATGGCACTGGTATGGGGTGATAGTTACAATACGTCAGAATTGTGACAGCTTTTTGGAATGCCCACTCCTGTCGCGAATTATTCTGAGAAGAAATTTTTGCAAAAATATTACTATTGTACATATTTGTGCGAATATATTTTGAAGCACGTTATTTTTCCGGTTTTAGAAAACGAAGTTTTTTTTAACCTTTTTATCTCTACTCAAGCGCGGTTCATTGATTGTGCCCGCCCTAAGTACCAATAATAACATTAAAGATATGACAATAGAACTGAGTGGGTGTACAGTGCTTCCAAAAACATTTCCAAAAAGAGATGATGACGCCACACTGGGAATTACATAATTTCCGAACAGGCCATCATTTTGGAGTGGTTGCTTTCTCCAAAGCTTCAAACTGTCAAAATTGACCGAAGAGTAGACAACGCAAGCAGTTTAAGGCCCGCGTTGAAACTCTGGGTGAAAAAAATGGTTTATCGACCGTATCTTCCACTAGCTCGCACAGAACAGCATGAAATTTTCCTGGAATATAAATATTAAATTTTGATTACAAGACAGATCACATTACCAAAATGTAAAAAAATGTCCAAAAATCACGAAATCAATTGCCAGCGAATTTGAGTTGTATTGATAAATGAAATAGAAATTAATCATACCAAACCTTCTACGTTTGGAATGAGTGTCCTAGATTTTAAAAAGGTAGATACATTGACGTTCAGAAGTGGAATTTTTTGAGAAAAGTTTACTTTTGCCAACATAACTTTAGTTTAGTAAGCTAGAGACGACCATTCCAAACGTAAAGGGCTGAAAATAATTAAAGTGCATCTAAAAGCTTTGTTTTGCGATGTTTTCTGTTAAATCCATTGGCAATTCGTCGAATCTTTACTGTTTATCAGAGCAACAGTCACGTGACCTTAGAGAATGCCTGGTACCCTTAAAATGTTAAGGACGCTGAGATTTGTCTAAGTGCCAAATTTCTGTTTTATTTTCGTGCTCAAGCCAAAAATATCGCGAATAAACAATTTTTCCTGGCTACTTTCTTGTCACCTAGGCCTTTTAAAAACTGCTTGAGCAAAACTAAGTTGTTAATGACCTGAAGCTGAGCCGATCTGCTTTGGTTTTTTTCTTTTTTAAACGGGGTACAGAAATGACAAGGAAATCCCTCAAGATATGCTTTGTTTTAGCTTGTCTTTACCCCGACAAAAAAGGGTTGTATCATTTGCGAATTGACCCATTTTGTTTACCACAGATTGCGGTATCTGACGTGTATACCTCGGCAATCCCAGGATTGCTTAAGGTGGCCGAACACAGTTTTCTTGTACCTTTGCGTTATTCATCGTTATTCTCAAACCACTGGCAGTTGGGCAGCCAAAATTGGTAAGATGCAAGTTCAACTAAAAAAGATTGTATCTTGATATGTTTTATTGGACAGAATGCCGTTGCCATGGCAACGCAGCTGGTAATAAACCGGCATTAAATAATGGGTTTGATTTATTTTCAGAAAATCCAGTCGTTAGATTTTTTCCATCATTTGTCTCTAGAAAACTCAGAGCAATACTGGCCTATTGACACTGGTCTCGTGAAATTTTGACAGAGAGACCTTCTGTAATTCTGTGTTTTGCGTTTTAACGTTTTCTGAACATTTTCTCTGTCAGGTTTCAATTTCTGTTTGCAGGCAAGCTAAGCGTGTTCTCAACCATTATTCTACCGAATTTCATTAAATTCTAACCAGCGGTTCCGTAGAAATCAGTGCATTTCCACTAAACCATGCAGTCACAATTTTCTGGTTGACTGCGCATGCGTTGCGTTTGAGAGGGTTCTTGATCTTTCTCGATCCATACAAACAATCCCAGAAAGGCAGGGTGTTTTCCAATAGTACTACCTTTAATACATTGAAAAACAAACGTTTTCACACATAACAAACTGTGTGCTTGTTAAGACGGAAAAGAAAAAAACGCTTACAAATTCTTCACTGAACAAAATGAAATGATCACTGTACAGGCGCCATGTTTGTTTTCCTTAAAGCTGTCAGCTTTGTGCGCGCGCTAATTCACGTCAGCAGAACAAATCGTGGAGCGCGCGCAAACTGTGTTCAGATACTTCTTGAGCTAGGATCTCTGCACCTTACACAAAAAGTAGAGGGTTAGTGTCTGGATATTCAAGGAGCAATATTCACAGTTGATTTTAAAAAACATAGTACGAAAAAAGGGAGAAGAACAACATAATAAAAATGTAAATTTGCTTACCTGGATTCGCTGGTACGTGTTAGATAGCAACGCGATCAGCATGTTAATTAGAAGAATGAGCGCCATGACCAAATATGCAGAATATAAAACATGAGCGAGTATTTCTGAAACTGAGTCAACTGATTTAAAGAAAGCCAAGCCATTTGATAACTGCAGTAATGACAAGCCAAGCTGAGTTGCTATTTTCCCAAAACTGAAAAATGAGAAAACGAAACAAAACCAAAATGAACATGTTGAAAGTTAAAAGGACACTAGGCAAATAGCGAACGTTTTAACCGCACTCTTTCCAACACGGCGGCAAAACGAGTGCCCGCGCGCCAACAACTCGTGTGCGCCTTTTTCGCAGAAAGTGGCGATTCAGATACTAAACATTCCTACCTTTTAATCCTTCTATGGTGGCTTAAAAAACGAACGGAAAACTAAGACCACTCAAGGCAATAATAAGGAGTGAAAATGACAAAAAAGAAGAACCGTTCCTACACTCACCAAAGTATTCTGGTTTTGTTGCAGATTCTGAAAGAAAACAAAAACGAAATAGCTGCACATTAGGCGCACACACCCCCTTCAGATCCTGACTACGCAATAGTTTTCTTCGCTGGTAGAGAGGCGGTTTCACTCTTTTCTTCGGCCGATTGGTAATCGTCACGTCACCTGTACAGCTGGATGCACTAGTCAGACTGACAAGAAAGTATGATTCCAGAGGCAAACAGAACAAAAAATGAAACTTATCAAAGCATTCAACACTGTTTACCACACGATTGCTAAATTAGAAGATAGTGGGACGAGAGGCGTTCAATAAAATCGATGGCAATTATGAGGATTTGAATTGTGGGTACCGATTTTCAAAGATCAATTGAATCAATAGGTAATAATAAATAGTAATTGATTACATCAATTAGATCGATTTCCTTTCAATAACAAATTTTCTTCGATTGGGCACGCCGGGTTACATTCGGGACAGAATATAAAAAACATGTGGCATACTATGTAAAGCAAGACATCACATTTCAGCTGCAATACTAAGAACTATACACTATACCTTAATTTATCCTTATTTACACTATGGTTATGCGGTGTGGGCTAACACGTATCAAACAAGACTGAAATCAATTGTCAAACTTCAGAACAATAATTTGAGAACAATAAACTTCTTTCATTTTAGAAGTCATACACAACAAATATGTAACAATTTAGCTATTTTACCTCTAGAAGATATAAAGAACGAAACAACAGCTATATGTACTCATAAATTCTTAACAACTTGCTACCAAGGGTGTTCAGTGATACGCTTTTTCAACTCAACAAAGGATTACAATGATTAAGTATCAATGCAAATCCACGTGACACATGTTGACTAATAATTACACAAGAAGTTGGCTAGGTTGGTCATTAACTAATTGCACAAAACATACTACAAAATAAAAGGTTATAAGATTTGGAGTAACCTCCTAGCAGGGTTCAAAATAGCAGCCGGCACTTTGGACACTCTTGCCGACGATTTTTCACCCAAGACATAGAAAAAAAAATGCCATCCCATCCCTTGATGGGCAAAATCAACGTCCCTGGAACGTCTCAGTAAACATTTCATATAAGAAAGTAATGCAGCCATCAAACACTTACACACATACCAAAAGTGAATTGGATGACGTTTTAAAAGCTTTCTAAATAACAATCTTAATAAAAAACAACAACAACAACAACAACAACAAATTACAGAACGTTAACAATTAATGTCTCGATTTTTGTAAGTCAAGACTTCATTCTAGCGACTATCTCTATTTGCCGACACTTTTTTTTCCGGCGTAGTTTCATACGTGATCAACAACGCGACTTTTGAGGAAATAGGCCAGACACGGGGTAGCAGCGCCGCAGCAATTCAGTTCTCTTTTAGGAACCGGGTAAATTGTCATTCACGATCTCTTTGTTACCAATGCATCTTCGATCCTGTTCCACTTAGCACCTTGTCGCTTTTATCGTGTGATTTCTCCTTCTCGTCCAATTTAATTTGTTAGAGACCAAAGGAAATGTGCCGTCGCGCTGAAAATCAGTGTCACTGTTGCGGCATTTATCATTTTCAAAGGCCTGATCTACATGTAATTTGTGAAACGCCAGCGAGGGACCCTGCCAGTCCGCCGTCAACGAGATTTCCATGCTCAAGAGAAAAATCGAGCAGTCAGAAACGTCGATAGTTAAACTTCAGGCCCACACAGAAAAGGGCACATGCCCAAGAGACTTGCATTATGTCGCAAAAGCAAACATCACTCCTGACGAGGAGTTTAAGACAGAAATAAACTCCACAAAGAAAGAGGTAAAATTCATAGACGCTCTAACCAAGTTTCATTATCGCCGCGTTGAACGCAACAATGATAAGTTGTGAAGAGCGAAATCTAATAAATCTAGGTCAAAGAAAACACTGAACGGGCTTAGCATAACGCCACGTGCTCAGTTAAACAGCAGTACAAATGTTCTACACTCTTCTATAACTGGAGTGGAAAAGGAACATCGATGACGTATTCTCGCTGTGGAATGTTGACAAAAAGGAGACAGAAGAGTTTATTGTCCTAGCAAACAGTCACCACCCGACAAGGAAATTTACGGCTGAAATCTCAGACAAAAAATAAACTTCCTGCATACCACTGTTTTCAAAGGCGAAAGATTTAACAAGCAAGCAATCCTTGATATCTGCACACATTTTAAGCCCACAGAAACTGTCCAGTACACTCTTTTCTCTTCCTGCCACCCACCAGGGGTTAGAAAAGGGTTAGCCAAGGGTTTATCAGCGAAATCTTTCGTTGAGAATATCACCCAACTCAAAACACGCCTCCCCGTGCGAGAGACTACCCCAGCAGTCTAGTAGAAAGGATAACGTCCGAAGTCAAATTCAGCGAAAGGAAGTCGGCACTTCAACAAAGGGGACAGTGCGGAAAAATTCTGCCTCTCGTAACAACGTACCTCCCAGCTGTGCCTAATTTTAAGAACACCCTTATGAGCAAATGGCAGTGCAGAACAATTCTGCCTTTCGAAACAACGTACCACCAAGCTGTGCCTAATTTATGAGCAAATGACACTTAATAAAAATCAACCATTGCTAAGAAAAATATACAAACACATTAGCACGAGCATATGAGCTGCGTTTGGCCTGTCAACACTTTATTCCATACTTGGGATAGGTGCTTGTTCATTCTTGTTAACAGCCGGCTAAAAATCAGCCTTACGAAAAAAAGCCGTCAAATTCAGGCTGAAAGCTCTGATTTTATTTTGAACCCTGTCCTAGGGAAATTTTGCAATCCAGAACGTTGTACATTTTCAAGAATACGTAACAAGAAGAATAGAGAAATAATTAGAGATATCCTCTGATTCAATGTTAAATGTCTTAATAGCTTAGTGTGACAGTGTTGTGTAACAGGTGTTCTCTTCGAAAAGCCCAAAAGGGTTTGTCGAGAGCTCCTGCTCCCCAGTCAACAAGCTGTAATAAGTACAAAGCATTGTAATATGGTTGCTGGGGCGAAGAAACACTAATTTGATTGATCCTCAAAAGTAAAATACCGTATTTTCTCGATTAAATGCCGGACCCCGAATAAACGCCGAGTATAAAAGAGGGAATTGTAAATAAACCCGTCAGATGTTTATTTGTTGCATAATAAACTTAAGATTTAAGGGCAAAATACACGGCTGCGAAGAAAAACGAGTAATAAACGTACCTTTCTTTAAAAATGGCGGACCCGAATAAACTGCTGATTCAAAGAAACGCCGGGTCCACCATGCCAAGGTTGAAAGAACTGCCGGGGGCGTTTAACTGAGAAAATACGGTACAACACACATTATAATCATAAAGACAGAGATTTGAACTATAAAACTTACGTGGACGTTTCGGTGTCCGCTTCCAACATCGAAGTTTCAGCTACAAATACTTTAGTTATTATGCTTGAAAAAGCCAGAGTGATTACGATAAAATGTAGCACTACTACAACGGCCTCTCTGATGATGTGAAACAAAGCGATTTGGATGGTGCCAACTTCTTCAAATGTCTCCAAAATAGAACCAAAAACTCTGAAAGTGAGTAGCATCGTGTTGAATCCATAAAGATATCCTGCTATTTCCAGAGCTCGGTTGTTCGCATCTGACTCTGACACCACCCAAGTGACAATTCTCAGTGGGAAGATCGCACAGAAAAACATGGAAAGGATTGTGAGGTCAAAAAAGTTCCAACGATCTCTGTAAGGAAAAATGTCGAAAAACATCTTGTGATGACGACTATACGAACAAAATTATTAACGTGACAGTTGTTCTTGGAAACATAAATTGAATTTAATTCAGTACCTAATTTGTTAAGAAGATTAATTTCATAAGGAAATAATAGTTTCTGGGAGGAGGGGGGAGGGGCAACGATATTTTTTTCAACTGCCCAAAGCAAAACAACAAGACAACAGAAGAATAATACGTGCTTCGTACGGGCAAATGCGGCAACTGTATGAAAATGCTGCAAATAAATCTGCCCAAAAGCCTGGTTTCAATAGCGACGCAATACCAGAAACTTAAGCAAGGTTGATTAGAAGAGCTTTTTGTTTGTGTTTACTTTGTTATTCTACGTGCTCACTTGCTCATTTATATTGTTTGTCAATCATAGTTGATTGTTTTTGTAGTGACCTATCAAATGTATAGCAGTACCGTATTTGTTGTCAGTAATCAATAAGTAAAAAATCGAAATATACTTAATGCATGTATTTAACTTGAATATATAACTTTTAAAAGGATAAAACAATTTCCTTTGTCTTCTAGCTTGCGTTTGTATTAATGTCGCGGTGATTCCTCATGAAAACCAAACATGAAGAAAGGGCGTTTTACATATGTTATTGTTTATGCCTGTGTGGCTGTCGTTTTCACCAGAAGAACGCTCATGTTCGTGAAATCCAAGAGAGGATAAAGGAGTAAGAGAGCTACTCCCTCATATAGATCCTATCCCCATCCTAATCCCTCTGCTGTTGTTTTTTTTTGTTCGCAACAAATGGCGGGAAATTCAAATTTTAAAGAACTTGTTGAGTTTAAAAGCAATTACCCTGAATTTTCACAGCAATGTAGAACTCGTCATTTTGTAAAATTTCATGACTTTAATTTCGCCAATTATGACATGTTTTGCCGGTTAAATGACGTCACAAATGTTGCTTTTAGTATTATGGGATATCTTATGTCAGTTTCTGATGACCTTGTTACACAGATCTCAAAACTGAAGAAAATAATGAAATATGTTTATCCGCTCAAAAGATATAACATTTTGAAATTTTACTTCTGTTACTAAAAATAACTTGAGGGATTAGGATGGGAATACGGCCTATATGGGTGATTAACTCTCTTACCCCTTTATCCTTTCTTGTGAAAACCAAGCTTTAGTGACAAGGCTACTATGTACCTGAGGTAACTCCATAGTGCTTTTATTTTCATTTTCTCCTCTTGAGAACGTTCCACGTCTGCAATTTGCTTGATTTCTATCAAAAGGCGGCCAAAGAGGAATAATGAAATAGCCCATTCCAGCCAGCTGAATGCAAGTTGTGACGACTCCACACAAATTGCAAAGTGTAGTCCTACCAGGGCCAGGTAGCTTAACGTGTCCCGAAGAAAAATAAAGTACGGAATCGTGAAATAAACCATGTATTGCTTGTATATTCCTGCAGACAAGTTTGATAAAATAAAAGGTTACAAAAGAACGTGAACATTACACCTCGTCTAAGACGTTTAACAAAACAGAGTGCTTCATACTGTTTCCATGGAAGCATGGGGTCCTCTAGGGTGCAGCGAGGTTATCCTTTGACAAGGTC
This sequence comes from Siderastrea siderea, assembly GCA_964030785.1. NCBI lineage: Eukaryota > Metazoa > Cnidaria > Anthozoa > Scleractinia > Rhizangiidae > Siderastrea > Siderastrea siderea. The sequence continues at coordinate 1,644,448 of OZ034970.1, forward strand.
ACGGAGGCGTCATAGGAGAGTGTTACAGTAAAAAGTATCACATTTGTTTTTCTTTATTTAGCCCTAAGAGGAGAAGTGTGGAGAGGGGGGGTAAGGTATTAAAAATTTTTTCGTGTAGAGGTGGGGTTCATTAGAAGGACGGGGAAGAGGGTCTTAGAGGAGGCTGCTTCTTAACTGAATTGGGAAAGACAAATAAAGGAGGGAGCGTAATAAATCCGTTAATAACAAAAGTATTTCTAGAGGTATGAACTCAAGTTTAACATACTAATGTAGCGGTATAAGTCGGGTTACTCACTTGTGGACTTGGTGAATTCTTCGTAAACTTTTAAATAGATGAAACGAAACAATAAAAACATGTTATGGTGAATTCGTTAGGAGCATTAATGCGTGCATTGTTAGCTAGTCTATTTTGGGGACTTGGTGCTATCTTACGTCATTCAACAACCTTCTTTTTATTCTGTCGAGTTGTTCACGGCCAACCAGAGAACGGTCTTATCTACTATAATAGTACGGGGGTGATCACCGGCAGCTATAAATAAACGGAAAAGAGCAAGGCTCTTTCTGTACAACATGGGAAAATGTGGTAATTTAATACATCGACGTTCATTTGCTCACCGTCTATGGATATAACATGGATTCATCAAATGACCAGATGCTAGATTGCTTATTATTATATAGACAAGAGTGTTTTAGTGGAAAATATACCACTCGTAAATTTCATACGAAACTACATCCGGGACTCGAGTGGCGTATTTTCCATATCCTCACTAGTGAGGATATCGCTGACGTCATTTCCCCACTTTTACACTGTCTTTTGTGCAAAAACACTCTTGTCTATATAATAAAAAGAAAATTACACGGCGGCTTGAAGCCTCTATATAGCTGGCGTATACATGGTGTACATTCTGACGAATACATACCGTATTTAATCGATTAAGCGCCGTGGCGCTCTTTGAATTTTTTAAGTGTTTCATGTGCGGCGCTTATTCGGGGGCGGCATTTATTTGAGGGCCTCGCTCCTTAAAAAATGTTAATGATAACAAGCACATGTTCACAAAAAAAATGTCTACTTAATCTTTACTTTTTTTTAGCTTGGTTCTTCCAACAATTCAGTCTGGTGATGCTTCGATTAAGCTCCGCATTGTTAACCGGCCGTCGCCATGGCGACCGCCGGTTTATAAAATGGACACGGTTTTTGGTGAAAGCAAGTTGGTTTAACATACGAAGAAAGTGCTGTAAAGCTTGTGGTACGGGTACTCAAGAGCGGTACTGTCTTATATAAGACGCATGCGCATGTCAGTCTTCTGAATGTTACCTTCCTATGTTTTTGTCTTTTAACTTACAGTATTTAAGATATGAACGGCGAAGGGTTGTTTAAGTTTGGGGGTTTTGTACAGTACAGCCCAAAAATAATGCACGCGCAAGAACTTCTTTTTGCGTCCGCAAGCGGAGAGCTTCTTGCGGCTACTTGCAGGATGCCTGCACTTGAATACTGTAAGCCGCAAGAACGTCTTTGCGTTTAGAAGTTAAAACCGCAAGAACTTCTTTGTGGTAAGATATCTGGACCGCAAGTAAGCGCAAGAACGTCTTTGCGCTAACATCTTAAAAACCCGGAACCCGGAGAAGGTAAAAAAGAGACCACTTTGTAGAGCAAGGCACGTTCGAAATTGGCTGCCTTTGTAACTTGCAATCAGTTGTTTATTTGGTCCCTTGTAAGTTTTTTTCTTCGGTTTTGAATTTTTTATCCGATAAAGAGTTCACTAGGTTCTGAATTTGACACTGGTCGCCTTCTATGTTATCTTTTAACGGCTAGGGAGAAACGAGACTCAAACGAAGCACGCGTATGTTATTGTTTATGTGTCCCAGAGTCCCAGACATGCGGTAAACTTAGCGGCGCGAAAGATTTCGCTCGATTTATTTCACTTAAATGAGGAACAATGGCAAAGCACAGTCCATCAGTCACATTATTAAAGAACCGACATTCACCTGTTCAGTGTTGCTGTACTTCCACCAACATATTAAACTCGGACAAATACTTTTAATTAGTTGCGCTCACACGTGTGAGAAATGAACATGGTCACTCAGATGAGAAGATGGAAAAACACATTATGTTTGTAAAAATAGTTCCACTCATTACGCTGAAGTCGATATCACATTTTAAATCTTCGAAGTAAACCAAAAAAGTCTGAAGGAAACTAAAACTCCGCGATCTGAAAGAAATTCGGCACGTCAATTCTAACCTGAGTAAACACAAATCTGCCGTATGCAAATTTGGTATGATTTGCTTGAATGACATTTTGTAACGCAATGCATGAGCAGTTCTCTAAGCCGTCAAGACAGCAAGCCCCGGGCAGCAAGCTGTGTCGAAAGGCGAATGTGTAGTTGAAATCATATGTCTATGCTATTTCTTCGAGTATCCCTTTTTTGCTGGGAAATTAAACTGGTAAAGATGCAGGGATTCTTGGTGACTTCACCCACGCGATAGCATGACATCCTGCATGTGTAAGTCTTGTCTTGCCTGTCAAAGAAGAGTTCGCGCAGTTTGCCACAATTATAGCTTTTGGACCTTTTTGTTTCTATTTCTTGGATGGAATAAAAAACTGAATTGAGTCAGTTCTGAGTTGAACCCGTATCATTGTATCTGAGACACGCTTAAAAAAATTGTTCATGTTTTGTCATGTGCCGGAGATCATGTTTACCGGGTGTTTATCTTCCAGTCGGAAAGCTGGCGGATATTCCATTTCGTGATGTGAATTTTCTTCGATACTTCGGTTGTTCGAACATTTGCTTCCTTGATTTTTTGATTAGCCTTGTGAACTTTCGCTTGACTTGGCGAATTGTCGCGCCAACACGCCAACACGCCAACACGGCGAAAAATCGCTCGAAAGCTCGGTGATATTTCAAAGAGAATAGAGCGCGAGATTCGCTCTCATTCCTTTTGCAATACCTCACACTAACACGAGCACTACAAGTTTCTTCGGCTGGACCCTCAGTACTTCTTGCGCCTTCTTGCGGCTTGCGGTAACATTAGTAACTTCTTGCGGCTAGATTTTCAACTTCTTGCGTTTCGAATGTTCTTGCGGGTAAACTGTAAAAACCTAGCACTTTCACTTCTTGCGCGGGCTTGCGTGTTCTTGCGGCGCAAGAACTTCTTTCGCCACTTCTCGCGCGTGCATTATTTTTGATAGGATTGAATGCGAAAATAGGATTGAATGCGAAATTGACTGTGTTGTCTGATCTAGTTAGTGGTTATGGTGAAAATTTTTTTAGCGCAGGAGTTTTTTTTATTGGGATTGACATTTTGAGGGGTGTAAAAATGTGGGAGTCAGAAGGATTTGTGAATGTCAGCAGCATATCACGCTTCTGTGAATGTGATTTGCTTTGAAAGTTGCGTTTTGCGTGAGAGGCTGTTTCCCTTGGCGTTTTATGGGGTGGGGGGGGGGGTGGTTTGGGAAGTGGATTGTAAGGTTTCTGATTGGCTAACTTGTATTTCGCAGCGGACAAAAAGGACAGTTGCGTTTTGCCGGCGTGGGCTAGGAAGAGAAGGAATTGGTACTAGTATGATGATGCAATATTAGTTGATTGCACATCAGTACATGATAGTTCTTGTGAACGGAGAGAAATGAGTGTTTATTTGAGGCGAGAAGTTGATACGAAGGAATCGTCATTAATAAGAAGATTAATTAATAAGGCAGGTGTTACGAGTCTTTTTGCATTGAAAGAACGAAAATATCTGAATATTATCGACGGATTTGTGTGGTTTGCGTGTGGTGTTCGCTAAAGGCTACGAGCAGTCTCACTTTCCGTTCAGAGATAGATAGTGAAGGAAAAGAAAAACAGGCGAGTGAGCGCGAAATCGATTGCGGCTCGACAGGCGCGTTAGCTTTCAAAGACGTGGGCGACTTTCGTCCCCGCTCGCTTGTTTACCGGGTTAGCAAACTGGATTTAAACATCACGTCATGAGATATCTTGACGTGCCCCATACTCTGACGATCTGCTCGAGCTCGTGTTTATCAAGCGTTATATTTTGATTCTACTGCTATGTTCACTGTTTGTATTTAAGGTCTAGGCACAACAGTAAATACTTCGTCGTCCCTGTGTGAGCATTCTCAGTTGTGGACGAATTCATATCGACATTCAACGTTTGAGTGATTTTGCGTTTTTCAGCACAAATAAAGCGATAAGAAAGATAAGCTGAGTCATCAGAGTTTAAACATTACGTCATCCAGTACCGCTATAGTCAAAATATTGTGTCACACAATCACACTTTTCGTCACGCCGGTTCGTAAAAAAAAAAAAGGATCGCGCTAACATTTGTGAAACCTAGGGGTGGGGATGGTCAGAATGGCCGGTTAAAATGCCCAACGGGCTTTCTTGTTGTGAATAAATGCGGCGCTTATACGGTAGTGCACTTAAAGATACGTTGATCTTAGCGCTGGGATGCTGCAAGCTAGTACTAGAGTCAAATTGAACTCTAACTTTAGTAACTCGCTTGCAACGCACAAGGATGTCACCAGCATGCTCTTTTTATCAAACTTACCCGACTGTTATCAAACCGACAGCGGTCTCATGGACGTGATACACAAATCGCTGACTTTTTGTTTTCTTCAAACAGCCCACTCTACCCAAAACCATCAATTTCACGAAGGTATCTGATTAAGCCTGGGCAAAAGGCCTCGAGCTTGCTCAGAGTGTGCTCAGTATTATTTGTGGTGATTTTGATCTGTCATCTGATTACAAGTTCATCAAGTTTAACTTATTACGTAGTCATGAATGGTAGTGAAAATACTCACATCTGGACTGGAAAATTGCTTCTGATCTAAACTCTGTTTTGTTGATGAAACAAAAGAATAACAAATATTACAGGTAAGTTGACTGTGATTGTCCGGGCGAGTCTAATCAGTCTAGTCCTGGAAACGACCGCTACTCCTGTAGACTGCGAGTAGTCTCTAATTTTGGCGATGTCGGCGCTCCCTTCGCGTCGCGTCTCCTCGAACTTTCGCGCGCGCGCGTGTGTATTTTGCCCGCCCCACAATCACAATCGCCAAAATTAGAGACTACTCGCAGTCTACTACTCCTGTCGGTGACTAACGCTTCCACAACCTTGGCAGAAGTTATCAGCACAGTCAAACTGAAAAGTGTACCGTCAGTTGATAGTATTTAGTCTGGTTATTGACCTGGTTTCTCAGTCAGTCGCAATGTTATTGGTCGTTAATGTCAGTTATGCCAAACGTTCCTGACTGTTAACTCTCTGAAAACGTGATTCGTGCGTTTTTACAACAATTCTGGTTCAACCACCACTGCAAAGATCCCAGTCTCGCTCCGGCCGGACTTAGACTTGCGTCTCTGTTGAATTGAACACTTAACACGCCATCTAGGTTGTCGAAGCCAACTGGGGACGATCGATCAGGGCAGGAATTACCGACTGTCATATAAGACTTATTCACTACTACAACAAGCTAAGTCAAGGACTGGACCAACCTAACCAACCTGTACTGGCTGACTTGCTTGATACGACACTGACTATTGACATGAATTTATGAAAAACATACATATGAACTGCGGTATTAACGTGAAATAAAACATGTATGCATTCCAAAGGAAAACCGAAAAAAAAAAACAGACAGACAACAAAAACAAAACATAACAAGCAACAAAGCAAACAACAAAAAAAGAAAACAAAAATTCAGAAACAAAGGAACGAAAAAGGGGGCAGGCGCGACCCCTGTTTTCTGACGTATGGTTTTCTCAAATTCTTTTCGGAGTGCAATCCAACGAAATTTCCAGTTTACGGTTTTCCGTGTGGATTCCAACATTGTTAGATGAAATGTACTTGATTTCACCAACTACAGTCCAAATAGCACCCGCATTCGTAACTGCCATTTTAAATAAGCTAATCGAGCACATGGTTTGACCTGTTAGGCACATGCTCATAGTGGAAACGTCTACCGCTGTGCAACCAAATTGATGATTTCAGTAAACGCAGTTTAAAATCAACACTAAAATTAGGTCTCAAATACATGGATTTGACATCTGTTCATTTGCAACCAATTTTAGGTCTTCTTTAAGGACTATTTTGTTGCATTTTTATGAGTTACGGGACTTAAAGTGTATATGACACGAAATGTTTTTCTTCGGTCTTCGAGAGTCTGATGTGTATAAAAAACGATTCTAAACCTCAAACCTGTCTAAAATTTTTAAAAACCTCTTTTTTCGCGGGCAAAAGACCCTATTTTTCACTTCAAAACTGTCCGAGGACTGGGACCGAATTTACCGCATAGTGACGTCAATTGACTTGATTGCGTTCCCGCGAATGCAATGTTTTTGCTGCAAATCACCTCAAAATGTTGACTTGTTCTGCAGTATCGGGGTTCTTTTCGAAACTTCCAAGACCTGCAGTGAGAAAGCACAAGTAGGAGAAAAAATAGAGCTGTTTTAGGTCTTATCAAACCACACAACGACGAACATTTGCGATGCCTTCTCTTCTTTCGTACTGTGGCAAGGATGCTGATCTCAAAGTCGATGATTTATCCTGATTGTACATCAGTGGAAGCACCTCAGTTATGAGATTTCTTTGTTGAGTTCTTTTAGGGTTTATTTAGAACATCAAAGCCCTTGTGTTCACATAAACAGCTTACTCTTTCCATCAACCTAAGGAGAACCGAAAGTGCCGATTGTTTTGATGTTTTAATACCGCAAGAATGTCCTCGTTCTTATAGAGAGTGCGCTGGATTTTCGATTCATTTCGATTTAAGAACGAGTTCCCAGCCGCATTTATTCCCAGCCTGGCCTTAGTTTCAGTGGTTTCTGCAGCAAGCAAAAGTGTTTGTACAGAGTGTAGAGAAAGCCAATGACGAAATCGTTCTGTTGATAATATGGCCGTACGCAATGTACTTCCAGGCCAGAAAAGACATTTATTTCCACTGTCGTGCTATCCTGCAATTAGAATCTATATACGCTTTACTTTAAAAACGGCACTGATACTGACTTCGGCTCGCATGCTACTTGCCATGTCACTGGCTGATTCAGCAAATATAACAGCTTAAGACTGTTGCTATCTAGAGTATCAAAATTAGGGTATTAACACTAATCTTGGCTCAGTAATTTTTCAAACAACTCAGTACCATGAAGCTAAGGCAATGTCGCATTTCGCATTAAAATACAGTTCATTTTGTTTTGTTCTGCAGTAGGTATGGTTTTCCAATATTGTAGAACTGTTATTGAATCATGACCATGTTCATTAGCTTTTAAAATAACTGGTTTCCTTGAGCTTCTTAAATAGCTTTTGGTGTTTCTAATACCACAGAAGGGGAGCACAGCACATCAAACTCTTCTAAAACTAACAGTTAATTATAAACAAACCAACAAGAATTGACAATTGACGAGTAAATTTGCATATCAATAATAGATATGCTTTATTATAAATCTATGTCTATCTTAATGCATGACATAAACTGTAAAACTGCTCCTTCGAAATTGTTAGATCGTTTTACTTGCGCAGATTCTGTTCATTCCTATAATACTAGATCTGCATCCGCTGGTAGATTCTACATAAAACATTCAAGACTAAAACAACAGAGCCACTCGTTTTCACGTATCGCATGTAAAATATGGAACGGACTCCCAGAACATCTTCGAACAAAAAACAAAACCTCCTTCAAAAAATGTCTTCAGCAAGTATTACTGCAGCGTTTAGAACACGAGGAGAATTATGTCGATGTTCACACCTTAATTCTAAACATACCAAGCTTTCGTTCGCTCACTACCAACAGTAATTAAAATATATTAAAAAATTAAGAATTTATAGACTTATCCATGCATCCTTATTTATTTATTTGTAATTTCTTTCTTTTTTTCACATATGTATATATTTTTTTATGTTAATTACTTGACTTGCTTTCTGTAATTTCTCTATTCATATATGTATCAATTTGTAACAGTAATGACTTTATTAACGTGTCAAACAAAAATCTAGCAGAGGCGATTCCCCACTGCTAATAGAGGACACCTAACTTTCTAACATACAATCTAAAAATACAAAGCGAATTAGCATAGAGTCAAAACTAGAAACTACTGACTTCTTTCGTTCTATACTAATGTAAACACTACCCGCCCAGACTAGCTACTGCTATTTGCGGGATAGTGTAGTCCTTTTTATTTTACTTATAAAATTGAATAATATATAGATTTAGCCAAGCCTAAAAGCGGAACTCCATATCTACCGGTTACCATCGGCCGCCTATAAATTCTTCAGAATTTTAAGACGGAATCCATCAGGTAATCGAGTAATCAGTGGACAAAAATCTTGTACCAGGATAATTTAAGGTATATCGCATTCTTTTTTACATTTTTTAAGAGCTACAGACGTAATAAGTTACCTGTAATAACACCAAAGACAATTTCTTATGGGAGCCCGTGAAATTAAATTTCAAATTTCACAGGAATTGTGTAAACACAGGTAAAATAGGTAAATTCTTATGCGTAACATTTCATTTTGTGAAATTTGAAATTTGTTTTCTCGGGCTCCCATAAGAAATTGTCTTTGGGGTTATTACAGATAACAAATTACATCCATAGCTCTCAAAAAGGTAAAAAAGAATGCGATATGCCTTAAATTATTCTGGTACAAGGTTTTTGTCCTCTGAAAATTAAAATTACTCAATTTCCCAATGGATTCCGTCTTGATCTTGTTTACTGTTATTAACTTAGGTACTTGACCTCGTTAATTACTGTATAGTTTTATTAAGCGTATCATTTTAGTATAAACTTAGAGTTATAATTCTGTTTCGTGATTCAAGCAAATCTAGTTTATCTATTTGTGCTTTCACTTTAAGTTCGCTAGGCAAATTCATTTAATCGTTTATCGGCATTTTTCGTTTGTTTTGATTGCTGTTATTTTATTTGTCGCTTTGTATTTTGTAATTGGAGACGCGTGTTCGCTTCGAAACTACTAGAAATTCTCTTTTGGTTTTGTTTACAGATTATTGCACAGTGTTGCACACATTTGACACATTTTGTCGTAAATTCAATCTGTTTATTGTGAATAACTTTGATTCTGTTTTACAACTGTCAATTGGAAAGCTATGTTCTTCTAATTCTGTTTGGCAAACGGATACGCTTCATTCGTTTTAAAATACAAAGGTCATGCTTTAGGTCAGAATTATTTGTTCGCAAATTAGTACTTTTCTGCTCGACTTATAAGCTTGATTTTGCTCTAACCTTACATCCATGAATGTAGAATCCTGTTTTTCATCATGTTATGGCCGCTGGATACCATTTTACTGTAAAATTATCCACTGTTTTCAAGAGTTATTTTACCGCTACGCGAGTCACTTGTGCAACACGCGCCAAAAGACTTACGCGATTCCTCGCACGCCATTGGCTAGAAGCTGCGCAAAAATTGCTACATGCAAGAATGTCATGAAATGCGACGTACGTACGGACGCGCCCGCGAGTCATTCCGCTTGCCAATGACCATAAAAAATTGCCAGCATGCCTCTTAGGACGCCTCTTAGTATGGGTATGGGGCTCCACTCTTGCGGCCTTCGGCCGCAAAGGAGTTTCGCTATAAACTTTGAACTTTGAACTATGGTCTCCATATTGACTATATTGACTCCTTCTCAAACAATTTTCCTATGAACAGTGGAAATCAACATCGATCTTCATCAATAATAATTATTATCTTCATCAATAATAATCATTACTAACTGGTCGATTACCAAAGCATATGTATCACTCAGACACAGTGATGAGGATCCATACATCCCTTGTAGATACTTGTAGATATTATTTACAGCAGCTCACTCCCCCCCCCCCCCCCCCCGCCACACACACACACACACACACACACACACACACACACACACACACACATGCACAAACAGGTTCCTGACGCAGGGCTGGCTGCGCAAGGTTTATCTGCTTAAGCCTGATTCTGATGGAGAGAGGTGGAAGCCCTGTATGGAGCACCTAAATTAATACCATAGTTCCTAATAACTGGGGACAGCGTTAAAGCTTAGGGCATTTGTGGCATCCTTAACAACATTGGAAATCACCAGTCAATTTTTACTTAGGAATAACTATTGTGTTTGTAACATCATGTCAGAGTGTACCTGTTTGGTCACAGCCAACAAAGAGTGGCAGCACAACAACAACAACAACAATTTATCTAAGTATTCCTATATGGGAAGTTTCTAAAATAGTAAATTAACTACAATGTAATGTATCGTTTTTGTTGACAATAGGTCACAATCATTGCAACAGAAGGAATGTCCTTCTGTCATCATCACTTGATCTTCAATTTTGATAGTCGATATTTATTGATCTATCAGAACCACCACCAAACATAAAGCAACAAGAGATAATTTTTTTTATTATGAATATTTATACTGCGCACTAGCTAATCACGTCACATTAGCCAAATACGTCACATTAGCTAATCACATGATATTTTGGCGCGCGAGAGGGCAACACTTTTGAAGTCAAATTTGCGCTATTTTCACCGCGAAGAAAGTACGTTTGAAAAGTTTGATGCCGGTTTAAGGAGGGTCGCTCTTACAGATTTTTCCCTAATTTCGCATACAAGTTGTGTCGGTTGAGTAGTTCAAATAGTTCAAGTTTCGTCACAAAGTGTCTGATTGGTTCTCGAGATATTCGACATTATTTAATATGAGGTGTTGTCCATTACCGTTGCTATGGTGACAGCTGTTGCTAGGAAACTAATGAGAAAGTAAACTTTGAGAACATATACTTTGGTCATAAGTTGAAAAGGTGGTGTAGTATCAAGGAAATCGAAGTTTATCTTCTATGCGAAATTTTGATTTCTAAAGATACACTCCAAGGCCAAAAAAACTGTTGCGAGCCTCCTTAAAGCTTAGCATCGTTTTTTATACACATAAAGCAATCAAAAACCGAAGAAAAAATTTTCGTGTCATATACACTCAAACAAGAGTTTCAAATGATCTGTAGTTTCTAAACGACACCTTTCCCATTTCCATTATATGCTACTTTTTTCTCAGCCCCAGTGCCTCAAATCCCATTTTCCAGCGCTAAAATAGGCATTTTACCCATTCAGGAACCTATTTAAAGTTTTACTGATGGCCTCACTGACAAACTAACAATAACATTGTGCCCTAATTGACCAATAACCAAGGGCTAAACACTATTAGTTGATGACACAATTCACTTTGACTCTAGTGATGGCTTTCGCACAGGTTGTGGAAACATCAGTCACTGCCATCGACAACAGTTCTTTTCTTTAACGTAAATGCAAAGGAAAAGATGGTCGTTGTAAACACTTTCAAACACTCTGTGCACCACACAAGTTTCAATGTCATAGCTCTAAAACCCTTTGAATTACAAAGGTACTTCCCGCCCCAGTCTCCACATAGACTCCCCCCACTCCCTTCCATACCAAAAGACTTAACCAATCCTGATCTGATTTATCACTTACTTGGAAGACTGGACATGAGGTTCTCCTGCCTTCGAACGTCCAGACGTCCCGCTATCCATCCTGTTCAAGTAAAGAAGCGAAGGTAAAATGGTGTTAATATCAAAGCGGAGAGACAAGTACTCTCAATAGTTCTGTTCAATTTACGCTTGCAGCATAGCGACATAAAATCAGTTATTAACCTGATAGTATTGCTATTTTTGTAATGGAACACAATCAATATCTTGTTTTCTTGTCTTACTGTTTGAGTCGATCTGTGGCTTTTATCGGAAGAGAAAATACGATCCAGTTGTAATTGTATCCGGTCTTTTTAAGAGACCCGATAATCTGTGACCCTGTTTAGCGATTTTAAAGTACACCGAACCTCAAAATATTTTTGGGTTAAAATAAATCTCTGCTCCTGTCTCAACTATATTTTGCCTTTTTCTCCTAGAAATTTCACTGTTACTGGGATGTAAAAGTTACTAGAACTTGCGGATATTTGATCCAGGACCGAACTAGTGAGAATGACGACACAAAGGGCTTTGCATCGCTATTCCCAAAGAACTACCGCGATGCGAAACAGTTTGTGACGTCATTTCAGGAATATACCCATGTCCCTATTTGCTCGGTCATGAATCAAATAAAGACCAGTTTTCGTAAATTTATAGGTACCTTAAGAGTGGAATTTCCGAGAAATGTATTGAAAAGGGGCTAAAATATCTGAGAAAAGTGCAGAGAATTACCTAAGTAAGCAAAAAATGAGGCTGGGTGCACTTTAAAGGCCTTTAGTTGACATGCCGCTCAGCACCATTCAGGACGTGATGGCTGTTTTGCTACTTGCCATCGCTAACGTGAACAGACTCTTCTCTTTTCTTTGCTGAACCAATGAGTTCACCTATCGTTACTAGCGGTTCCGCTCAGACAGTGCAGAGTTATTGATCATGTAAACCAGTTATTGTAACGTCAAATGCCGGCTTACAAAAAAGGACAGCCTAAAGATGTCATATTTACCACTACGTATCTTGGTCGAGTATAATGTAACCAACTCGAGCGGTGACGACAATCTGTCGAACTTTCCGTCAACCGAACTGATGTGCTCCACAAAAAAAATTTTTTAAGAGTTGATTTAAGGTGTTTGAACTCGCCTTTGTTAAATGATTGCTTCTGTACTTTTTTTTTTCTTTTTGCTTGTTCCACGGATAGAACACTGGCATAGCTTTCCCTTCCTCAGGTGAGTGTATGTTGGTTAAAGAGACGATGGTCTTATCCTGATATCTTGCTTTCAAATCCCATCTAGGTCAAAGATTTTTCTTGTTCCTGCTGACCCAATTTCCATTTTGAGGGTTCTTAGCCCTGGGGAATTCATTAGGTTTTGTGGTTATACTTTCTCGAACTCACATACACTAGAGTGTAATATCTTTCCGGGTAAATGAATAAATTGAAATTTACGTTACCAATAGCACAGGCTAAGAAGAATGAAAATGGAAAAAGCACCACGTCAAAAAGGCACCAGATGTTGAGGAACAACCACTAGTTAGGATTATTTTCTTTCACGTAGCGACCGCCTTCACCATACCACCTCTCGGTCATAATGTCAATGATGATAGGATGGTCGAAAAACTGCAAGAAGAATAAGCAATTTGTCCCTAAGCCTGGAAATGTAAAACGACTTTGCTCTTACTAATTGATGTTTCACGCAGACACCTGGTCGTGGGATTTGAACACACGACCTTCAGTGCGATAGTGGTCATGGGTTCGAATCCTCTATAAGCCTGACTTTTTTCCGGCTTTCTTTTTGCAATTACAAAAGTTGCGTACATTACATATACTGCGATGATCTTCTGCACATTTCAGTCTTTAATAATACATGATGTTTTCACATATTCATTATTTCATGCTTGTTTTTAGCCATTTTTAATTGTTGCAATTTTCAATACATAAAATGAAACGCCGCACAAATTTTAATACTTTTAAAATTGTCGATAATCAATAACACCATACAACCCAACATCAAACGAGCTTTCGACTTTCACAACACAACTAACACGCACTTCACATTTACACCACATTCCTGAACAAAAACAAAAAAAGAAAACAAAAACAAAACAAACATAAATAAATATATAAATAGAGAAATAAAAAACTTTACTCTGTGTAAACTACACAGTCTAATGTTACCCTGAATGCAAGCATAAGATACACAATAATCAAAGAAACATTGAAAATTTGTCGAATATTGGAAGGACGACACAACGCTGACAACGGAACACAACTCACGCGCGCTAGACTTTGCCACCACAAACGCTTAACACGTGCACAATTAATGATAAATCCTAATCCCGGGATCCTAACAATAGCTTATTCATTTCCCACCTTCCTTTTCGTAATTGGTTTAAAACAAAGACATGAATATCAAACAGACTAAGCAAACTGCCTTAGTGTCTCCATTAAAAAATTCCAGACAAAGTCAACTTAACTAAACACAAAACAATTGAACCAGCCCTTACAACAAAAACTATTAAATAACAAACCGTGCCATAAAAATACAGATTCAATAATTTGACGTAAATTCCTTTCAACACACATTACATAATTCCACCTTCACTTATTCTTTACTAAAGAAATATTGAAAAAAATGCGTTTACAATATTTAATCTAAAAAGAATGATGGCCTATTTATCTTAACTACTGATCAAATTTCACACAAACACAGGAGCCCAAAACCCAAACAACAATACAGTATTTTAATACTGTCCTGACCCTGCGCTTCCTGTGCAACAACTACGAGATCTCATCCGCGGAGGGGTCATTAGTTTAATTATTTTCTTGTTTGCTTCCTAGCTTGTTTCTCATTACCTTTCAATGACAAACTATGACATTTGAAACATTACCTTTTTCCGTCCTAGCTTAATTGCAGTCTCCAGAATTAAGTCTGTTTTAGGATTGGACGAAAAACTAGTACGCGTGCGCACTTCTTTCACGTGTTTCAAAGGATCCAGAAACTGCAATGTAAACTCTTCCACGTGATTGGCCAGATCAATAAAGTCATCTTTGTTGAGCACCTTCTTGGCAGCCCGTTCATGGAGCTTTTCAGTAACCTTACAAGATAAAAGTGGATTACAGTAAAGTCACTATCGCCGAGTGAGGTTAATCGTGGTTCATATTCAGAACTGGAGGTTTCTAGGCACAGTGAAAGGAGGTTGCAATTGGGGGGGAAGGGGCCTGTTATTTAAATGGTATTAAAGGTGTGACAATGAGCTTGAGGATCACAAATAAGATGATGGCGTCACTTAACACGGGAATTACTCCCTTCACGAATTGCGAGAAGACGCCATCTTGGATAGAAAAAGGTAAAGTTTTCTAATTTTTTTCCGTGACACCAGATAACTATTCATTCAATTGGATTTAATAGTAATCATAACCAATAAAACGATGGCTAATATAAGGGCTAATGAAAGAATTGTTACTATTAAAAGGACCATTTAAAAGTTAGAGAAGCATACCTTTCAAACTACCGCTGCCATGGAAACACGACCTTGCGAACAATGGCATATCATAAAACGTTTTGTTGCTGGATAAATGTCAGGTAAAGTCAAATGTGGTGGAAAGATAGAAACGTACAAACTCCGCGGGGACAGATTCCGCCCACCTTCCATGTCGTTCTGGATAAGACGAATTTGTTTAGGTTGTTTTTCACACCAAACTCGACTACACATTTTCGGCTTCCTTCGATGCCTATGTGCCTTTTGGCCTTTCAAAGTGACGATACAAATACGACATCCTCCCTTAAATTTTATTTTAAAAAAGTTACCTTCATCGCCAACAACAGAGGGTTTTCGTCGTTCAACAGAGCCTCCGCTGTAACTTGTTCTTTGATTTTCTCAAAATCGTCCCTTTCCCAGTCTACTGTCTCTAATAATGATTCTTTTTTGTGTACTGGGTGTCCTAGTAGGTCAGAAACAAGCTCAGAGTCAAAAGTCGTAGTTAATTTCAAATAACGTTATAACGACAATAACAAAGTAACAACAATGGAATGTCATGGCGGTGTTTTCATAGGAAAACTCCTGCGAGAGCTGTTCTACAAGTAAAACAATACGGCACACTCAAATATTAGTACTGGAGATGGGCGCCTATACTCCTAACAAGTAATAAATGAGATGAGAATAAACAATGGACCAAAATGGATATTGGCCTTGTCGGGACGTATAACAAAATTGGAAATTTTGTTATACTCAGCAACATTACGCATTTATAAATTATTTTTTCTTCATTATGAAGAAAAATCATTTACTTTCACACCTTTATCCGAGTCACCATATTCTCTTTCATCACTCCTTGCAGCTCTGTTTCCTTTTCCAACTATCTCTACCTCTACAAGTTCAATGTCTTCCTGAGAGTAGCCCCTACCATGTTAAAGGATCAACAATAAGCAACTAAGTAATTATTTTATTTTTACCATTCTAATTTACTAAACATTCGTAGGTTATCAACGATTTTATACCAGTTTCTATACAAATATCATAGATGACTGGGCAAAAAGAAGAGTCGGACCGGAAGTGTTGCTCTCGTCTTTGTGGATTGCTTGTCCTCTAACTTTACTCTCAGACATCACATTTTTCTTTTTCGCACCGAAGCATTCACTGGTGTTACTTAACCCCTTCTCACCTTTTGCTGCCTCGTTTTGATGCTTCTGCTCTTGCTTCCTCAAAAGACGCTGGAAAAAACATGGTTTAAAGAAAATAACTAGCTGCCTTGTTGCAATTCATTCTCGGCATCTCTTTAGAGGATAACAGGATGTGCCACAGGAAGGCCACTCTTGTATTCATAAAGTACGCCCCGGGGTGGGGCAAGGGGAGAGTAAGGCAGTTGAGTGACTGACCGACCCACCGACCTACTGATCGACCAACCACTTGACTAACTGACTGACTGGCTCCCTGACGGACGGACAGATGGACGGCTTGATTAATTAAATGATTGACAGCTATATTTCTGCATATTGGTTTTTTTTTTGCTTGTTTGTTTTATTTGATCCAAGGCCTGTGTATTTCTCTTTACTAACATATTTCTTTCCTCTCTCCTTCCTGTTATTCATTTCTTTCACATACCATTGTTTTGTTTGCCTTTCTTATATCCTTTGCGTTCTGCCATAATGTACACACCTGCACAAGTGGTAAACAATAAAGTTACTAAACATCTTAAAATTCAACTTGCAGTTTCCGTCTTACGTCAACGCCGCCATGTTGATGGTCATCAACAAAAGGTTTCTCTTTATCAAAAAAGGTGCAATCTCTTTACTGCTTCTTCAGCCAAAAAAAACCTAAGAGAAAGATTTAGTTTACGGAACACTGAACAATTATTATACCGTTTATCTTTGAGAGTCGAACCACAACACACGCACTGTCTATAAATTGAACATCTTAGTTTACAGGAAATCGACACGGTGCATCGCTAAAAATGATGTCTTTTAACCACACTTTTCTCAAGTGGATGTTTTCCGCTTCATCATTTTTTTTTCCTGGAGGAAATTTCAGATGATTTGTCAGCTATTTTCTTTAGCACTCTTCGAGGTTAATATTAGAAAGCACAGTCCCACATGTACAACCGTGGAAAACCACAACCTAAAAATACCGTCAGATTTCACTTATTCAGGTTTTCATTTTTCAGATGACTAAAGTACCGTGTCAATTAAACGCCAGGGCGTTTATTTCAAACTTGGCATGGTGGACTTTCTTTCATCCTCGGAGACCCAGGGGCAGATAGTCGGGGCGAGAGGCAGATAAAACGGGCGAAATTTATGCGAGCAGGAGCCTGGTGCGATCGATAATTACAGGTCGGGCTGGAACAGCCCCTGGGGGGATACCGTTAACGGGTTATTTCAAGAACTGAAATTGAAAAGCAGAGACCGATACAACGTAGAATAAGAGAATTAGTTTTGTACTATATTTCGGCTGGCCAAACCAGCCTTCTTCAGGTACAATGGAGTTTACATTGGCTATGTTTAAATTTATATGGTGATAATGGAATCTTACGAAATACCGGAAATACGTAAAACTAAATACAGGAAATATGTAAACAGTGTAAAATAAAAAAATTTAAAATATGCTAAGCTTAAAAATGACAATAAAATAGTAAAAGTAGAAAAACTAATAGGTTTCTTCGCGTATGTTAAGGCCATCGGGAACAAGTGTTCTGCCTTTTAAAATTAAAAAAGCTTCCCTGGCCTTAGCTTAAGCTAAGCTTAAGCTTCCCTTAGCCATCCCACTGAACGCATATCCCACTTCGTTGACTACTACCTTCAACCTTTAGTTCATAAACTACCATCCTTTGTTAAAGACACTAACGACTTCCTTAACAAACTCCTCACCATCAGTACTTTACCCGCCAACTCTCTGTTAGTCACACTCGACGTTTCATCACTATACACTAATATTCCACATAATGAAGGTATTTATGCTTGTGACCACTTTCTAACTACTGCCTCTCATAAAACCATTCCAACCACCAAACTCTGTGACCTCATTCGTATGATTCTCAACTTTAACAACTTCACTTTTAACAAAAACCACTATCTTCAAATCCACGGCACAGCCATGGGTACCAAAATGGCCCCATCTTATGCCAACCTTTTCCTGGGCTATTTCGAAGCCAAAGCTTTAGAAAATGCCCCATTCCAACCCCACACTTGGTTTAGATATATCGATGATATTTTTATGATCTGGACTGAAGGTCTGGATAACCTAAAAGTCTTCATCGATTATCTCATCAGCATTCATCCCACCATCAAATTCACCAGCTCACATTCTTCAACTAACGTACCTTTTCTTGACGTTAATGTCTCTTTAACTGACAACGGTGACATCAGTACTGACCTTTACACCAAACCTACCGACAAACACCAACATTTACTTTACTCTTCTTGCCATCCCTCATATACTAAAAAAGCCATTCCTTTCAGTCTAACACTCCGTTTACGACGCATTTGTTCTACCGACGAAACGTTCAATACTCGCGCTGCCCAACTTACAACGTACCTTCTCAAACGAGGTTACAACCGTAACCTTGTCACCAAACAAATACAACGCGCGACCGACATCCCCCGTAGACTTGCCTTACAAACGAAAGACGTCAACAAAAATAAACGTGTAGCATTTATAACTACTTTTAATCCATCACTTCCTCACATCTCTAACATTATCAAAAGACATTTTCATTTACTACTCTCTTCTAACCGCTGCAAAACCGTTTTTCAAGAGTTGCCTGTTGTTGCTTTCAGGCGCTCCCCTAACCTTCGCGATTTACTAGTGAAGGCCAAACTCCCTTCTAATTTGACTAATCCGCATCCACAACTTCCATCCGGTTCTTTTCGTTGTGGAAAGAACTGCGCTACTTGTCCTTATATTACTGACGGACTAACTACCTATACCTTCCTTTCTACTGGTGAAACGCGCCACATTCAATCTAACCTGACCTGTGACACTCAAAACCTCATCTACATGATTCAATGTAACCGCTGTAATTTACAATACATAGGAGAAACTAAACGACGTTTAAAAGACCGATTTAATGAACACCGCCGTACCATAGATAACCCTAACAGTAAATCTAAACCCACTACAGCCACACAACATTTCATTTCCTCGCCTAACCACACTGCTAATGACATACAATTAATCCCCATCGAAAAAGTCTTCTCCAACCGAGACTCAATCCGTAAGGCCAGGGAAGCTTTTTTAATTTTAAAAGGCAGAACATTTGTTCCCGATGGCCTTAACATACGCGAAGAAACCTATTAGTTTTTCTACTTTTACTATTTTATTGTCATTTTTAAGCTTAGCATATTTTTAATTTTTTTATTTTACACTGTTCACATGTTTCCTGTATTTAGTTTTACGTATTTCCGGTATTTCGTAAGATTCCATTATCACCATATAAATTTAAACATAGCCAATGTAAACTCCATTGTACCTGAAGAAGGCTGGTTTGGCCAGCCGAAATATAGTACAAAACTAATTCTCTTATTCTACGTTGTATCGGTCTCTGCTTTTCAATTTCAGTTTTCTATGTGTCAAACCGATTAGATCACTCAGTTGATCCAACGTGTACCGGTAGGAGATCGTAGACGGTTTGCTTGCTTGAACTTTTAATAGTTATTTCAAGAGCCCATTTGCGTTCTTGCTTCTGACTGAGCACAAATTCTGAGGCACTGTATTTTTTGTGCCCAATCAGCGATCAGCTTATTTCACCGTAACTTTGTCTCTTTATCGTAATTGTGCAGAAAATCTTGTATCGAAGAGACAGAAGGACTCGAAGAGGTAACTGTTATTTAGCGCGTATTTATTTGACGTCCTTTCAGCTTCAGCTAGCAAACAAACTCACAGGAAATAAACGTGTCTTATTTGAATATCCCTGAATAATTATTCTACAAGTTTTCACACATATTTCATAATGAACATTCCATATGCATTCACAAGGGAAATAATAACGGTCTAGAATGTTCCGTATTCACACGTATTCGTTAACGATCGAGAAAGAAATAACACGTAGTCATGTATATAATATATGATTTTGTTTTTATTTTTATTATTAATACTTTTTTATTTATTTATTTATTTATTTTTTCTTCGTCTTTTCTTTCTCGGAGAAATTAGCTATACAGCTACCCTTGTAAATCCGAGGTGAAATAAAGGTGATGTATGATGTATGTAACAGTAACTTTGCTCAACCTTTTACCCAAATGTCATGCACTGGTGCGCACTAAAATCAACTTTCTATCTCGCTCGTTTGATAGGCCTACCATCAAGGAAAGTTTTCAATAGTAATATGCGAACCCACAAAGCCAAGAAATCGGGAAATTTGGAAAGGGTACTTAAGGAAAAAGAAAACAACAAGTGCGAAAATCAGATTGAGGTATTGTGAAAAGTTCACTGAACTTTTAGAAGCGTGCAGTTTGGAGCAAACGCAAAGACGCGACGTGTTGTGGATCGCACGTAAATCCTAACTGCACGCTTCTAAAAGTTCACATCTGAAGTGTGAACTTTTCACAATACCTCAATCTGATTTTCGTACTTGTTGTTTTCTTTTTCCTTGAATACCCTTTCCAAATTTCTCGATTTCTCGGCTTTGTGAGTTCGCATATAACTAATGAAAACTTTCTTCGATGGTAGGCCTATCGAACGAGCGAGATAGAAAGTTGATTGCAGTACGCACGAGTGCATGAGATCTAGGTAAAAGGTTTAGCAAAGTTACACTCTGTATAAGACGTCATGAAAGTTACGGTGAAATAAGCTGATCGCTGATTGGGCACAAAAAATACAATGCCTCAAAATTTGTGCTCAATCAGAAGCAAGAACGCAAAGGGAATCCTGAAACCTCGAGTTGGACATCGAGTTCGAGTTTGAGTTAGACTTCGAGTTGGACTTCGAGTTGCACTTTGAGTTGATCTTTGAATTGTACTTCCTTTCCTTTCTTTCATCTTTGTTTCATTTTTTTCGTAGATCGTCACGCGCACGCCATTTTCACAAAAAAATTCTGCACACGGAGGAAAAAAAAAACAATTCGAACACTCCAAAACCCACGAGAAATACTTGCTGACTAAGAAGGCGAAAAGAGCTCATTCTCCAACTCTTCCCTTGCAGAATTAAAATGGACCCCTTAAGGTATAACACATCTATAACCCGGAATCTTGATTCTTTTTGTCACGAAATATCTCTTGAAATCACGGAATGCTGAAGATGGTTCCAAGCGCAACATTTGTCATTTATATGGCTATAGATCACACTCCGTGATGCGAAACACAACATCCTGCAACACAATTGGCCCGGTTGTAGATAATATTTCAGATCCCTTTTTGTTACAAATGTAAGATGAGAGGCTGAAAAACCCTACCAAGTTCCAAAACGAGCCAAATTCAACGAACCTAATATGCCACCACAAGCGGCATGAAAACCACATTAAGTCGTACAAACGATCAGAGGTCAAATTTAACTGAGAATAACAAACAGTGCGAGCCACAAGAATCCACCGTTTATCAGAAAATTGATGAGATATGACCTCGAGATCAAAGTCTTAAAAAAGGCGACGCCTAAGTTGTAACGGCTCAATTCAGTCAGTTTGTAAAAATCCTCCAAACTAAACCCAACACAAAAACACAAGAAGCAAAACTGGTAAAACGACCGAGAAAAGGCGCGGCAAACAAAGACGTAAAGTAGGAGTCGCGCAGGCCTTCCTACCCCATTTTATACACCGTTCGCTATGAAATTACAACCGATTTAATTTAATTAATTGATTTGGTAGAGACTTGTTGCCCCCTACTCCACTAAAGTGTGCTACTTTTATTAGTAATTGTCCGTAGCTTCCGAAAACCTTCAACAACCTGAACAAACTGTAGAACTAACTCCTCAAGGAAATAAATAAACGAATTCAAGTTTGACTTGTTGTAAAACGGCAATGCAGTACTGACTTACACTTTGTTTGGCTGAGCCTAAGGATGTTCTTATTTTAGCCCATACATTTTCTTAAATTTTGGGGGAAATCTCAGCCTCAAAGTTCTTATAAAAATGGTTCTTATAAAGAAAAAAAGTGTACTAGCTTTCTGTGGTTAATTCAAAATGGCAAACTCACGTGGCTTACGGTGCCCTGAGCTAAGTGTATACTTTACTTAGTTACTTTAAAAATTCTTTTTTCAACTCGAAGTCCAACTCGAAGTCTGAACTCGAAGTCGAACTCGAACTCGAACTCGAAGTCCAACTCGAACATGTACGACTCCCCAACGCAAATGGGCTCTTGAACTAATCCGTTAAAGGTATCCTCCCAGGGGCTGTTCCAGCCCGACTTGTAAACTATCGATCGCACCAGGCTCCTGCTCGCATAAATTTCGCCCGTTTTATCTGCCTCTCGCCCCGACTATCTGCCCCTGGGTCTCCGAGGATGACTTTCTTTGAATCAGCAATTTATTTGGGCCGCCATTTTTTAAGAAAGGGTTAATATTCGTTTTTTCTTGGCCGCCGTGTATCTTGCCCTTAAATCTTAAGTTTATATTACATCAAATAAACGCCTGAGGGGCTTATTTGCAATTCCCTCTTTTATACCCGGCGTTTAATCGCGAAAATACTTGAAAATACTTTTGACCATTCTCCTCTCGTAGCTCTTTTCTAGGATGAGTGGCAGCATATAAGGGATAAGTGAAGTCTCACCGAGTCTCACTGTGTTTTAGCTACGGCACGCTAACGAGCCCAGATAAAGGCGAAACAGCTATCCGCTCTACCCAGTTATTAGGCAAGAAGACCAAACCCGCGGGCTTTTGAATGATTTCTCCTCTGTGGAATAAGAATAAGCGTGTCTAGTTGATAACGGAAGTGGCATGCATAACTCGCGTTTTCACCGCTGATAGGTACTGATATATTTTCAAAAAAATGCATTTTCAGAAATTTTGTGATTTTACTTGCTGAAACAACTTGTTTATTTGAATAAAACCTTTATTTTTCTGTGGTATATATTTTTTTTGTCTAGGCAAGTCAGCACTTTGCTAGAAAGGAGGGCGCTTGATCGCAAGTTCTAAGGCAAAACCACAAAAATAGCAAAGCTTAGATGAGAGATCCCATCAAAATGTCATACTACTCGGTATATTGATCAACTGGAGATGACAGGTAAGTTAATATACATCAATATTAGGCTTGGATAAATTCTGCTCGTAAAATGGCTTATTCTGCCTGCCGGCAATGCTCGTAAAATTAAAATCGCTTATTCTGCTCGAAATTCTGCCCGGACACCTAATTTCTGCTCGAATTCTGCTCGGTACGCGAAAAATTTTCGGTCCTTTAGGCCTACATATTTTCGCAAATATGGAAGGAAGCCTAAGCCTGATCCCTAAATACTTATTAGACATTCATTATATCACATTAATCACAAGGTTTTTCCGTTTGTTTTGTATTTAGTTTTCAATTTTTCTTACAACTGTTCTGCATATCATTACTGTTACCGATTTTTCGTTATTCTGCTCAAATTATGCTCGAAAATGCCTTACTCTGCCGTCAGAATGCTCGCCTTAAAAATCGCTTATTCTGCTCGCAATTCTGCCGGCATAATTTATCCAAGCCTAATCAACATTTAAATTATATTTATCACTTACAAGGTCACTGAATACTACGTGTCTACGTTCCTGCAAGAGCCTTGCATTACGCCTGATTGGAAATTCTTTTTGCCTGGTACGAAATGTTTTGATTAGTTACTCATGCAGTATAAAATATTTTAAAATAGAAATTGGTAATGAGACATCGACAAGCAGTAAATATGTAATTAATACTTCATGCCTGATTAATCCTCGTCTCCTTCGTAGACGTTGGTTGGGTCGTGATTGCCCAACTGTTACAGCTTCGTGTTTCCCGTAGACCGTTCTTGGTTTCTAAAAGTTTTGTTTAAATGTTCCAATCATTCCCAAAACTATTCCGCAATAAATTTCACAAGCGCTTGAGAAGGAGAGCGATTGCGTGACGCGCAAAAGAGTGGCATCAATTTGAATTTATAAGTAACTATACGTATAACTATACGACTGTGTCAACGATCATGGCGCTTTAAGTCTGCTCTTATAGTAAGTAGGCATTTTTCCCCAGCCTACACTTGAGATATTACTCACGGACTCCTCTTTCATTAGGATGTTTCGGAAAGTTGTAAGTCGACCTTTCGCGTAAACAAGGAGCAGATCGATTGCAAAAGGTTATGACACTGGCCCTTCACAGGCTTTCAGATAGGTTGTTAGGATATAAACAGGCAGACTAGAAGAGCGTCTTACCTTTACAGAAGAAATTAACCAAGCAACCCAACAACACAGCGCCTAACACGAACCGCCACTACTAACACTGGGGTCCAGTCTCTTCGCGCAAGCCGCAGAGAGAAAGTTGTAAATACCGGAATGCTCGCAGGCCAATGGACTTGATTTCTGGGAACAGCGAATTGGGGGTTGAAAGGGTAAACAGACCATTTAAAGTTTATTGAAAAGAACAGCTGACATCTCAGATTAAGTAACCAACATTTTCGAGTGAGGCCATGACTAATTTTAATGACCTGCAAACGAAGAAATCGATAACAAATTTTTTGTCGCATATGGAGCAGCGATGGAGGTGGAACGCACATCCGTTTTCTCTAACGTATTTGCAACCTACTTACGGTTTCGATTTAGGTACAATGGAGGACCGCACTGAACAGAAAATCCGAGTCATCACGGGAAGGCCTATCGTGAGAACTCGGCAAGTGCCTTTTCACAGAAATTGCTGCTATTTGCAGGTGTTGCGAGCTTGGGACAGAGAAGAAACCTGTCCTCGACTCCGACGTACCCTCCGTTCTGACCACCTTAATCATCTAACTTGTCACATTTTCCACGCTTTATCCTGTGCTCTTTTACATTACTTTTCATTAAGAAAATGAAACAAAAAAAGGTCGACGTGAAATACCACATAACACAAAATCCCTCATTATGTTTGCATTTTATATATTACAATTAAATTCAGACAGTTAAAAATACAAATGAAGAATACATAGAGAGGATATTACAAGGTGGCGCGAAGATATGAATTTTATTTTTTAATTGGCAAAATACTGTTTTTTACCACGAGAAAATAAAATTCATATCTTCAAGCTAACGTGTAATTTTCTTTTTATTATGTGGACAAGAGTATTGTTGCACAAACAACAGTGTAAGAGCGGGAAATGACGTCATTTCCATATCCTCACTAGTGAGGATATGGAAAATACGCCACTCGAGTCCAGGATGTAGTTTCGTATGAAGTTTAGGAGTGATCTATCTTCCACTAAAACACTCTTGTCTATATAATAAAGTTGCAAATGGACCTTTGATGATTACAAAATATTACTTGGGTGTACAATTACTTACATTTACACAAAAATGTACAGAGGAAATTCAGGTCAAAGACGGCAAGATATAAGGTCTTACTTATAATCGTTGCGCATTCTAATCCGCTCGGTTGAACGAGACATAAGGCTCATCAAAGGCTCGTCAAGGCCGGCGCTTTACTCTGGTTTCCGTAGCACGAAGCGCCTAGGAGCATTTCCACCCCTGGATGGGATGCTAGTCCATCACAGGATACCCAGCATAAAGTGACTAGGAGTATTACTACTTCCCCCTGGATGGGATGCTAGTCCATCACAGTATACCCAGCATAAAGTGACTAGGAGTATTAGTACTTCCCCCTGGATGGGATGCTAGTCCATCACAGGATACCCAGCATAAAGTGACTAGGAGTATTACTACTCTCCCCTGGATGGGATGCTAGTCCATCACAGGATACCCAGCATAAAGTGACTGAGTATTACTACTCCCCCCTGGATGGGATGCTAGTCCATCACAGGATACCCAGCATAAAAGGACTTGGAGTATTACAACTCCCCCGTGGATGGGCTACTGCTCCATCGCAGGATACGCAGCATAAGGCTGATAGGATCATCACAACTACCCCCTGATGGGATGCAAGTTCATCACAGGATACCCAGCATAAAGTGAATAGGAGTATCATAACTTCACGCTGGATAAGATGCTAGTCCGCCGCAGAGTTTCCCCCCGGTTTTTCCGTTAGTATCCCCGAATAGTTAGTCGGAACCATTAATACACCTGGGTAGAGAGAGACAATGTGGAGTAAATTCTCTTGTCTAAGGCGCAATAATAGTCTGCTATGTAGCATTAGATCAGATCAAGCGGGTACTGTTCTGGGGATACGCTTGTCTCTTTGCGACACAAAATACATTTCATACGAAAATGAGGGCACAACGTTTTCAAAGCGTGACGAAAATTACTGCTAAAGGAAAATAAAATTACCGGATTGATTGCGGCGCTCAGCGACATAAAGACAAAATAGCAAAAACCCAAAATCCACTTACACTTGTCTCTGAAAAACAGTTCGGGATAAGTGATCTTAAGAATCAAAAAAACCAATAGAGGAAAAAGACAAACGAAATATGCCACAACAATTGCCTTAAATATCCTCATGATGTTTTGGTTCTCTTTTATCCTTCTACATTCAAGCTTGCAGACTGCTGCATGGCTTTCTGGAATAAGTCTGTTTCTCAGGGCGAGCATAATGCGTAAATATAAATAGATAATTGCCACTAACAATGCAATAATAAAGATCATACAATATATGAAGTGGATCGCTTTGGCAGGTGCATTCCACACAAATGAGCAGTATGTTTCTTGTCCGAAATTTTCAACTCTGGAATGGTAGATGTTTGGGATATACTGGCCTATCGCTATCAACCATGTAGCAAACAGTGAAACTGCTCTTTTTCTTCCTGTGAGCGCAGTGATTTTCAAAGGATATGCAGTAGCGATAAATCTGTCCACAGCAATCAGCACAAGGCTTATAATGGACACTGAAGAAGACACAAGTCTTACAAACATTCCCACTTTGCACCCAGCAGTAGCCAGAGGACCTTGAATGAGGCTTCCCCTGCTTGTTATAATCTCGTCAGTGAGATACAGCGGCCATGTGGCAAGACTAGCAAGAAAATCAGAAACCGCCATGTTCACGTAGTAGATGTTAGCGCTTGTTCGTAAGCTTGGAGTCTTATACACCGCGGCAATCACCAGAATGTTGCCAATAGAAGCCGCTGAACTGATTATTGCCATGGTTACGGTGAAGAAGATAGAAACAGTTTGCGGGCATGACAAGTGACCGTTAAAGTCCATGCCGGTGGTGTTTACATAGGTGTTATTCATTATGTTACGTGGTTGTACGTTCCTGCGAGGAAAAAGTTTAATTTGTCATTAGATTGCACTTAGGATGACTCAAAAATTGCTCAAAATTGTTCAAAATTGTTCCTTGGGGTACCTTTACTTTGTGGATTTGTAACAGCTTTTGTATAACGTTCTATCACGTCATACAAACAATAAATGTAAAACTCTAAATAGCCAAATAAGTTTAGCTATATCAGACCGTACTTTTTTCGGTCTTCTGGGATGGGGAGGGGGGAGGGGGCTTATTGCAGCCCCCCTCCTCAACTCCGGAAATATTAAGGCTCTAATGACAACGAGACTTAGAGGGCAGAAAGTACGTACAAAAATGTTTCCTTTGAAGTCCACCCACAAGGCTAGATGACGTCACATGTCTTAAGAATAACGTCACGCTTTCAAACAGCGGCCATCCTGGATCCGTTACTTTGGATTTCTTCATTTTTCCAAAACATTCGAGAGTACCAAGAGTACCGCAATTGAAAAAAAAGGAATCAAAATGTAAAAGTCAGCTCAAGAAAGTGATAACTGTTGATTCAAAGAGGCACATTCCAAAATCTGTTCAAATGAACAACAGCATGTTATTCCGACTTGTTCACAAGTTTGAAGGCACTTGCATCTTAGTAAATGCCCAAAGTCCTGGCGAGCAGATTCCAGCCCCCCCCCCCCCCCCGGTCTAAACAGGGTTAAGTGATAAGCGATTTCATTATGACTTACCCTCCTTTTGAGGACAATTTTCAAAATAACTGCCAGTAAAACATACCTCGAATATTACCTTCTCCTTGAATAATGAAGTGCCCTTAAAAATTAAAAAGAGATACGAGCAAAAGTGTCCTTTATGCTCGTCTCAGTTTGATCTTCTACCTGATAATTAAAAAGTATATGTCATTAGTGCAAAAAAAATTATACCTTGAAGGAAGCCGAGTGAGATTTTTAATGCTTTAAATCGGTGATGTGCATTTTAAAAAGGTATCGGCGTCCCCGTATAAACTTGCGACTGATGAATGGTTCAACTTTGAAATTATGCTATATTTATATAATCCAATCTACAAAGCTGGAGAGTAAAAAAATTCTGTGTTTACTCTGTTTACTGCTAGAAGTAAGTATTTCGAGATAGAGACTTTGTAGATTTTGGCTCCGAAATTGAATAATGAACGTTAAATAACAGCCAAACCTTTCTCCTATTTTGTTATTCGGGGTATATCGTCGTTCATGAAACGAGACTTACGCCAAAGAAAGAGCTTTCTTTGCCAGTATAAAGACGGGTTAAGCTATAGAGGGCAGTCCATATACGTCACGTTTTAAGACCCAACCGTCAATATATTTTCCTATCAAAATTATTAACGTTTAATGCTTTTGGTTATTCAAAGAGTTGGCTATGTCATAAATAATGCAATTAGATCTAAGGAAAGTGATGATCAATATCGCTCTTGATTAATTAACTTAGATCTGTATGATACAAAACAAATCGTGACTCAGTTTGCGCTTTTATTATTCGGGTTTATCGTCGTTAATGAAACTAGACTTAATTAAGCTAAAGAAAAAGATTTCTTTGCCAGTATGAAGACAAGTTAAGCTATGCAGCGCAGTCCTTGCGTGACGGTTATAAAACCGTACCATCAATATTTTCTTTTAATCTCAAACAAATAACTTATACACGTTTAATGCTTTTGGTAATTCAAAGAGTTGGTCACGTTTTTATTGTATATTTGTAGCCCACATGTCATAAACATTGTCACTAGATCCAAGGACAGCGTTGATTTAATAACTGATCAATATCACTCTTAGATCTGTGTGATGCAAACCAAATCTTGACTCAGGAGCTTTGAAACGCAAAAAAAGCGGAAAAAAAGTAAAGCGACATGCTCAGATCCTTGGCAAATAAAAAAATAATAATAATTCAGTTTCATTCTGGTATGGAACACAAAGAAGACACTATCAGTTACGCTATGCTAGATCATTACTGATTTTCCTCATGCACCTGTCTGTTTTTTCTGTCATTAACATTGAAATGATTAATATTCATTTTAAATAACT
Organism: Siderastrea siderea; assembly: GCA_964030785.1. Lineage (NCBI taxonomy): Eukaryota > Metazoa > Cnidaria > Anthozoa > Scleractinia > Rhizangiidae > Siderastrea > Siderastrea siderea. The sequence goes on from OZ034970.1 coordinate 1,673,652, forward strand.
GAACCAATTAAAGCCATGACAAAAAAGATCAGGCAATAAATAAACCGTTGACTTACAGATCTCAAGAAATAGGACTCTTCAACATAGCGTTTTTCGTTGAATGCATTCCTTTTTCCAATAATTATGGAGAGACCAAAAATTATTCAATCAATCTATTATGACAACTTAAGCTATATCAACTTGCAATTTTCTGATATTCAAATTTCAAATTTTAACTGCTTCTAGAATTACACTGTTTGCTCAAAACCAGAGGGAACAGGTGATCGTTTTCAGATGCAAAACGAAATAATTTCTATATTCAACTCTACCAGATTGTTGAAATTTTCAGAGGTCCCAAACCTGCCTTTGCAGCTTCAGATCATCATCACAGCCTTTAAACAATATAAGCAAGCCATGTCGTTTCAATTCTAATATTGAACATCGCAATGTCAGTTTTAGGCTTTCCGGAAACCCTGCCTCCGTAGCTTAATTAGACTAACGCGTCATCAACCTTTTAACAATAATGGATATCGGTTTACCCTAATATTGAACACTGCATTCTCATAAGCTTTCATTTCAACTAACCGGTCATTTCAATGGTGAGCGGAGACGCTTTAGGTTTTAATTCTCGTTGTTTGTCTGTTTAAAGATGGCCTAATCATTAAGACTTCTTCATTACTTGATCAACGCATTACACTAATGGACGGGAAAAAAGGCATTCGGCGCTTCCAAGAGAAAACAATTTAAATTTATCGAGGAAAATAAAATAACAACAGCTAAGGGGATTAAGAAATATAAGAAATATAGCCAGTTTTGTTAGTATAAGTGCTATGATTTTGTAGATATACTATTAGTTTTACTCTGTGTTTTAAGGAAGTGGGTTAAGAGAATAATGAAACAAAAAATGTCAAGTTATACCCTACCCTCTGTGGGATCTTTTATATCAAGCCGGGAGACAACCCACTCTCTGTTGTGTGTCATGGCATATACAATTTAAAATGAAACAATAAAAATTAACAAAACGAAACAAAAATTCATACCTATATAACCAACATGTGTCCCTGCTGGATCGATCAAGCGGCAGGATTTTTTTGGAAAATAATGACTTTGTCCTGAAGCTGTTACACAAAGGCGAGAAAATAGGCGTTTTACGTAATACTATCTAAAGCTACTAAAAGTTCACATACCCAGAACACGGGTTTTCCTTATTCATACCTGTAAAGCTTGGGAAGATTGCATCCTGCATGAAGTTGCAATTAGTTTACGTGCTCGTTTCACTTCCGATGACGTCTCTGATGTTGTTTCAGCTTGTAGTTGTCACCTTTAGTTTATTTGCAAATTATTAGTCTAAATTTTTACTCGTCACCTGTTTCTCGAGAAATCTCTTAATAGTTTTGTGTTGGTCTGGTAACGTCACATACTAAGTTCTCGCAATTTTAACCCGGTGCCTTACATATCGGTTAAGGCATATACCGTAAACTGCCGCTTATAAGCCCACCCGGTTATAGGCCCATCTACCTGTAAACAAAGCCCCCCCACCGGATACAAGCCCCCCTCTAGTTTTCCTTGTTTCCTTAATATTAAGCACTCTCACAGAACACTGCGAAGATGAACTCTGAGCTTCTGTTTTGTTACGTTCCGGTTACGTTCGTGTTGTTACAGTTTTGATTTTGTTGTTAAAATTGAAATGAATTCGATTTTTTATGACGTTTCAAAGGTTAATTAAAAACTAGTTAACTAAAAACGAATTTCGATCAACACTTCTGTGGCTCATTTCGAAACATATTTTTTTTATTCCGCTTATAAGCCTCCCCGGATATAAGCCCCTCCGTTTATAAGCCCACCCAAAACCCCTTACGAAGTTGTATAAGCCCAGGGCTTATAGGCGGCAGTTTACGGTATATTCGACAGATTCGACTATTCTTACTATTTCTCTGTTGCTTATCAGGCATCATGCAAGTTAACTCATGAACGCAAGAAATCTTTTCGCTTCTTTTCTTTTTGAACCAGGTATTGCTCCTATCAATGACAGCTCCGTGACATCCTGTCATCAGAGTCATGCAGACTGTTGAGTACTGTCGTTCTCCAGCACGGTGAAATTAACGTTTCCTGGTTTGTTTGTTTCTTCTTTCATTTTCATTTGCCAAAATATGGCTATCAACCTAATGAGCTAACCAACTACTGAATGCCGGCAGATGGCGGAAGAGGTACGGGGCTAAATGAATGCAGGAATTAAGTGTATGTAGTTTTCTGGTCTCCAAAGAATGGGCAAAATGATTCGTAGCAAAATGTACTCCAAGAAAAGAGTATCTCCCTCAAAATAGGTCAATATGTGCTATGTGACGCCATATCCAGTAAATAGGACTAGGAGCTTAGAGACGGACCATTAGAAAAGTGATGGGGGGGGGGGGTGGGGGATTTTTAGCCTGCCAGAAATTTTTTTTTGGCCCATTTCCTGTGCAAGAATTTTTTTTTTGGCTACAGCCCTATGCATGAATATTTTTTTTGAGAAAATAGTTTCCTTATGCCCAATTTGTTATTGAATTAATTAAAAACAATGCAACTTTGTTTTACTAAATACATAGCTTGTACTGTTACGTTACTTTATATTTTTAAGTTTATTTTATTACAAAACACTTTTTAATAATGTTCTTTTCAAAAATTCTTTTCAAAAACGTAGCTCATAAATTTGCCTTTAAAACTTTTGATATAAAATACATACAGGTACCTTCTAACCCTTTGCTGGGAAGTTAAGGGTTATAATTTAATGTAACAGCTTTTTGAGGATGTAGACACAGTGGGAGAGTAGGAAGCCACTTGGAGTGGAAGGCTTTCTAGTGCACTTCCTTAGTCCTTGCCCTCTTCTGTTCCTCTCCCAAAATCCATCGTAGTCATTCCAGACCTCACTTACTGATACAGCCCCCCGATAAATATTAAGAAATATTAATCATGAAAACAATATTTTATAGCATCCTGGCAGAGCCCCAGAAAATTTCCAATTTTTTAAACACTGGAGACACTACTTGAGCACTTTGGCAGAACGAATTATGGTTTCATATCAAAATGAGGCCCATCTTGTGCATCTAATGGTCCGTCCCTTATTATTTAGGGATATATCATCCATATACGCACACATTGTTATATTGCGTGTATGTCCTTTTTTCTCCTGTGTACGATAGAACTGAGATAGAACGAGGCCTATATACCCACAAATTATCAGTTAAAGTGAAAACGAGAATCCTACATGTAAACGAGTGAAGTTTGCCCAGTTGCGTCATCTTCGTCTATTATGTATTTGGGTAATATTTCTTTGGCTAACACGCCTGATTCGCGCTATCAGCAAAATCACTGGTCACATTCTATTTCTAGAGGTTGGTGTAGACCTGCGATATCGATATCGCTGTCGCTTTCAGTTAAGAAACGAGCAAGTAGCAACCAGGACGGGAAAAGGGCTGGGGGGGGGGGGGGGCGCAAAACTAAAACGCGGAAGCTTAAAGCACAAAGGAAACAAAAAATCGTCAAAGAAGAGACACGAAAGCACAAAGATGACACGCCGTGACGGCTCGAGCTGCCGGCCTGGCCCGAAGAGAGACCGAGTCAAGGAAGCTCAAGGGGGCCCGCTGACAAACAGTAGGAGTAAAAAACAATGCAATGACATGACGTCATATATCACACCACCCGCCACCTAACGCGCGCGAAGATTGTTGGATTTAGCCAGTGTTTGAAGTATTTGGTTCGCAAAACATCGGGTTATTGGATTCGTCTTAATTTAAACGTTTTGATTATAGGTGAAATACAAATTAAGACATATTTTCCTTTCCGGAACTTTGCTGCTTAAAAATCGCAAAATTCCTGTGTTTTACAAAAGTCTTTACTTCAAACGAGAAAATATGTGAAAATATAGAAACAAGATCAAATTAATTCAAATTGTCTCTGGTTTTTTTTTTTTTTACGTTTACTCCAGGATCACCAGTGACAGAGAGGCTAAAAAGCTGTGTTGAATTGTTTTTAGTGTAACTTCGCCAGCACAGCATCTAATTTCTCTTCCAAGCTTCTGTTAACTTCAGCCATTTTAATTTCAAGTTGAGATTTTACCTCGGCAAGATCAGATCTCACCTCGGCGAGGTACGATTCAAGCTCAGATTTCACCTCTTGCAGATGTAATTCCTCGCGGACGTCGGCAAGAGCGGCTTTGCCCTCACGACCAACTTCGTCCTCTTTCGCAGACCTTAAGTGTTTGGAAATACTGGCAAGTTCACATTTCAGCTCAGCAAAATCAGATTTCAGCTCCTGCAGCTGTAAATTCTGATAATCAACATCCTCTCTGGGACACATCTGTAAAACAAAGAAACAGAAAAGTAAAGATTCATGGGTTCTTAGAGTTATTTCAATCATGAAGGGAGGGCACCGACCGATAAATTTATCATTTCATTTATTTGCGTCATCTGTAAATTTGGGGATTTTAGTTGTCCCCATTGATGACAGGTTACTTTCTGTAACATGCGCAACAGCGAAACAAACTTTACCTCACTGCTTTTTCTTACCTGACATAACAAACTTTCCGATAAAAAAAATGGTGGCCCTTAAGGCAACGGATATTCAGCCCGCTTAATCTTGTACAAGGCCGACGAATGAACGACAAGATATCAAAACAGAAAACGTTTGAATTTGGATTCCCAACTATCTAATTTCTCATTCCTTCTGTGCACAACAAGGACCTTTTGTAGTTTTAATCAGCATTCCGAAGAAAGGCAACCTTTCGTGGGATCAAACCGAACTCCTCTGATCCTTATACAACTGTTCTGGGAGGCTTCAATATAAACGTTCTGGGGGTGCTTGTCGGAAGCTTTGAAGCGAATCCCTAAATGGCACCAGAGGCTCGTTTAGTGGGATTTCTTCAGATTCATTTTCACTCCAAAGACGGGTACCAATTCTGATAAAAAGTAACTTTTCCTGTCAAATCTGTCTTCTTACTGATTCTACCCTACAAAGTACAGGAGAAATTCTTCCCGTGGTCATTTAGAGTTTTACTCCCTAAGCACGCTTTTGTCCAGAAACGAGTGTTACTCGGAACTTGGGTACTTTACATTACACAGTGTTATTTGTCATTTCCATATGACTTCACGTTTGACAAAATTGCTTGCGTTTATATGAGGATTAGGGCAAAGGGACACTTTGCGATGTCTATCATAAAGGGCATGAATCTCATAAGCGTGCATTTCTGAACATCCCTAAGCATGTACCAAACCACGGAGCTTAAACTGCCTCGTCCCCAGTCGCTCGCGATCGCTCATCTGGGGGATATTTTAGTTAATTATTGAGGAAAGCGGAGGCGACCCACCGCTCGCGCTCCGCGCTCGCTTGGCGTTGGAAAAGCCTGTGGAGGAGGCAGGAGCTTAAACCTCAGAACGTATACTACTGGCACCCCATCACTTTTGTATGACTGTTCCCTCTCACCCTTTTTACCTTAGCAAACACGCTATTCTTGTGGACAAATGTAATGCACGGGTAGAGTGGTCTGTCTGTACTGTATTCAATGAGTGTCTGTTCTCCTTCCGGAACTATTGTGCAACCATTTATGCTAAACACAACTGGAACTAGGGCTTTTCCATCCCTGTCTTGCTTATCCCCAAACATGACTGTACACCGAATCACGTCACCTCGGCGGGTTGCAGTAGAGCCTATATGAGACAAGTTTGAATTGTTTAACATTCAACATTCGTGCGTGCGCTGTAAAAATTGGTAAGTTTTTGTTAATTTGTTTGCATTTTAACGTAACTAAGCGTTACGTCAAGAGAACACAAAGGTTTGACATTTCAATAACAATAAACATGAATTACTTGAGTTTCATCCTCGTAAGTTGAGCTTAAATTAATTCTAGGATAGTAAACATTTCTGAGTATTCTAAGTGTGTCTCTTTCGCGCGTCTTCGCTTTGTTATTCCTAGCGATAATGTTCAGCTTGCGTTGCTGCTAAACAAAAGCAAGTTCAAAACTCCCAAAACACTACTAAAACAAATGAAAGCACCTTCAAGTTCAGATTGTTAGAGTCATGCTTTTTTGCCGCTTGCTTGCTTGTTTGTTTATTTTTTGTCGCATCATGTTCGCTTAGATGGCATCAAAATGTTTACATTCAGTGATGCTAGGCAAAACTATTCACGAAATCACGTGAAACTCGGCGCCCACAATTGTTTAATGTAGTTTTTAGCACTTGCATAGAATTGAAAATGATCAATGTTTACTATACCTGTGGTGCTTTTTCCACTTAACCTTCCTGCATCGAAGATTCTACTGTCAAGTGTGCGATATCCCACAGTTCCTCGCTCCACTCCTGGCCACTTATCTGTCCCATTATTCTCAAATACAACCCCCAGCACCAACCACTTACTCTCACCACTTTCCAATATCATAACCTAAAAATCGAATAAAGTTGCATCGCTTGTTTGCCTGGCATTTCGTTTGTAACTTAAAGGAGCAATGTTACTGGAACTTTCACGTTTTTAGGTGAAAAAGGAGCCGAAGTTCAAATTAAATACCTTTTCTCGTACGCGAAATGCTCCTACAACATCAAGGGAAAGAAATCGAATGATTTTTTTTTTTCTTAACCAGTTTAGCCTGTTCCAGGCGTTCAGATAGTGGAGCACGAGCGAAAACTAAAGCGAGCGAAAGAGCGGGAAAAAACGAGGGGAGACTGGGGGAGAGGACGAGCGAACGCCTGTGAAATTTTCTCAAAGGTAGCCGTTCCGGTATACCAGAATCTGGTATACCCTCTGATTGGCCAAATTTGACACCTCCTGTCAACACCAGAGGGTTGTTGACGCAGGCAAGAAATGCGATATGGCGTGCCCGTGCGAAGGTCATCCTCCATCGAGTCACGCACGGTTAAATATCTGTTTACGGCAAGCGCTTAACTATTTAACAAATGTGGATACTTTGCAAATGGAATAAAAAGATTGTATTCAAAACGTGTTTCTGGGAAGAGGTCTCATCGCCATTCTTCCAACAGGATTGGAAATAGCTTGATCTTTCAACTATTTCCAAGGTTAATCAACGCATTGCAAAGAAATGCTGTTTCTAAGATAATTGTGGTCACTCCGCTTGTCGTAATCATGAAAGACCAAGTAGAACAGCTTCAAAGCATCGGAATTAGAGCGCTGGCTATCGAAGTAGACGAAGAAGAAGCAGGAGAAATGGATCGGCTAGATTACTTATGAAAGTCATGAAAGCCTGCTGTCGAAGGAGTGGAGGAAAGAACAACAACAAACATATCGTAGCCATCGCAATCGATGAAGACGACGAAGTTCATTCCGTCACAGAGTGAAAAGCTTTCTATTCATCAGTTTGATAAACCGATGTGTATATAAAGTCGTCTGTGATTCTCGTTACCTTTATTGGTCCAGTAGTGGAGATGACATTTGCGTTTCCGTATCGCAGAAAATTTTGCAATGTCCATTCGGCATGTCAGATTTCTTAAAACATCACCAGTACTTTTCCCAACGCTTCAAACTCGGGCGAAACCTATTTCGGTGAGCATAATTACATAACTTTCTTGTTTACTTTGACCTGACCTTGGGTTCATGTTTCTCTGCCGCTGTTAGTGGTCTAAAGTGGGCGGCATGGGCTTTTTAAAATTCCTCTCCCCCAGTCTCCCCTCGTTTTTTTCCCGCTCTTTCGCTCGCTTTATTTTTCGCTCGTGCTCCACTATCTGAACGCCTGGAACAGGCTATAACCAGTTATGGTGAGATGATTTGTCACTCTAACTTTTTAATCTGTTGACAAAATTCTATCGTGTTACTATTCAAATGAATCCTCTTTGGCAGAACTTTTGCACAGAACAATTTATTTCTTAGAATTTTACGAAACGAAATTTGGAATTTTTTGCTTTGGCCACTTTAGGAGTAAAAGCGTTGAGGGAGGACAAACCATAGTCAGTTTCTGGCGATTTTTCCAAGCAGTAAGGGAAAAACTTGAAAACATCAACCAAATTCTTTCAATCTCAAATCTATTACCCTCTTAGCCATCCACAGCCAAACACAGTTAATAGTTTCAGAAAACTGGTCGAGTAATTTTAAACTGAATCATTATTTCTGGGTTTCCTTTGATTGCAGTATGTCTTTTAGCTATTTATAAACTGATCAAAAAAATAGATGACAGAGTGTGTTTTAAGACAACAAGTCATCGCCCGTTATTCGTCTCGGTTTGATGGCAAGAAGGAAAACGCTTCTATTCTTTCCTCCTTCCCTACAACTTTTGCGCTCATTTGTCTCGAGCATCTCCTAACGAAAGATCCACTTCGGTTTGAAATCAAATCAGTTGTTAGCAATTCAACTGGCTGCTGTTAAGAGATTGAAAGGCTGTTGATTCAAAAGCTATCAGTACTCCTGGACGAGCTGAATTGAATTGAAAACAATTCAATTTCATGGTTGTTGTTGGTCTTTTTTTGCTTTTTTCGTTTGTTTTGGCTTACATTTTGTTTCAACTGAACATAATTCTGATTGTCTCTTACCTCAAAATGGGGAAAACTGGGTGAAAAGGAAGTGCGGTATATGGCGCCAGCAGTGCAATGGTTAGATGTTTGGTACGTCAAAAGATAACTTTCCACGATTATGTCCGGATGTGTCTTCCAGGCCTTGGGGTTAAAAGAATTATCACCAAATTCTTATCAATAACGGTTTTTATCGTTAGGTTTTTGCATTGTTGAATTCGCTTGGTTTTATGGAATCCCTGATATAAATTGGTGACAGATGCATAGATATGAACATACATAAAAACATACAAGTCATCAATACAACAACTCACACTGTGACTGATAATTAAAGGTAAGAAAGTACATAATCTGTATCAATAAAAGAGACATTGGTCCTTGTATTGTTGTGTGAGAGCACTTTTAAGTTCACAAGAAAGGACCTGAGTAGGCGAGGGAGGGTATCTAAGGCTTCACCCCACTATTGTTATAATTACAAACATCACACCATACCATGATTGGATGGATGGATGATGGAAATATTAATCGCGATAAATGTGGTCTTGTTTCTACTTGTGTGGGAAAATTGAGAAGAATCGTACCCCTATTAGTTCAAAATTAAATAACGCATGCTAGTAATACTGAAATTATCTTTGTTATCGTCAGTACCTTGTGACCAGTAGGCAAAAAAGCTTTATCGCGGCCCCGTTGAAACGTAAAGGCTCTGTAGAGAAGCTGATTTATGGCGCATTCAGTACTCTCTGAATTTTCTAGGATATTCTGAGTGGAGGTCAATATACCCCGAGTGGTCTTGTCGAGTTCATATATAGCTTTGTCTGCAACTGAAAATCAAAGTATAACATATTGCTAAAATGTTTTATTCACGATCGTCTGAGCCAGGAGATTATTATTTCAGTCTTTCAATCCTTCTGCTACTGCTTCTTCTTCTTCTTCCGCTGCTGCTACGGCGGCGGCGACGACGAAGACTAATACTGCTTTTAATTGCAATATATTCTACCACTTCTGTTTAAATACTATTTATTCTATATGTCATACTTAAAAAAAGTCATTTCCATCGTCTTTGGATGATTTCTAATTTTGAGTGAAACCCAAGATGGCTGACTACGCCATTTTCGATGACGTCTCAGGCCCCCAGCGGCTCCACTACACACAACATTTACTTCATCTTGTAGAGCACATCATAGGCTATCAAACCGAAATAAAAGTGTTTTCAAAATATTTTAAGACAAAAAATCCAAGGGAGGTTCATTCAACACCCAACGTCCCACTTGCGGTATGGATACGAGCTTCCTTGAACGTCCGAGGGTTACAAGCAAGCTTTCATTGAAGTAACAACTCTCCCTGTTTTTTCCATTCATTTGCAATTGTCCTCTTCTTTTCTGTTCAGTTTTGATTGACTCTTCTTCCAACGCCCCCCCCCCCCCCCCCCCCACTCCCTCCAAACATTTCTTGGAGGTATTTGATGGGCTGTAAGAGGCGATAATACTTTATATTTTGACTTTCCAGAAAGAGAAGGGCATCCCTACAATCGATGAATTGTACTTACAGGTAGGTGGGAAGGAATCACCGTACTTGAGTGTGTACGTTTCTTGTAAAAATCTTATTGCAATCCGCAGCTGTAAAAAACAAAACAAAACAAAACTATTAATTTCTTGTTACTGCAATGGGGGTTGTCAATATGTAATAATTCCAAATTCTGTATTTTAAAGGCGTCCACGAGTCAGTCAGTATAACTTCGTGTGATTGGATATGCGCGCTAGCAAGCCTTCTTGGATCCGCGGTGTTAGCGCGTGACGACAGAGGAAAATGCATGTGACGACAGAAGCAAAAAAAAAACAACAACAACAACAACAACAACTTTGCCATTAACCAAAATAGTAAATTGTGCCATATGTACCTGTCGACAATAAAAAGGTGCCCAGATTATAAAAAATCAAAAAAGTGAAGTCAAAGACCAACCAACTAACTAACACAACAAAATAAAACATTGACATCACGTGAAGCCCTAATACCTTTGTAAAAACTGATTTGAGAAATAACATAGCGATATATTAAACTAAATTACTGAGAAGGGTAAAAGAAGGATGTTTTCCATAATCATGGCTTTTCAAAGTAGCTATTTGGCGGCTTATTTCGACCGAATGTTACGATTAATAGCTTCTGAGGAAGCAACACTGTCATTTGGGAATCTCTGTAGGCCTTTGTTTCTTTCACAAACTGAAAGCCAAAACTCGACACAAACATGAAAGATAACTTCGACAGCAATTTCGCAAAGAGAAAACTCCAGTCAAGACTAATCAATTAAAATACTCTTCACTTTTTTCACACCGGTTAATATCCATTAATGAAGGGCATAAGTTTAAATCACCAATTGCAACTTACCCAAGTTGCCCGTCTAAGTTTTTGGTTTGCTTCCCCTATAGTGAGAGCTGCTTTCTTCTTTCGAAAACCATAACAACACAAGGCGATAGTAGATATGATATTAAATGGCACTGGTATGGGGTGATAGTTGCAATACGTCTGAATTGTGACAGCTTTCTGGAATGCCCACTCCTGCTGCGAATTATTCTGAGAAGAGATTTTGGAAAAAAATAGTAACATTGTACAACATAATTTTGTAAACATCATTTCTAGCACGTTATTTACATCCAGTTTCCCTTCTGGAAACCAGTTTTTTATCCCTAATGAAGCGGTTGCATTGATTGTACAGTAAAACTATGGCAATGAAACTTGGAGTGTTTATAGTGCTCTCAAAATTATTTCGAAAATGAGATAACAACGACGTAATAGTAGTTAAGTCATAAATTTCGAATAGGCGGCCATTTTGGAATGCTCTCTTTCTCCAAAACTCCAGACTTCACCTTCAACTTAGTTCCTTTTCTCGGTGAGGGAAATAAGGCGGGCCAAACCTCCAGAAAACCATCTAAATTCACTTAAAGGTAGTCAAAACTTAGTGGTGTATTTTATAACCTCATGTTGAGCCGATGTAAATTGCTTTAGTTTCCCTCTGCAATAAGACAACTCCCTAATCTTTTGAGAATTGGCATCTAACACAAAACGTAGAGAGAGCCCTTAGAATCTAGATGTCTGAGGGGCAAATTTCACAGAAGATTTTAAACTGCAGACAGAGAAACAAAATAAATGGGCCGTAAATCTGCTCACCTGGATTCGCTGGTACGTGTTAGACAGCAACGCAATCAGCATGTTAATGAGAAGAATGAGTGCAATGACAAGATACGCAGCAAATAAAACGTAAGCGAGTATTTCTGAAACTGAGTCAACTGATTTAAAGAAAGCCAAGCCATCTGATAACTGCAGTAAAGACAAGCCAAGCTGAATAAATATCTTCTTCCAACTGAAAAACAAGGAAAAAGAAACAATACCAAAGTGAAAATGCCTGAAGTGAAGAAAAAAGGACACTAGACAAATAGCGGCGATTTGAATGTCTTTTCCCTTATTGTAGCACCCTTTTTCTTCTGACTTTGTTCCGTGTTTGTTTTCCAGGCTCGGAAATTTTTTATGCCTGATGTATGAAAATATATTTCAATGATTACTTAGAAAAACAACAGCTATTACCAGCTAAACTTAACACAACTGATTCTAAAACAAAATGTAATGAAACAAAACAAAATAAAATCACACATCACGAATAAAGTAAAAGTAAACCAGAATTAAGACGAGAAAGAAAATTACTGTTTGTATAAGGTAATTATACAGCTGATACCAGAATGTCCCTTTAAAAAATTCTTGCTACTACAGAAATCACGTGTTCTAGTTTTTAACTTTCTCGTTTTAAAATATTTAGATTTTAGGTAAGCGATCGGTATTTATTCATTTTTATTTACTTAAAATAATTTATAAGTAAATTATTTTTAATAATAATTATAGTTAATAATAATTTATAATAAATTATTACTAATTTATTATTTGGCATAAGCTAGTGGGCTCCCTGGATTATTATTATTATTGTTATTATTATTATTGCAGAATTCACGACTTAATGCTAAAAGCTAAACTAGCTACACAAGGCACATAGCGTAACCTGTGAGCCTTGGAGTATTATTATTATTATTATTATTATTATTATTATTATTATTATTATTATTATTGTTATTAAATTACTAAACATGAACGATAACTTGAAGGATCACCAAACGTTTCTAAACTCACCAAAGTAGTCCAGGTTTGTTGCACATTCTGAAAAGAAAAGAAAAACGACGCAAACAGAAAGAAAATCAAGCCTGTTCTCAAAAGAATAAAATAGGCCAGGCTCATAGGTTGCGGGTAGATTTACTTCAGAGTTATATCGCCATTAAGTCATAGTAAACTAACACTTGGCTTAAACTGTACGTGACCGTATAAAGACTGGGAACCTTTCTCTACATTACAATAGTCTTTTATTAGCGATTTCAAAGCAATCAATGGCTACGCGTTTCGAGACAACATGGGGAACGACATCTGGAAGGTTAATGATCCCAGAAGACGTTTTATGATGCCATGACCTAATCATAATTTTAACTATGTAGTACGTCTGCACCAAAAAGATTTAAAGTTATTAAAAATCTCACTAAGCCAGGATGGTTTGCTACTTATTGGGGAATCGCTACTACCCGCTGGATGGGATGCTAGTATATCGCAGGGCTAACCCCAGCAGTATGTCGCCGGTACCCATTTATACACCTGGGTGGAGAGCCAGAACATTGTGAGGTAAAGTTTCTTGTCTAAGAAAACAACGCGATGGCAGGGACTGGGCGTCGAACCACCGACTAATCAGTACACCACCGCGCCCCCACAATCAAATAATGGAAAAGAAAAGAAAAAGTTGATTGGTTTAATTAGTCAGTTTACAAAGATATGTGGCAACACTGTCACCTTTTGTGATACTCACAAGGAAAACAGAACTCATAAAATATGCGTACGGTTTTTAACTTTTAAGTTTTTAAAAAACACTTACGTGTAATTTCCGGTTTCCCCTTCAACCATGGAAGTTTCAGCTACAAATACTTTAGTTATTGTGCTTGAAAAAGCCAGAGTGATTACGAGAAAATGCAGCACTACTACATATGCATCTCTGATGATTTTGAACAAGGCGATTTGAATGGTGCCAACACCTTCAAATATCTCCAAAATTGAACCAAAAGCTCTGACAGTGAGAAGCATCGTGTTAAATCCATATAGATACTCAGCTACCTCCAGGGTTCGATTATTCTCTACCGAATCTGACTTTATCCACGTGACTATTCTCAGTGGGAATATCGCACAGAAAAAGGTGAAGAGAATGGCGAGGTCAAAAAAGTTCCAACGATCACTGTAGGGAAAAAACGTGAAGAACGTTGCGTGTTATGACAACTATATAAATCCAATTATTGGTATTTCGCTTTCCAGTGTTCCTTACACATGCATGTGTTCAAAACTGTTAAGTGCCGGCCAAAGGAATTCAATATTGTTGTTCACGGCTGAGAACAAAATAAAAAATTCAAAACGATTCAAAGTTTGATAGCAATCCAAGTTTTATGACACTCAATCGACACTGAACATCATTCAACAGGGTGACCAAACACGTTCATCAACACGTTGAACGGCGTACTGTTGAATGGGCGTGTTCAGTTCGTTTGGCTTTAGCCTAACAGGGTTTATATCACAAGCAGAAATATAGGTGACAGCGAAAGCATAAGGATGAAAATTTTCCTGTTCCTTGTGCTTATTAGTCGCGGTGACTCGTAGTGAAACTCAGTTATGATGTACGGGTGTCTTGGTTGTTCTTATTTTCACACTGCTCGTGCGTGCGTTACTGAGGTTTACACTACAAGGACCCTTATGCTATGCTTTCGCTTGCGCTTGTGCGGGTGTCGCTTGCGAAAATAATGCCATATGTACCTGAGATAACTCCATAATGCTTTCCGTTTCATTTTTTTGCCTTCAAAGCGTGCCACATCTACAATCTGCTTAATTTCTATCAAAAGGCGGCCAAAGAGGAACACTAAAATACCCCACTCTAGCCGGCTGAATGACAGTTGTGAAGGCTCCACACATATTGCAAAGTGCATTCCGAGGAGGGCCAAGAAGCTCAGCGTATTCCGGAGGAAAATAAAGTAGGGTACCGTAAAATATGCCTTGTATTGCTTGTATATGCCTGTGGACAAGTGTGAATGAAATAAATGAGTAGGAAAAAAGGAACATTTACCTTTGTCTGTGAGAACAATTTAAGCACAAGGAAATTATAGCCCCAATCACCATGCATGCATAGGCTATCGTAGGTTAATTCCTATCTCGGTAGGTCATCTTTTGTCAAGATTTGACCAATCAGCGAGCTGCATCTAAGGACACTTCCTGACTTTTTACGGGGATTTTAGGAAAGATGTTTATTCAGTCAGTGACACAGGAGACTCCGGAAAAAATTCTGAGTTCTCCCAACAAGAGTCGAACCTACGACCTGCTCTACCAACACATTTACATCATTGCGGGGATCTTGTTATCGCAATTGATCGCTGTCACACCTGTATTTCCGAATCGCTCGAAGGAGGCATTTTTCCAGGGGGTTTCAACTTGTTCTCGTACTTATCAAAACTTTTAAATGCAATGTCATGCATTGAAGTACATAACAAATTATGATTAGCAGCGATTGCCAAGATTATTTACAACTGGGATGGTTTTTTGTTTTTTGTTCAATTTAAAAACAAAGTTCCCTAACAGTATAAAAAGATTTTGATGCATTGTATTACCGACACCTAGCTTCATATTTACACCTCAGTGAAAAGAGGCGACCTTATTTCAAATAATATATCTGTAGAAAATCTTGTACTCGAGCAAACAGAACGAGAAACTACATTTCAATCCAGGTTTCAGGGGCAACAGACTGAGGCTTGATCATCAACTCGACAGAAGTCACAGAAATAAAGTTGAAACATTTTGACAGTCTATCATCCTCAACAGTTTGTTAACACCCCCCCCCCCCCACCCCACTCCTTCAAGCCAGTGTTCAATACCACAATGCCTTCAGGTTCCTAATAGTTCAATTTCGAGCTGAAAGCCTGATGACAAGTAATGTCCTTTAGTTTGTGTCAAACTAGGAAGCCTTGTACACAAGGAAGAGACTTGAATTGCAAACCAAATAGGGTTCAAATAGTATATATAAATTTGTCTCGGCATAGTAGTCATTTAATGATTTTTTAATCCTAAAAAAAACAACCCAAGAAGCTTTATATTGTATTCTTTTCTCGTATGTTCGTATGAAACATGCACTTGCGACTTAACCCTATTTTGCCTGGGCTTTTTTGAGTTTCTGAGCCTGAGGGGGGTACAAAGTTCCCCCCCCCCCCTCCCCATGGATCTCGAAACTTATTCATGCTCTTGTGACGAAACTTGGCACGATTTAAGTACGTCATTAGCTTAACAGATTGGGTCTATGACGTGTCGATTATGACGTTTCATGGTGTCACAATGACGTCACAAAGCAGCCATTTTGAATTTTGAACTGCCATCTTGATTCCCGAGCATGCAGTCATACAGTTAACAATGACGACATCGAAAAATATATTAATTTGTTCTAAGAAACATACTAAATCAAAACAAGCACAAAAAAGTAAAGGATTATCTTCTTCTTACAAACGAAGGGGAAAAAAACTGAAAAAAAAAAGACTGAAAAAGGACAGGAAATAGTCAAAGCACCATCTGAGTAGACGGTTGCTGTGGAAACGTCAATCATCGTAGACACGTCATTGACACAGGAAAGTTTTCTCTGATAAATTTCAGGAAAAGTCACGAGATTTGGTGATTATTTGCATGTTCAGCCGTTTAAAAGTTATAATTCGTTAAAGTCAGCGCAGGCACAATGTGCCCCCCCCCCCCCCCCTGGCTAAATAGGGTTAATAGTCTTCCGTTAACATCTCAGGGGCCGGGAGAGCCACCAGTAAATATGTTGTCAAGTCCTCGGAGACCCAATCATTGGGGAAAGCTTAATACAGGAAGGCTTAATGGAAACGTTTAAAGAAAAGGTCTCTTCTAAAGAAATAAAGACCACTTAACAAGTTAACTTAGTGGTAGAAGTGTAGCTACTGACTCACTTGTCGACTTGAACTCTGAGATACCTTCATGGTAGAGAGCTAGTTTATGGATGAAAGAAAACAATCACGTACAAAGTATTATGCGTACACTGATTGAAACTCGTTGGTATCTTTTGTCAGTGTGGAGACGTTTGTGAACAACCAGAAAACGTCTTTCATCTACTAAAACTTAATGGAGGCTAAAAGAGCTAAATAAATGTAAAATAGCAACGCTGTTTAGGTAAAATATCAAAAGAAAAATGTGGTCCAGCTTGCTTGATATTTCATTAGGCAAGTCAGAGCATTGCACCGGTATTGCAAGGGCGTGGGTTCGAGTCCCGTCCAAGCCTGCGTTTTCTTTGCAGCCGGTTACGTTGCCGACTTCACGGCGTTGGTCATTCATATGATCAGTCTAGAAAGTGTACTTATAAGCTATGTTAATCTTAGTTCCGAGATGTTCCAAGTACTAGACCAAAATTCACCTCTTCTAGCGTTGAAAATACGTCAGAACAAACAGTGTCACCCCACCGTAATGACTCTCTTTAGTTTCATGAGTTAGGTCCTTATAATACCTAAGCTTCTTATTCAAGTAACTAGCTTGTAACGAGCTAGCAAAGGATGTTACCAACAGGATTCTTATAACAAAAGCGCTCAACTAACTTAAAATAGGTATTGCTTTCGTGAAGATGATACACAAATTGCTGAGATTTTGTTTCCTTCCAGTAAGCCCAAACCTAACCAGAACTGTCAGTTTTTCTGCAACTGTCCGGTTAAATCTGAGCGAAAAGCTTCGAAATTGCTCAGTTTAGCTGGTTTTTTACCTGACTACAAATGTGAATTTAGCTCACTAACGTAGAAGTAAAAGTACTTATACTTACATGTGGACTTGAACACTACTTCTGACCTAAAAACTGTTTTATTGATTAAAAAAAAGTTATCATAAGTAGGTTAATTATGATCGTCTGGAGAGTGAAGCCATGAAAGGACCTTGCTACTGACAGGGATTGACGTTTCGATAATCTGTGCGGGAGTCATCATCAATGTCAAAGTAAATCCAAATTCAGTTTATGGTATTTAGTCATTGGTTATTAACTTATTCATCGATTACGTCGCGAGTTTATAGATTGTTTGTCAGTTGAGCCAGTTGGTGTAATACTGGCTGGCCATGCAGCGCTACAAAGATCTCGGACTTGTTACGCCACCCAGATCTCCATAGTGCTTTTGACTGGTTGAATCAAATGTCACTCGCAACGCAGCCATAGAAAAAATTCTCTAACGTTTTAGCTCAACACTATCAAACAATATCTTAACCAAATACGCGGTTTGAAAGCTAACAGAGCGAAGATCCTACAAACGGAATTTGACGTCAGTGTCAAAAAAATCTTGCCTTGTTCACTCTTTAGTGAAGCTTACTATTAACCTACGTAAGACATTTTTCAACTTTGGTTCGATCCCAACACTCACGTATAGACGATTTTTTCTGCTCTTTAATTCAACTAGCTTCTTAGATTAATATGCCATTCGAAGGCTGAGAGAGCGTAGATTGCTATTCTAAGCAATTCCTGGTATAAGTTTTGACTTACTTGGAAAAGTGGCTGACTTTTCGAGGTTCCGCCTTAGACGCCTTGGACGCCATAGAAGTGCCACTATCCACCCTGGTTAAATAAGGAAGCGAAAGTATACTAAGGAAAAAAAGGTTAAATGTAAACAAGAGACTTTTATTGTTAAATAACTGTCACGTCGTAATTTCGTAAAAACGAAAACCCAAGAGGTTGCTTAAGAGAGACTTTTAGTAAGAAACCAGCGTTCGGCAGCAAGAAGTTGAAAAATCGACTTTTTTCTTCTGTCAAAATTTGGTGCCTTCTAAGATGCGCCCAAGAGACTAGCATGGATAACCCAAGCCAGTTTCAAGGTATGATTTAGATCAATGTTTAAGCTGTCTATTGAAAGAGGGTTGAGACTATTCGGAGTTCTGGGACATGTTTAATTATTCCACAGAAATTGGCTTCCAAATCAATGTTTATTGTAGTGATTTTCAAGATTTAATTCCTGTGTTTTTTGGCCTCCAAAACCCGTGAATCGATTTCCTCGTTTTTCTCCAAATTGAAGAGCTTCTGGCGGAGACGAACTACATCAGGATTCTACCTGTTTATGAGCGAAAAATGAAAGAAATCGCTTTTTTGCAACTTCTGCCGTGAAATCGAATTTTGAAATCTAGTTTTACATAAACTGACTTTGTAGCAATTTCACACATAAACTAGAGTGCAATTTATGTCCAGCAGCTAAATAATTTCAGTTTTGATTACCAAGAACAAAGGCTAGCAAGAATGACAATGGAAAAAGCACGACGTCAAAAAGGCACCATACGTTGAGCAACCACCACCACACAGGACTGTAATCTTTCACATCCTCGCCGTCGTATCCATACCATCTCTCGTTCATAAGGTCTATCATAATTGGATGGTCGAAAAACTGCAATAAAAGCAATATGTTTAGTTGGTTGATTTGATGATACATTCGGACACTCTTTCAGCCCTCTGGCTTGGTTTTGTCACCATGTCTCTATAATCGATGTAAGCCGCCATATTTAATTGGATAGGTGTCAGTAAAATCGCCTTAAAAAAGCTCTGAGGAGCTTGCAGAGATTTTTCCGCTGATAATTACGTTAGCAATTCTCTGAAGTCAACTCACGTTTGTAAAAAAAGTGGCAACTAAAATTATCTTATGTTTTTAAAATGCCTTTAAAATGGATATGATGCAGGAGTATCGAGTCTTTTTATTAACAGAATCCCCCTATTCCAGTTTTTGCTTGTTTGTTTGTTTGTTTGTTTTTTGTTTGTTTGTCCCCAGGTAACCAAAGCGTACTATGAAACTTTGTATGGGGCTGAAACACAGTAAACACACAACAGGTAAGGTTTTTCAAACTTTATTTCTCTTTCAATGTATTTTCGGCGGAAAACCGCCGATTATTTTCCATCGAATTTCAGCTCCGTACAAACTCTCATATCACATTATGGTGACGTGTGGACAAACAAACAAAAACTGGAATAGGAGGGTTCTGTTAATAAGGATTCGATTACCTGTGGTCTGTCCTTCAGCTACTTACCCTGGTGTATTAATATTACCTTTTTCTGCTTAAGCTTAATTGCAGTCTCCAAAAGTAAGTCTGTTTCTGGATTGGAGGAAAAATTTTCACGGAAAGCTTTCACATGTTTCAAAGGATCCAGGAACCGCAATGTAAACTCTTCCACTTGATTGGCCAGTTCAATGAAGTCATCACTGTTGGGCTCCTTCTTGGCAACCCGTTCATGGAGTTTTTCAGTAACCTTACGAGAAAAACGTGGATCTCAGTAAACTCACTGAGTAAGGCTGATCGAGGTTCGTAAAACTTATTCAGACCAGGCTTTTTTATAGTTTTGTGTAACAGTCAAAGGTGTTGGAAAAGTCTGGAGAGGGAGGTGCTCTTTCTAGTATTTAAGTTGTAACAAGAGAAATAAGATCAACATAAGATGACGTCACTTTTCGTGGGAACTCTCCACGAAATCCGATAAGACGCTATCTTGGATACATCGCCTTGGATTTCTTTTTCGGTTTTCCGTGGCGCCAGGACATCATCAAAATCGACGTAAAAATAATTGAAACCAACAAAACGATTATAGTAAAGTGACCTAAAAATTGTAAACGCTAAAGCAAGAAATTTATTACTAAAGAGGAACCTTTAAAATTTGGAAAAGCACGTATTTCAAAATATTATTTGCCATGGAAACAACATTTCATGAACAATGGCATGTCTAGCCTGTGTGTAGACGTCTTGTACTTCCTTTAGGAAATGTCTGCACGCAGGCTGTGGCATGTCACTCAAAATTTTGTTTCTCCGCAGGGAAGGATCCCCCCCATACCGCCGGCACTTGATGGGATAAATTTGTTTGGGTTGCTGTTCCTACAAAACTGGACCATATTTTTTTGGGCATTCTTTTAATTTAATGGAAATTCAGGTATTACTTTACTTACCTTTATCGCCAATAGCAGAGGGTTTTCGTCGATTACGAGAGTCTTCGCTGTCACTCGAGCCTTGATTTTCTCAAAATCGTCCCTTTCCCAATCCACTGTTTCTAATAATGATTCCTTTTTGTGTGCTGGGTGTTCTAGTAAGTAAAACAAGCCGAGAGCCAAAAGTCGTAGTTCACAATAACAAAGTAACAACAATGGAATTTCAAGGCCGTGTTTTCATAGGAAAACTCCTGTGAGAGCTCTTCTACAAGTAAAACAATACGGCATATGCGTCGGTTCTCAACGATTAGTACTGGAGATGGGTGCCTATTCTCCTAACAAGTGAAAAATGAGATGAGATTAAACAATGGAACAAAATGGAATTGGCCGTGTCGGGAAGTATAAACAAAATTATAAATTTTGCTATGCTTAGCAGCATCAATGTGTCACCTCAATCAATTAACTATCAAGTATCAAAAGCTAAAATAAAGTATTTTTTTTATTATTTAATTAATTCACCATTTTCTCTTGCATTACTCCATGGAGCTCTTTTCTCTTCTCCAATTGCAAATGCCGGTACCTCTAAAAGTTCAATGTCTTCCTGACTGCAGCCCCTAGCATGTAAAAGGATCAACAAAAAGCAAAAAAGTCGATCATTACACTTTTGCCATTCTAGTTTACTCAAAATTTGTAGGTGTTTAGCGATCATAAACTTTTTTTTAAGATCGTATATGACTAGGCAAATAGCAAAATTGAACCTGTAGGCTATTTTTAGGCTATTAAACAAGGTTTATCTTCTGTCGCTGTTGTAATTGGTTTGCCCTGCAGCTTTACTCTCAGATTATGACATATTTCACTCCAAAACATTCATAAGTGTTACTTAAACCCTTCTCACCGTTTGCTGCCTCGTTTTGATGCCTCTGTTCTTGCTTCCTCAAACGATCCTGGAGAAACATGGTGTACGCAAAATAACTAGCTGCCTCTGACTGCAAGGTTTAAAAACATAACCTCAGCGGTTCAATTATGATATCTCTTTTCAAGAGAGAAAAACGGGATGTGTCTTAAGGAAGGCAACTTTTGTGATGATAATGTACGCTCCGGGGTAGGCAGAGTAGGCAAGGAGGCAGTGAGGCAGGGAGGTAGGGGTAGATGGATGGGTCGGTTGGTTGGTTGACTGACTGACTGACTGACTGACTGACTGACTGACTGACTGACTGACTGACTAACTGACTCTGACTGACTCAATGACGGACGGCTTGATTAATTGAATGATTGACACTTGTGACAGCGTTTTATTTCTGTGTTTTGGCTTGTTTGTTTGCTTGTTTGTTTGTTTGATCCTAGGTCGGTGTATTTCTCTTAGCTGTCATCTTTCTTCCCTCTCTCTTTCCTATTATTCACTTCATTGGCATACCATTGTTCTGTTCACCCTTTATTGTGACCTCAACTTTTTGGTATCCTTTGCCTTCTGCCATAATGTACACACCTGCGCAAATGTTAAAACAGTTAAGTTACTAAAAATCGTAATCGATCCTAGCCTGCCAATACAACCGCCTTTCATCGCTCCTAGCCTCTGGGGACTCGCAAACACCACTAGCGGCTGGAAGCGATGAACGGGGGCTATATTAGCAGGCTACGTAATTCGACGTCGGGGAAGTCTATCAAAAGGGTGGAATCTCTTCCTAGTTTCTTGAACCAAAAACCAAACCGAAAGGGACCATTTATTTTACGAAACCTAAATGCTAAGGAACACTGGATCAATTATTATAACTTTTGTCTACAGATTGACAATTACTTAACAATTATTCACCGAAGGGGGGATTATTCCACAATATTCGCTGAGCCTGAGGAGAATAACTGTTTTAGTTTCAGCTGATTGTCAGAGCAAATGCATTTTCTTTTTTCTTCTCTCCAGAAACACAAAATTCGCGCGGTGGGCATTTTGAAAATTAGTGCTTTAGTATTACAATCACCTCGCGCGGGGTGATTATAGCAAGATATGACGCAATCCTCCACCAATCAGCGCGCGCGCTTCTCTATAATCACCTGAGCAATTATACTAAAAATAAAATAAAGTAGACGACGGCTGTTAAAAAACGATCTTTTCACCTTCCTTTGATTTGATGTTTGTTCTTTCTCGATTTTTGTCGAGGTGTTAAAATTTTACAGAATTTGTTTTTCTTTTTTTCTCCAGCACTCTTCGAGGTAAGTAGCACCCGCATTTTTCAATCTCTCTGAATTAAACCACAGATGACATGGCGGCCTTAAAAGCTTCCTCTCTGATGCTGTCACTCTATGGATTAGGATTCCTTACATACAGGTACTGTCAGCTTCAACGACTACTTCATTTTGGCCGCAATAAATGCTTGTTGCTATTACCGAAAATCCTGAGCTCTGTGACAAACTACTTGCTCCTGGACGAAAGCGATACACTGAGTTACTCCCCTGTCCCTAGAAGTGCCTGACTGACTGACTGACTCAGTAACTGAGTGACTGACTCACTGACAGACTGGCTGACTGACTGACTCTATGACTGACTAAGGTCATTTGTTCTCTTGACTCTATGCTACTAGATGACTAAATTGGCTCGGTTACTTTATAGAATGAACTATCAATTCGAATCAATAAAAGCAGGGTCATGCTTTGCATCACGGTTGCTACAGCGTGAGCTATGTCCGTAATTTGAGAATTACTTCATTCAAGAATGCACCGCCAGAAAAGAATAAAAAAAAAACAAACAAACCAAACAAAACAAAAAAGAAACAAAACAAAAACAAAAATACAACATCTTGAATTTCTTCCTTTTCACTCTACGTGACACCAACAAAGCAAAGCTATCTCTTATGCAAGAAAGGACTCTCCTTGTGATTTTTAGCAGTTTAGATATTTAAGGCATTAGAAAGTAAATTAATGTGAATGTATAGTAGTTCACGAGAGAAAGGTAAGCGCTTGAAGAGCAGAAGTGAATCCCAGATGCCGTTTGTTTTCATTGATTTCCCGCCGCCATTTTTGTGCCCCTCCGAGGGACATCAACATGGCGTTTCCATACTGAGCTCAGTAAATTTCAGTCAAGCGTTTCGGTATCTGAAACCTGGCGTAGTTGTTTTAATGTTTAATCTTTTATAAGATTACAAATTCTTGGCTTCTCTCATTAAAAATGGTTTCTATTTTTATATTTTATGGCGTGACAGTGAAAATCGAGAATTCTTTCGGTGTGGCGATGGAACGTGACTTGAATAAGTGGCGCTATTTTTCATTATTTAATTAAGTCTATCATTATTTATTCAAGTCTAGACAGTGGATATAGCCACCTAACAGCAGATCAGCTGGTTACGGAAGTGACATGCATGACTCTATATTCTTGAGAGCATAAAACACAGCAAATCCGATGTAACTTTTAAAAGCTTTTCTCTGCTTGGAGAGGAAATGTAAAAAAAGTATTTTCAGAAATTACGTGAATTTCACTTGTTTTAACAAAATGAGCAATTTAATTTAAAAGTTCAAAATTTCCGGGTATTTGTGCAAGAGAAGTGATTTTTTTCTTGCGGAAAAAAATATTTCCTGTGGTTTTTTTCTAGGAAAGACAGTGCTTTTCTACAAACACGCGCGTTTGATCACAGGATTAAAGGCGAAAACCGAAAAAATCGCAAAGGTTAGATTATACTCGGTATATTGAACAACTGCAGGTAAGAGGTTGGGTAACAGTGAGGATAAAAGGTGGCATGGGCCAGTGGCATGAGTTTGCGGAATGCTACCCCGGGTACCAGAGGGTTTTTTTCGCGTCGGGCGAGATCGGCCGGAGGCCGAATCGCGTCAGCTAGTGGTGGTTGGACACGGTCCGAAAGGCATGGTGGATCATTATATTAGCTAATCACGAGCACTCTCTCAACCAGGACGAGAAATCAACATGGCGGCCTTTGACGGGAATGTGAACTTCACTTCTTGTCATTTTAACGTGCTATCTGTCCCCAGTGCAACTTACATTTAACAAGAATAATTAGGATTGGTGTGTATCTAGATGTCTTGAAATTTTTGGATCTGGTCCTCTTTTGTAAGTTAAGTTTGAGGACAATTTCGTTGTAGGTGGATCGAGCAACGTGTGCTTTCATGATATTTGAGGAGGTCTTACATTTTGAGAATTTGTAGGCTAACCAAAAAATCTAAAACCGTTTATTTTACACCAAGATCAAGATGGATAAATTTGCTTTCATAAAATCATATAGCGCCCGATAGCGCCCCTCTAGTTAGAGAATTATGTGTTGTTTAAGTTGTCGAATTTTCTCTCCAATATTACTCTCACGCTGCGAGATGTGAAAATTACCCGCGAAATATTAACGCGAGTGATCGTCTTATTTTAATTATGACAAGTATCAACAGTATGGTGTGGCATCCCAATTGAGTGTTTTCTCTTCTTTGTTTCGTTGTCTTTAGGTTAAGAGGCAAAATGGTTTCTTCGGTCTGCTCTGTTGCCATGTATGCAACAAACTTTCAAGAATCACACTTTGTTTGCTGAAATGACCAAAATTATTTGGGCTTTAGGGTCTTAATATATAGTCACATCATCTGTTGTGGATTGGTTTCGTAAGATCCCCTTAAGGTTCTTAACTTACAAACTCTGTGCAGTGAACCATTGAGAAAGCTAAAAAAAATTCAGTATTGATCAGTAACTCAGATTGGAAATTCACGGTGCTAGCTTAGACATGCAAGAGAAACCAAAACTTGTTTGAGATATCAAAAATTTGAGATAGCCAATAGTAAATAAGTGAGCAAGATCAACCGAGGAAAACAATAAAAATATTTTCACTTCAATATAGTTGTGAGCAGGTGGGGGAGGGGGGGGGGGTGGGGTTGGGTTCAAGTTAGTGGGGTCTGCTGTAAGAAATAAAATCCAGAGCTATTGAGGGAGAACTGTAAATTTTTGATTGAACATCCCTTTCAATTTGTCAATTTAGTTGTTATTAATAACAATTAGAGCTATTGAGACCCATAAAAGGGTTGAGAACTGTGAATTGAAGAAATATTCCTTTTCTAACGGAACTCGCAACTTTCACTTTCTTCATCAATTTTTTACATTGATATCAATCCTTTTTTTGTTTTCTACTGAATTGTCTTCCAGGAGACAGATTTCACACCAAAATGAGTGGTCTTACCGTGTTTACATGATTATAGTACAAGTTTTTGTACCGGATCGAAAATCTTGATCTGGTACAGCAACCAGAATAAACTCGCACTGGTATGACTTGTAATAGTATGAAATCTTGTGCTGGTATCATTACACAGAGCCATAAGAGGGAATGAAACTCAAACCTGTATTATGTAAACACCCCTTAAGTTTCTGTTACTCGACTTTACAGGCAGACTTGGTGCCCAGTGGTGAGTCCAGACTTTCATGGAGGGTGGGGTCCAAGTTTAATGGTGGGTGAGGGGAGACAACAAAATACAAAACTTTTGTGGAGTTATATCTTGGTATTATTCTGTACTATCTTCTGACTATAAGTAAATCGACAAAAAAAATCAGATGCTTTCTGAGTGGAGTATGATGTTGTACACAAGCTAATCTGCGCTCCGCTTCGTTGTGGTCTGGAGTAAATGTATAACTCCATAATTGTTTTGTTCATGTATATTGCTGTCTATTAGTCTGTTTTGTCCAGCCTTATTTTCTTTTCAACAAAAGGGGGGATTACCCATGGCCCCTCCTCTGGACCCACCATTGACTTTTCAACAAGTTAGAGGTCTGAAGTAAACAAATGAAGGACTGGGCCATTGTTTGCAAGGGGTAAATGCTCAAAGGTCAAGTTTAGTTAGAGTTTGCTCTGTAGTTGGGACTGCATTCTAATAATTACAAAAATATCACTTTACTCATTGTAAAAGAGTAAAAGAATTGACAGATTTGTAGAAAAGACCTTCGATGTATTGTTCTAATGTGCTTCACTGGTTTTAAAAGGATCCAAGCTAAACAGGTTCTCTGTGACCTCGATAATTTTGTCGTGATGATCAGTGCAAAGCCCCCAACAACCCTGCTTGAGGTCCTTGTGGGTAAATGAGACAATGCTTTCATTGAAGTAGCTGAGAAAAAATATGGGTACACTGTATATAATATCGTCACACATTCTACAGGCTGAACAGAGCTTTGTTAAATTTTCTTAAGACAGATTTTCATGTCCACTGCAAAAGAAAGTGGAATTCTCGTTTAATTGCAGACTTACTTTGTCAGCATCAGTTACTTTCAAAAGCAAAAGAAATTAATTAATTAATTCATATTGACAGCTAGCAATTTGAACAATAATATTTTAATACAGCCTTGTTTAGCTAAGCTGTGAAAGTATAATTTCAGACAAACCCTTCAGGATTACTACATCCTGCATCAACGGTATTCTTGAGAAAGAGAAGCTTTTGGACTCCCTGGAGGTTAAAGGACTGTTAATGCTATAACATGAACATTCGTAAGGTTTTTCATGACACGTACTCAACGTTTATCCATCGGGCAAAACTTACGATTTCACACAACTGACGCAATTACAAGACCTCAGAAAGCCAGGCATCTGTGTTTTCAATTTCGATGATTGGAAATAAGTCCTTCATGGCCCAAGAGGCTATTCATGGTAAGATGTTTGCACATATAAGTTACTTATTCCTGATAAACCCGGGATTGAAGTCTCCACGCGTACGCGTTCAATCGATCAATGCATGAAACCAGCTGTTAAAATGTTACATCCATCCTGGTTACATCAAATATTCAGATGTAAACAAAGGATAATTAGATAACAAGAATCGGAGAAACTTCCATCTTTGTTATTTCCAGCTCTTGTAGTTGAATTTGTTTTGGCTCTTCGAGATCCGCACAGTACGAAGGTTCATTGCAACTGAGCTCGAATCGATCGATAGCCCCATAGGCCGACACAACGAGCGGCTTGACATGCGGATCACAATAGAGAACACAAGCCGCAACCGGAAACTGCGCAAGACCCAGGGTAGCGGAATGGCACATGCATCAACAATTATTAAACAATCAAACGCCGGATCAAACGTCAGACACCTTCATATTTGTATGGGAATTATATTCATCACTCACTGTATACAAAGTGGCAACATTCCCGCAAGAGCCTTACATTAACCTTGATTGGAAGATCTTTCTGTGCGGTACGAAAGATTTTGATAGGTTTAAGATATGTTACTCATGCTGGAAAATGGAAATTGAGACTGAGACAAGCGGTGAATAAGTAATTAATAAACTTCATGCCTGATTAAGCCTCGTCTCTTTCGCAGACATTGTTTGGGTCGTGCAGGCCTAACTAACAGATTCGTGTTTTCCGTAGACCGTTCTTGGTTACTAAAAAAATGGTTCCCATTATTCCCAGGACTATTCTGCAATAATTTTCACAAGCTCTCGAGAAGGAGAGCGATTGCGTGACGCTCGCAATTTTTTTTCAAAAGTGGCATCTATTTGAATTTACAATTTACGTGATACATATCTGCTTTCACGTTAAGATCTGAGAAAAAAAAGGGACGACTGCTTGCAGTCAACGTTCATGACGCTTTTAGTTTGCTCTATAAGTAAGTAGGTATTTTTCCCCAGCCTACATTTGAGATATTATTACGTAGTCCTCTGTCAATAAGATGTTGCCGGGGATCTTTCGCGTAACAAGGAGCACGAGGCCGATTACCAAAGGTTATGGCACTGGCCCTTCACAGGCTTTCAGTTAGGCTGTTAGGATATAAAGAGCATCTTACCTTTCAGAGGCAAAATTAAAGAGCAACCCCGGCAACACAGCGCCTTACACAAACCGCCATAACTAACACTGGGGTCCAGTCTCTTTCGCACAGGCCACAAAGAGGAAGTTGTAAACGCACGAGTGCTCGCAGTATGCGCACAGGCCATGGAATAGACTAGATTTCCGGGAACAGTGAAGCTCAGTGGTGGGTTGAAAGGGAAAACGGACTGACACCCAAAGACCAAAGACGGCTGATATCTCAGATTAAGTAACTAACATTTTTGAGTAAGGGTGACTAATTGTAATGATCTACAAGCGAAGAAATCGATAACGAATTTTTTGTCGCATATGGAGCAGCAATGGAGGTGGAACCCACACCCGCTTTCTCTAACCTATTCGCGACCTTCTTACGGTTCGATTTAGGTACAGCAGAGGACCGGATTGAACAGAAATCGCAAGACAACTCGGGAAGGCCTAACCTTAAAACTGCAAGTGCCATTTTCACAGAAATTGCTGCTGTTTGCATGTGTTGCGAGCTTGGGACACAGAAAAAATCTGAGTCATAGAGGTAATCAAATCCATGACCTCTCGTACGACGGACGCTCTAATTCACTGAGCTACTAGGAGACTCGAGGCTAGTCAGTATTTACTATGTTTATTATGACCCGCCTCCCACATACTGCTACGGATCAACAATGAAGAGGGCGTCCTGTGTGCCAGAGGATGATAAATATAGAAAGATGGTAAATAAGTAAGGAAGATGTAACATATATTCATTACGGAAACCGATCCCATGACTCCCCGCACACCGGTCGAGTGCTCTAACCACTGACAGAGGTATTGGGACACTCATGGTGAGCTAGGAAATTTTTAACAGCTCATTACGGCGCATGCGCAAGTTCTGCATACTGCAGGATCAGCAATGTCGAAAGTGCCCTGTAGGATGATAAATACAAAGTTGCAAATGGAAGCTCACCATTATTTGCTTTCAATGGCTGATGTATGATCACTTTTAGAGAGGGCCTTGAAATGTTCAGTTTTTCTGTCGAGAAGTCGTCGTTTTGTTTTGCCAGTGTAGAAATCATTACGATCCCAGCAGCTCGCTATGTAGCTAACTTTAGCCATTGCTAATCATACCAAAACCATTTGACACAACATTAATTGAGATAACTTTGACATTTTAGTGTCCTGCAAATCAGACTTTCTTTGTAAAATTAAGGAGACTTTGCTCATTCAAGAATCACAGCCGTCTTTCTGAATGTCAATGTCAGCAGGGAGAAGCTGATGCTTTATTAGCTGTAGGGCTTTTCGGGACAGACAGTTTTCATGTAAACTCCGACTTATTTAATTATCAAAATCGTTATTCTTTAGCCTGAGTATCAGGCCCTAGTTTTCCTAATTCGCTGCTCCAGACCCTAATCAATATTATATAGACAGATGTTATAAGTTGTAATGGTTATTTTTGAAAATGTGTGTTGCTTAGCATACGAAATGTCAAGTTTAGCACTCAAATGCGTTGGTTTACCATGTTTATTACCATAGTTTGTTTTATTTTTAATCAAACTACGGCTGGCCTAAGTAGAAGAGTTTATTTGATGGGTTTGGCTTGCATATTAAAACATAGGCCCGCAATGCGTGCAGAACCGACGAAGTGTTGGTTCGTCTCGAAAAGAAAGCAAGCGAGGCGTGCGTGACTGCAGGTTCAATAACATTCAAGCATCTGTAACAGCACGTTGCAGTAAAAGTGTGTAACTGTAACTAACGCTGAAATTTGACCAACTGAAAAGGTGATCAATACCCTGGAAAGGACGTCAACTGAATTATTCACCCTCTCCTCACCAAACATAGCTCCACCCCTGGCTCCACAGACTATGCCCATGACCTCATCCATTCTTCACTCAAGACCATTTTCGCTGTCTTTTGGTCGGTCTTCCTCAAAACCCTGAACAAAAAGGCCATCACAATTCTCAAAACAGACGCATTTCAAAAATGGGCGATAATTTTCCCAATATAAAAGTAACCACATCTTTAAGATTGATCAGTATGGGCACCGTAATAGCCCAAAAGAATTGAACTTTTCCCCACACCTGGGAACCACGCTTTGTGCACAGTTCCTTTAATCATGTCAAGGGCTCTTTAAGCCAAATTGTGAATGCAAATACGAAATAAATCATTGCTATGCTCTATCGTACAGGTTACAAGAAAGCGCATTATAGGCATTTACCAGTCGTTTTGACCCACTCCACCCTCGATTAATGTTTTTACTTGGCTCACCGTGCCATGCTAACTGGTGTAACGAAAATTGTGACAGTATTTTGCCCTTTGCGTTACCTAATGACGTTATGTTTAAAATCTGATGACTCAGCTCATCTGTCTTATCGCTTTGAATATTTAATTTTGTTGAATTAAACTAAAAAATTAAATGTTGATATATATTTGTCCACAACTGAACATGCTTTTACCGAGAGTTGTAAGCAATGTATTTATATACTGTTGTGAATAGGGCACTATAAAAACATGA
Source organism: Siderastrea siderea (assembly GCA_964030785.1). Lineage (NCBI taxonomy): Eukaryota > Metazoa > Cnidaria > Anthozoa > Scleractinia > Rhizangiidae > Siderastrea > Siderastrea siderea. The sequence continues at coordinate 1,704,380 of OZ034970.1, forward strand.
TTATCGATAAAGATAAACACATCGTCAGAATCTCAACGTACTAACCGGCGTGACGAAAATTGTGACAGCATTTTGTCTTTTGCGTTACCGAATGACGTAATGTTTAAAACCGGATTACTCAGCTCATCTGTCTTGTCGCTTTGAATATTTTGTTAAATTAAAATAAAAATTTAAAGATATATTTGGCCACAACTGAACATGCCGTTATCGAGAGTTGTGAGCGAAGCATTTATATGCTGTTGTGAATATGGTACTATAAAAACATGATTTTCGATCTGGAGAAATTGGTAAAAAGCGAAGTCGTCGCTTTATCTCAAACACGTTAAAGCATGTCTTATGACGTAATCGTTAAATCCAGTTTGCTCTTCCGGAGTCAGCAAGTCAGTGTCTCGAACTCTAAAATCGAACAAATCGGTTCAAAATCAAAAGTAAAGCAGAAAAATTAAAAAGAGTAACTGGTATATAATTCCGGGCCGATCATACTATCCAAGAAGATCCAGCCTCGTGTAGTAATTCATTTCCCACCTGCGAATAACCTTTCTTAACGTTGGCAGCTGGATACTTTCCAAGTATTAAACAGGTAAACATAACCACAACAACATAAACCAGAATTTTCCTCTCATAACATTTACTGAGAACGATTCTACGCTTACGGTGTCTCAGCAACACTTTGGTCCCACCAGCATCAACAGTGCCACTGGACATCACCTCCTGTTATTATCAGTCCTCCTTGCTTTCTTTCACTAGTATTGCACAGATATTTCAGTCCGGCCAAAGCCAACACTGCTCGGCGGACGTGTGCTTCTACACCTACGATACTTTTTATGTGGCCCTTGTCCTATCGTGCGTGCGTGTGTGTACTAATCGACGTCTGTGTACAACTTCTTCTCTATATGTTCAGAGGTCAGCACAAAATTATACCACAACACAGTCGAAGCAAATCTTCCACCAAGCCTCCGTCACCTTTCTTGACCTGCCAATTTAAAATGGCGACTCGTCTGCTCTTGTTCTCACGTCATCCCATCCCGTGGGCCATAGCGAAATACACACCTTGTGAACCTTACACGACGTATTTTGACCGACCAAACCAGTCGACCCTCTTGTCACGACTGCTCTAACTCGACATCGTCGGTTAAAAAGTTATAAACGTCCAAAATCTGTGCGGACAGATTCCGCCCCCCTCCCTACAGTCTGAATAGAGTTTTAAAATACTAACATTCATTTAAAATATGACGCGGCATTTTAAGTTACACATGTATCCAAAGACTAAGTTGAAAGGTGAATTAATAGGAGTGGACACAATTTTATGCTAACGTGAAACAGACCTTTGGACAACTTTGTTGGGAACATTTTGTTGAAATCTAACAAATATATTACTGACGGCCCTATCGTCGCATTATATAAATGCCAATATTTAACAATCTTAGGGATTAAGTGGTGAATTTACGAATAATATGTAAATTTATACTCGTTTAAACAGCTTAATTAAGAAAATGACACAATTACGTTTGAAGTTTTGTTTCCTGGCTCTCTTGGGTCTGAAGAGTCTAGCAATTAAAGAATTTTACTTCAGTATGAAATATTGTGCTTATTTTTCTCTTTTTTCACACCTATTTCCTAAAAAAACACATGGTTTTTTTAGGAAATGGTTTTCATCAAGATATTATATTGGAGCACAATATGCTTTTCACTTGGTCTGTCAGCCTCTTCCACTGCCGGAACAGTTTTCATTGTTTCACGAATAAGAAGATTTCAGATGCGATATTGAAATGGAAATGATTGAAAACAAGAATCCTGACTAAAAAACATAGAATGGAAAAATTAAGCAGTTTTCAACTGTCTTTATTTATGCATCGGAAAATTTTCGATGTAGTGATATGAAAAATAAAATTAAAAAAAAGTCAAGAATCGTGTGATTCCTAAAAAACTGAAGTGTGCGGCATGTTCATTGAAATGAGAACCTGTCTATCCTCTTTTTTATTATTATTATGGCCCATTTTATGGAGTTGATCCAATAGAAAACATAACACTTAGTTTCCTTTAGAAAACCTTAAAATAATCCTGCAAATGTGTAACAAAAACGCATCTGAAATTATGAATATATGAAATTCATATATTTGAACTGCGGAATGAAGAAATAAATGTGAAGAAGATCATCGCAGTTATTAACGCAACTTATGCAGTTGCGAAAAGAAAGCCTGAAAAAAAAAAAAAAGGGTTCGAATCCCGGCAAGCCTGATTTTTTCAGGCTTTCTTTTCGCAACTGCATAAGTTGCGTTAATAACTGCGATGACCTTCTTCACATTTATTTCTTCATTCCGCAGTTCAAATATATGAATTTCATATACTCATAATTTCATCTTCATCTTTCCCGGGTATATTACGAACCAATTTAATGACCAGCTCCCAGTTGGCTTGTTAGCTCAATTGGTTAGAGCGCTGCACCGGTATCGCAGAGGTCAGGGTTCGAATCCCGGCAAGCCTGATTTTTTCAGGCTTTCTTTTCGCAACTGCATAAGTTGCGTTAATAACTGCGATGATCTTCTTCACATTTATTTCTTCATTCTGCAGTTCAAATATATGAATTTCATATATTCATAATTTCATCTTCATCTTTCCCGGGTATATTACGAACCAATTTAATGACCAGCTCCCAGTTGGCTTGTTAGCTCAATTGGTTAGAGCGCTGCACCGGTATCGCAGAGGTCAGGGTTCGAATCCCGGCAAGCCTGATTTTTTCAGGCTTTCTTTTCGCAACTGCATAAGTTGCGTTAATAACTGCGATGATCTTCTTCACATTTATTAAAAATGCATCTGTCGCCTTCAAGAGAGTAGGACGACGCACGGAAGGTTCCAAAATCGTTTTACTCAGACGCGGTTGAAATTCCTCAAACACCGAAAAGGCTAAGGCTTCACTCTGTCCAAAAAAATGTACCACAACAACACAGAGGGAATTGCCGACCGTTCGAGGCAGACCAGGTATGGGTCAGTCTTTTTTGACCGCTCGCATCAGATTTTGCGGGTTACTTACATGATACAATATTGCCCGGGATTTTAATCGCAATCGCATCGATTGCTTCAGCCATCACCATGCTTCTGAACACATTAGTGATCATAGCTGTAAGTCAACGAAAAGAACTGCAAAAGAACTCGAACATTCTGTTGTCAAGCTTGGCTGTTGCGGACCTACTAAGAGGCGTTTTGTTTATACCGGTACTTTCTGTCACTGCCATTTTCCTCCTTGACGCCCAAGTTTCACTTGATCATTTGTGCACGTTACACATAATCATTGCAAACTTGATGGCTTTTCTTGTCTTCTCCTCTCTATACCATCTGACAGCAGTCGCTTGGGAGAGGTATATAGCTATAAGAAAATGGGTGGAATATAAGGTCATTGTGACAAGAAAATACCTTAAAAACCTGGCAATGTTCGCCTGGTTATCAGCCATAGTCACAGCAATTCCTCTTCTTACAATGGAATTGGCCGGATTGGACATTAAGGTCCTAAAAGCGTGGATTCTCGTTGCCAATGTCTGTGGAGCAGTCACCTTCCTAGCTATCGCATATTTCTATATCATGGTGTACCTCGGAGTACGTAAACGAAAAACAAGCGAAATCAGGCAAGTTACCTCTCTCGTTCAAGCCAAACTCCAATCTAAAGTTGCCATGACAACTGGCTTGATGACTATTACACTTCTTTTCACAACTGTTTTAGCTGGATTTCTCTTTAGCTTGAGAGTTCTTTTTCCAACCTTACGCACAACTTTGTTTATCCTTATTTTGGGCACACTGTTTCAGTTAAACGCTTTAATCAATCCACTTCTTTACTGCTATAGAGACCGCCATTTTAGAAACGCATTGCTAGAGCTCTTGAAAATAAAAAACCCTCAAGCAATCATGCCTAGAATTGGCGACGAGGGAGTTCCTAGACGACAGCACTGTTGTCATTTTGGTTCACAGGAAAATGTTCAACAAGAGCTGAAGACCGAGGAAAAACGTTCTCGACTGACAAGAAGTGTATCCTGGGATCTACCGGTTTTCTTTACCGATGATGTGATGTTGAAAAGACCAATGTCAGCTCCTTCAGTTGTTAAATTTAGTGGTGTATCCGATGAACTACAACTACAGAAACCTTCTTCCGTATTGTTAACAACTGTTGAAATTTATGCTGAAGATAGCGTGTGATATCAAACGAGGGAAAATGAATCTGGACTAAACGGGGATGATTTGAAGAAATCCAAAGTAACTGGCTGAGATGAACTTTTTATCGTACCGTTTAAACAACAGAGAAAGGAAAAGATTTTCTGAAGATCCAACTCGGCGCCAAGTTTATTAGAGGGCGCAGTCGTTTCGGATAAACCTTCCACAGTTTCTGAACGTACGGCAAGTTTGTGAAAACCTTGAATAACTAGACTAGAAGCCACAAGCAGTGTATACCGCTAAGGTTTTTGTGTAATGCGTTGATTTTCCGTGACTTGTTACATCTATTCTGATTCGCCAAGAAAGTTGTTTTTTGCTCTAGCTTTCAGTTTTTGTAGAAAGTCGAATGAAAAAGTCTTTATTATTTATAGGCAAAAACAAATGTTGCTCTGAAAGAAAGAAATTTGACAACTCCAATGGCTTTTAAAAATTGCACAAGCCGTTTTCCGATGATATCAGTTAAATATCCTAAATATAGCGTCGTAAATAGTAACTTAAAGTAGAGTTTTTGATTGTTTTTAATCGTACATACGTGTGGACGTTAAAAACTAGTGAAAACGCACACCTGTCTGTGCATGGATGAAAAGCTTCCGAAAACCGAACAAGGACTTAAAAGAGACTATGAAGCATAAGTTATTTGGGAAAAATGTCAAATACAGTAGCTTTAACATGTGTTAAAGATAATTACGGCTTACGAATGTCCACAGACTAAGAAATAATTCTTAAATTATTCCAATCGACAAACTATTTCTCATATAACAGTCAAATTTAAATTGCGCATGCCCTAAGTAGCTTTTGCTCCACACACTCTTTCCACGAACTGGAAAACAGAGAAGCAATTATAGAAATATTGCAAACAGCATCCAGCGTTACAGAATTAAAAAAAGAAAAATTATGTGCGTTGCATTTTTAAATTATTCTTTGACAATATTTTAGTGATTGAGAAAGCTTCCTTAATGCTCGCCCCTACCCCAAAAGGTTTTTCTCGAATTTTTTTCCGAGGGCGATTTTTCATTTGCACCTGCCGTTTTCAGTGGCTGTATGCTTATCCCTTAGCCATATTTTGACCGTTGCTATGGTTGCGAAATATGATGTCATACGTAGCAGGATGTTAAACCGTTTTTTAAGAAAAATCCGTGTCTTAACAGTTAATAGGTAAGAAAAGGATACAAAATGTTGACAAAAAACAGCAATGCGTTTAATTATGTTGCATTCTACATGTCTAGCATAAATTTTTTCCATTTCCGCCGTTTTGACGATTTCTAATTTTAAGTAATATCCAATATGGCCGCTAAGATGGCGGACATCTTGGATGACGACACAGGCCCCTAGCAACGCCGCAACCCATAATTTATGGCTGACGACACAGGCCACCAGCAGCGCTGCAACCCATAATTCATACCTCACCTTATAAAGCACATCAAAAGCTTTCTTCTAAAGGTAAAAATATTTTGGAAATATTGTAACACAGCAAAAATCCAGGGGCACCCCCCCCCCCCCTTGTACCACGGTGGCAGTGGGACTTTGCTGGACGTCCGAGGGTTAAGGGGCGGCTGTCATTTTTGTTGCCAAATCTATAAGTTACACACTCTGTACCCATGGATGAAATAACACAGCATTTAGTATTTCCAGCTCCCAGTTGGCTTGTTAGCTCAATTGGTTAGAGCGCTGCACCGGTATCGCAGAGGTCAGGGTTCGAATCCCGGCAAGCCTGATTTTTTCAGGCTTTCTTTTCGCAACTGCATAAGTTGCGTTAATAACTGCGATGATCTTCTTTACATTTATTTCTTCATTCCGCAGTTCAAATATATGAATTTCATATATTCATAATTTCATCTTCATCTTTCCCGGGTATATTACGAACCAATTTAATGACCAGCTCCCAGTTGGCTTGTTAGCTCAATTGGTTAGATCGCTGCACCGGTATCGCAGAGGTCAGGGTTCGAATCCCGGCAGGCCTGATTTTTTCAGGCTTTCTTTTCGCAACTGCATAAGTTGCGTTAATAACTGCGAGGATCTTCTTTACATTTACTTCTTCATTCCGCAGTTCAAATATATGAATTTCATATATTCATAATTTCATTTAGTATTTCATAGTAATATCAGCTTTTGCGATTTTTTTTTTTTACTGAAAGAAGGTTAGAAAACGGGACAGTCGAATTGCATATTGGGCAAGAACAATTTTGTGTACCGATTTTGTGTACCATTGCAGCACTTAGTGCATTGATTCAAAAGACGAAGTTAAAAAGATAGGGGGTGTTAACGTTGTCATAGATTGACGCTGGCACAAGTTCATAGACAGTTAACTAACACCGAACCCATTATGCCTTTGTGTACCAATAACAATATCAGGGCTTAAAGGTTAACTTGCGAATAGTATGTAAATTTGTACTAGCTTGAAAATGTTAGCTTTTTCTTAAAAAAGAAAACATGCTTCGCTCACTGTTTTTGCAATCTTCAGTAAGCAATCAAATGTTGCTTTTCAATGTGGATTTCACAGTCCAACTTGAATGCTGGAAATAAACATTTAATCGCCGGTTATTTTAAGCACTTTTTTTACAAACAATCATGTAAATTTTTACTCAATTGAAAAGCTGAACTTTAAAAGAGACACAATTGATTTTCTGGTTTCGCTTCCTTGGGCGCTTAGAAATAAAACATTCCATAATGAAGAACTTACCTTTAATGTGAAATCATTTACTGAACTGTCTTTCAATCTCGTTATTTTGCTGCACAGAGACACAATTGATTTTCTGGTTTAGCTTCCTGGGGCGCTTAGAAATAAAACAGTCCATAATGAAGAATTTACCTTTAATGTGAAATCATTTAACTGTCTTTCAATCTCGTTATTTTGCTGCACTGCCAATGTATCGCTTGATGTATCGAAAGATGTGTGGATAAAAATATTTATTTCAATACAAGAATCTCATGTTTCTCATAAATATAATACGAAATTTCAGGATAATGGGAATCTAAATTGTTCTGTTTCTTTTGTATTTTTTCTTAAGTCAGCCCTGTACAAAACATCACACTTCACTCGCCTGTGTTTGTATAAAAAGAAAAGCTCGATTCTGAACTGTTTTCATAAAAATATTAAAATCTGTTGCCTTTAAAAGCGTGGGACACCGCACGTAAACTTCAAAACTCATTTTGCCCAGACGCTGATGAAAGTCATCAAAGGCCGAAAAGACTGAATTTTGTTGAGGGGCCTCAAAGAAAGCGATTTGATCGTATCACATACAATCGCAATCAGTTACGCAGTTGATTTGAAATCACCACAAAAATTGTCACAAGAATCGAAACAACATTTCTCTTACGTTGATACTCTTAGAGTTAAGGAAGGGGAAAGGGGGGGGGGGACTTTTTACGGGAAGTGTGGACATCAAAATCGAGTGGAAATGCATACGGGATAAAGATCTTTCTGAAAACGCGGTTGACAAATTTACGTCTTCAAACGTCATAAAATCGAAACAAAAACGCAACCGTTTGTATGGGGGATGTGTCATCTGGGACAAAAGGCTACCAAAATACAACAGCGGTTTGTTGAAGTTATTATCCAAAGTCGATCATCTATTATTTTAGCCGATAGTCGTATTTAATATTGCCATGCCGTAAATAACATTTGCTTCACGTGCGCATTCGAAACCGATAAGAAGAAAGATAATGAAAACACTGAAATCTTATGCTTAGTTATGCTTTGTAAGAGACATTCCAAAGAGTATCTAGCTTTACCAAAATAGAATAATTTTTTAAAGAAAAGATGGAATAATTAACATGTCGCGAGCGTGGGACAAAGAAAAAAAAAAGAAAAAATCTGAGTTCCCGACGGGAAGCTAACCCTTGACCTTCCGTACACCGGTCGGACGCTCTAACCACTGTGCTACTGGGAGACTCGTGGCGAGCATGAGTTCTTGGTGACACGCTTCCTGCATACCGCTAGGATCAGCAATGTCGAAATGCCCTATAGGTGATAAATAAAGAAAGATGGTGAATTTTAAGCTTGTAGAAGAAATAAGAAAAGATGGAATAATCAACCTGTCGCAAGCGTGGGACAAAGAAAAAAACTTGAGTCCCCAACGGGAATCGAACCCATGACTTTCCGTACACCGGTCAGACGCTCTAAATTTTTTTTTTGCACGCCTTTGTTTGTGCGCTTATTTATGATATACCATTTGAAAGCTTAGGATTTTGTAGCGTCGTTAGAGATAGGAGGTGGCACAAGTTTTTCCTTCTTATGATCAGAGCTTTAAAAAAAGCTTGGAGGGAGCAGCTAACAGAAATCGAACAAACATTGGGCCCATTGTGACGTTTTGGCAATGGCAATCTCAGGGCTTAAACAGTTTAATTCACGAACAATACTTTTACTAGTTTGCCAACACATGAACTTTGTCAGGTAACGTGGATGCATATTTTGGTCACTTGTTTCGCAATCAATAACTAATCGTTGGTTTTAAGTTGGCGTTTCACTGCTCGACTTGAAAGTTGCAAATCTTTTTCAATATATTTCCAGTACTCCAAGGGTATGTAACTTAATGACACAAATATGTAAATTTGTAGTCAAAAAGCAGCTGAACTTTAATAGAGAACAATTGACTGCATCAGTTTTATTCTACTTACTAAAAATTTACATCAATATGAAATATTACACTTTCCTTCTAACTCGTTATTTTGCTGCACAACTTATAATGCGTTTTTCTCAATATAATTTTTTGGAATAAGTGTTGCCAAAATAGGCATCTAAGCATCTCCCCTAGAGTATCAGGGTCTCCCTTAATGCCTGGGACGATGTAAAATTTTTCAAGAGGCAGGAAATAAACAGTCGTACGATTCTTGAAAACTCGAAATGGAAAGTTAAAGTGAGGTTCAGTTTAAACGTCGAACTTTTCATGTGCCAAACCTACAATAGCTAATACGTATTGGGGTCGTCCCAAATAGTGAAATTCGGCAGTTGATTCCGACCGAACTAATACGCCGAACTTAGTTCTTCAAATCAGTGAAAACAATCGTCGGTTGCACAATAACTAATGTAAATAAGGCATTCAGCCACAATAAGCAGGACAGAAATTTAATATAGAAAATTGGACAAATAAGCTCATCAACTCTTCGCCTCTATAGCATAAATCTAGCCTAATTTTAGATACAGCTCAGTTTATTTAGACAAGTTTGACTGTATATGTTATATTTTGACTGTTTTCCTTTAAATTTACAGTTGTGGCCTCCAACATCGGGCTTTTTCTTTCTGGAAAAGTTAGACTGAGTTAAAGCTAGGATACGGAGATTTTTGTCGTATGTTTTCTTCTGAACTGTCGACGTTAGCTAGTGAAGAAAAAAAAAACCGTTGCAGGATTTCTTTTAAAAAATCAGCTTGCCGTTGGGTTTTATGCATGCTGGTTCACGTTAACAGAACTCTACGCCACTCAAGAGTCTAAGTCGGTGTAAGACTTCTGCCGGTTTATTCGACTAGCGCAGTCGAGTAGAACGGCGGGTCGACCCAAAAACAAATCTGTCGAACTTAACTGATTCATACTTTGAACTTTTCTTGTGCCGAATCCAATAATTAGGTTCGATTCGGCACTTGAAAGTTTTGATGTTTGAACCAGGCTTAAAGAAAAAAAGGTTTATTTAAATGCGTCGGTCTTCTAACAAGACATCACATTAACCCACTCACATATGTTTTCTTTTGAAAAGACAAGCCTAAAATAATCCAGAAATTGTACTGCAATAATGAATCTGCCCCTTCAAAAGCGCAGAACGTTTCACGAAAGCTTCAAAAATCAATTCGCTCAGAGACGGTTGAAAGACATCAAAGACCAAGTACGGAAATCTAGTGGGTAACCAACACAACCATAACAAGCGTTTAATGATGGTCCAAAACGGCACGGAAGAAATGACTGAGCCTTTGACGGAGACTACGCACAGGTCAGTGCTTCTTTGTCCAACCCCATCAGGCTTTAAGGGGGACTTATTTTATACAACATTGTTTTGGCTTTTGGTCGCAATCGAGATGACTGCTTCAACCATTATCATACTCTTAAACACTTTAGTGGTCATAGCTGTGAAGCAAAGGAAAGAACTTCAGAAAAACTCGAACATTCTGTTGTCGAGCATGGCCGTTGCTGACCTCTTAGTAGGTGTTATATTTATACCGATGTCGTTCAATGCTGTCCTATCGATTATCCACCAAGTTTCACTCGAGCATTTTTGTATGTTTAACTCAATCAGTGTAAACTTGATGGCGTGTTTTATGTTCTCCTCTCTTTACCATCTAATGGCGATCGCTTGGGAGAGGTACATTGCGATACGAAAATGGAAGGAGTACAAGGTTATTGTGACAAAACGCCGGCTCACATATCTGGCCATCTTTGCTTGGTTGGCTGCTATTGTGACGACGTTTCCTGTTCTTATAATGGATACGGTGGGTGTAAATACAAAAGTACTAAAAACATGGATTCTCGTGGGGAATGTCTGTGGAGCCGCCACCTTCCTAGCTATCGCATATTTCTATATCATGGTGTACCTTGGAGTACGTAAACGAAAAACAAGCGAAATTAGCCAAGTCACTGTTCACGTTCAAGCGAAGCTCCAATCAAAAGTTGCTATGACAACTGGCTTAATAACCCTTACCCTTCTTGTCACGACTGTTTTAGCTTTCTTTTTTCTTAGTTTGAGAATTATTTTCCCAGCCCTTCACACACTTTTGCTTTTCGGTTTTACGGGGACACTGTTTCAGTTGAACTCCTTAATAAATCCTCTTCTTTACTGCTATAGAGACCACCGGTTTAGAAACGCAGTGTTAGAGTTGTTAAGAATAAGGAAACCTCCAGCACTCCAGCCTACAGATGGTGCTGTGCGATTTCGTAAACGACAGCACCAGTTTGGTGCACAGGAAGGCGCACAGGAAAATGTTCAACAAGAGCTAAAGATCGAGGAAAAACGCTCTCGTTTGACAAGATCTGCATCCTTCGAGACACTCGTGGGCTTTCCTGATGAAGTGATGCTGAAAAGATCCATGTCGGCTCCATCACTGTTTAAATTCAGCGGTGAATCCTGTGAACTGCAACTACAGAAACCTTCTTCCGTATTGGTAACAACTGTAGAAATCCATGCTGAAAATGGCGTGCGATGTCAAACGAGAACAAAAAAATCTAAATTGCCTCGCAAAGGTGTAGTCAGGACCGAAAGATCAAATTCCCGCGATGCTACTGCCACAAATGATTTTTGCAGGGTACAGTTTGTACAGAGAAAAGAGAAGATTTTCCAGAGACCGAAAACGCCACCATGCTTCTCAGCAAACGCAATCGTCCCGGAAGAACCCTCGACAGCTTCTGAATTTACTACAAGATTTTGATAATCTCAAGGAAACATACTATATGGTCAGATAATTTTATGTATTCAATTTTTAACGGCTAAGTTATTGGGGTGGGCGCAACAAACAAACTCTGGTTACATTTAGCTTTTATTTAATTTTTTGAAAACGTGTTGCTTGGCCTCAATCACAGACATCATTATTACCAAATCTCGGCTTCCATCATTTGCTGTCTAAGTGATTTTGAAATCTCGATTGAGATCGTTTTGATCCACCCAGAAGATAAACAGTATATATTTTTTTCAGGTGAATAAATTAATGTCGCCTACACAAGGCTTTTATTTACTGTTGTTTGGTAGTGAACCGTTGAGCAAATTGGAATAATCCATAACAGGAGAAAAGAAATAAAAATATTACAAGGCAAAAATTTGTCTCGTCTATGATGACTTGCCAAAGTAACAATTATTTGTAGAAAGTCGAATAAGAACATAAATCTTACACTGCATTCGTTACAAATGTGCTAGTATACCGGACAGATGGGTTAAGTTTTAATCATAAAATGGCATTGAGGCAGATGTGTGTTGGCTATATAGAAGGTAAATTTTGAGCAAGAAGTTGGACAGCCCGGACAGTTTTATTTTTCCTTCAGTTAATTGAAAAAGGGAAAATGTTTTTGGCAGAAAATAATCTTGTAAATGTTAACAACAATTCTGAATCTAACGGTTTCCCGTTTCCAAAAGCCATCGATTACGAATCTGGATCTTTGTAAAACAAGAGATTTCAGTCTGCGGCCTTAAGGAGGTTCGCTTCAATATCATCGATCAGTTGTTTGCAACTTGAATGCTCTAGATCTGGTGGTTTGTGAAAAAGGCTAGCGAAGTGCCAGTGGTTAACTTATACATTGGATTAATCGAATTTCAAATTCTTTTCGGCTGCACATAGCGTATACTATTACAAATTTCCATGAAAATTCGCTTCTATGTTTTATTTTAATTATTTATTAATTTTTCGTGTTTAACTCGGTTGTGCTGCATTTTGCCTTCCTTGCAATCATTGATTAAGATATATTTGTAACAGGGTTTAATTTGCGGGTTTGCATGCTTAAAATTTGCGGTTATCGGTGCTAGCGGTTTTCTTCCTTTGTTTGGCTTTTCGCTTTTGAACATGTAGTTGTGGGATTTTAGCAGAATGGAAAGCAGTTTTCTTTCGGACTTAGGGAATTTGATAGTGCTTCGGGGCTAGGTTGTTCTTTATTTGGTATTTTTTCTAGTTTATTTGCGGTTTTATCAATAGTTTCTGAGACTGCAATAGTGCACCTGCAGGCTTTATCAGTTTTTTTGCAGTTTGGAGGCGAAAGAAGGCTTTTAATTAAATGAACATATTTTGTGCAAAGGCGTAAGGTGTTTTGGAAAAGGTGTGCATGTGTAGACAAGTAATAGTCATAAAAACAGTCGACGAATACAACGATAACTTCAAACTACATCTCTTTATTGACAGGTGCGTTGCAAGTATATTCCTGATAGTCTAAACTGATCCGTCGTTCCTCTTGTTTGCACGGCATAAAAGAGCTAAGTAATAACGATTAAATGGGTTGTGGCACTTTAGAAACTGAAACCTAATGACGCAATCAGAAAACGTAAATTTGTGTTTCAGTAGATTGTTTTACTGTACTGGCAATTTAAGCGAGAATCTGGAACAGGCCTCTGGAAGCGCAAACCTTTGTTTCGTTTCTTTGCGAGTGATCAAAACACCATCGTAGACATGCAAATAAACATCATTTTTAGTAAAATTGCATGGGTTAGGTGATCAGCTGTCTTACCACAAAGTAAGATATTTATTACCAGATCTTTACAGGGCATATCAGTAAAATTCAAATTTCAAGAGGGGAGATAAGAGTTTATAAATTGATTTTCATATTGCTGCATTTAATTTTGCTTCTCGTCTTTTAAATTCAGTTGGTGAATTCAATGGTCCACAAATCAGTTTGGCTTTATTGCTCAACTTAAATGTTGGTAATATTTTATCGCGTTAGTGTTAATTTGGTAATTCTTTGACTTTAAATTCAGTAGTTATGACACAGATATGTAAATTACTACTCGTTTAAACAGCTGATTTGAAAACTACAGTGTTGCTAAAGTAAGCCTCTTAAGCATTTTTTCTGGACTTGTTTCAGTGAGCAGTTTTTCTTTGTTCCCTTAATGCAGTGGAAGATGTACTGCAAGAAAATATTTTTTTAAACAAGAAATAAACAATCCTACGACTCCTCAAAAATTTGAAATGGAAAGGTAAAGTAAAGGTTTTATCCAAACTTGTCGGTCTTGTACAAAACATCACATTTACTCAATAAATGAAAGTGTCGCAAGAGTTTGGGACGTTGAACGAAAGCTTCAAAGTTCATTTCGCTCATGATCAGAGGCGGTTGAAATTCCAGACCGAGAAAGCTGAATTTCTTTGAGTAACCAACTCGTCCACTAACAGTGTTTCATGATGGACCAAAACAACACAAAAGAAAATGCCGACCCTTCGACGCAGGAACGTATGCACAGGCCAGTATTGTTTTGTCCGCGCGGGACAGACCTTAACGGGAATATATATGACATAACATTGCTCAGGCTTACAATCGCAATCCAGATGACTGTTTCAACCATTACCATACTCTTAAACACTTTAGTGATCATAGCTGTGAAGCAAAGGAAAGAACTTCAGAAAAACTCGAACATTCTAGTGTCGAGCATGGCTGTTGCTGACCTCTTAGTAGGTCAGTATATATTTATACCGATGTCTTTCAATGTTTTTCTATCAATTATTCGCAAAGTTTCACTCGAGCATTTTTGTATCTTTTAATTAACATTATCGGAATAAACTTGGTGGCATGTTTTATTTTCTCCTCTCTTTACCATGTAATGGCGATGGCTTAGGAGAGGTACGTTGCGATACGAAAATGGACGGAGTACAAGGTTATTGTGACAAAACGCCGGCTCACATATCTGGCCATCTGTGCTTGGTTGGCTGCCATTGTGACAAGGTTTCCTGTTCTTATAATGACTGCGGTGGCTGTGAACACAAAAGTACTGAAAACATGGAATCTCGTGGGGAATGTTTGTGGAGCAGTCACCTTCTTAGGTATCGGATATTTCTATATCATGGTGTACCTTGGAGTATTATTTATTATTTATTTACCGGTACGTAAACAAAACGTAAACAAAAAGTACGTTTTGTTCCCGGTACGTAAACAAAAAACAAGCGAAATCAGCCAAGTCACTGTTCACGTTCAAGCGAAGATTCAATCCAAAGTTGCAATGACAACTGGCTTAATAACCCTTGGACTTCTTGTCACGACTGTTTTAGCTTTAGGTTTGAGAACTTTTCCAGCCTCTCACACACACATGCATTTTCTTATTTCGGGGACACTGTTTCAGTCGAACTCCTTGATAAATCCTCTCCTTTACTGCTATAGAGACCGCCGGTTTAGAAGCGCAGTGCTACAGTCATTAGTTTTAATAATCGAGTTTCAAATTCGTTTCTGTACAAGTGACCACTCTATCCTATTTAATCGTTTTTTTCGTTATTTCGATGGGAAATACTACAGTTTGCGTTTGTTGTTTGAGACATTCTTATTGCAAGGGTTTTCGGGTTTCTTTTTCGCTTTTTTCTTTGAGATTTGGCTTTTTTGTATTTGGCATCAGATTTCAAGTTTATTTGCGGTATTAATCAATGTTATTTGAGGCTGCAATTGAGCGCCTGGCTTGATCAGTTGCGAATGAAGGGGGATATTTTCGGCAAAGATACCAGTTGTTCAGGAAACGTTGGGCATATGCAGACTTGAGATTGTCAGAAAGTCATAGAGAGAGATGACAAATTTTACGATAACTTCAAATTACCCGTCTTTATTAAGAGGTACGATGCAAATATATGCCTGATCGACCGAAATGGTCTGTCGTTCCTTTTGTTTGGACGGAAAGAGCTATTAAAAAAAGTAATGACGATTTAAGAGCGGCTATCCGTAACTTTCACCAATGACCATGCCAGATAGAAAAATCGAAAATTGCCAAACTTTGTCACAATAAAGGTCTTCCCAAAACATTTATAAAAATATAAGTTTTAGTTTATTCCGGTAAATATTTTACCGTTACGACGACTTTGTCATTTCGATGGCTCGTGAGCGAGTAAAAACGACTTGAAAGTGTCACTTAAATCAACCGCTCATCTTGAATTGTGAAGACAGAAATATCAATATCAAAGCCATGTAGTATAAGTAGGAAATTTCCTTGTCATGTTTGCTTTGTCAATTTTGAAATCGATGGAAACCAGAATTTTTAACAGATTTTTAAAATTTAACCGTTTCGAGCGGCATAGTCGCACGCTAAAAAATGGCGAAGTTCAGGACCAAAAAAAGCACTCTGGTATACGGCTTTCGCTGCTGAACTACACTTGTTGCAATAAGCAATCTTTCCTCTACGATTTGATGAAAAAAATTTTTTGGGTAAATGAAATGGTAAATTTTGGGAGCGCTTTATCTACACCCTATTTTTCAAGCGAAGACGACCTTTTGACCTTGACAGGCGGGGAAGTAATGACCAGCGTTTTCAAATAACACGCACTAATTCCATTTTTCTAAAGAGAAGTTTCACAATGTTTGGTACTTACTAATTAATAGAACCTCAAATAAAGTCATCAGCCGAAAACAGGACAGGTTTTCGCTCGCAAATACGTTTTTTTGGCAAAGGCAAACTTTGGTTGTTGGTAAATTTGAAACATTTAATTTTCTTTCACAACAAAGTCGGTTTTCTGCCTTCAGTTTTTTCCAAAACAATGGTAAAGAAGACCAATAAAGTGTGACCCAACTATTTATCAAGCAAATCTTACCTTAATGACTCTTTTCTGATGAAGAAACGTCGAGATTTCTTTTGGCCGCGCGAGACAACCGTCGAACATTTTTGGGTGGTCGCGAAAACATTGCTGTCACGCACTATACACTGGTCTTAGGGGCCAATTACATGAGCCGGGCTGGCCCGGTTAGTAGGGCTGGCTCGGTGTACCGAGATGACTGCTCAGCCCGGTATTACATGAGGCGAGCCAGCCCGCCTGCAGCTAAATTTAGGGCCTATTTACATGGAAGGAGGGTAACCCTCCTACAAGGGTTACCCTCCTAGAAGGGTTACCCTTTTCTATTGTTTTTCCCGGTTTCGTTTACATGAGAGGTAGGGTCACCCTAGGAGGAGGGTTACCCTATCTGCTTGCTAGGGTAACCCTTCTAGAAGGGACAACTTTTTGTTTATTTAAGCCATGTAAAAGGTCGAGGTAGGGTTACCCTCCTAAGAGGGACAAGTCTAGCGGGATCGGATTACTGTCACATTGCCGCCAGACTGTTTAAAATATAATAATAACAAATGGCTTTGCACGCTTATAAACCTGGAGAATTATTTCGTCGACCTATGCTGGCAAGATTGAATCAAAAGGACGAAGAAGAAGGTAACATTAGTTTGGAGGCCGGAATATATCATTCTGGTGAAATCGTTCTGGTAAAAGGCGAAGGCCTTGACCTAAAAGATTCACCACACGGAGTCAGCCACTGGAAAATATAAACACAAGTAATAATAAATCAAGAGACGAGTCTTCAGCCAAAAAGGCAAAGAAATGAGCATGGACGCCCGAAGCCGCTGAGGTGCTTCTCAACTACGTAAACGAATTTCGAAGTGCGAAGCTGATCCGCATGATGGTTTCAGGTTTCCGCGCCTTTAGCTGGTAAGACAGCCCCAGGGATAACCCTACACATGTAAAGAAGGGCTATCTTTTGACCCTCCAAGGAGGGTAACCCTTCTAGGAGGGTTACCCTCCTTCCATGTAAACAGGCCCTTAGAAGCTGTCCGGGGTGACCCGAAAACACTGACCCCCGGTCCGTGGACCAGTCCAACGGACCGGGTCCACGGACCACCTCACGGACCGGTCCATGGACCACCTATACTGACCACCCCTACTGACTCCCTCAAAAAATTCAATAGAAAAATAAAGAAATAAAAAATATATATAAATGAAAATATAAATTCTTACCCATAGTCGATCCTTAATCGTGGTGCGCGCGGTGAGATCACGAACTGCCAAGAGTCCACTCTATATTGTACATTGTCGGTATTGCACCAATTTAGCAGGCCTAAGCAAATCCAAACTGTCAGTTCATCTGTAGTACGAAATGCGAACAGGAAGAAAATAAAGACAAATGGAGAAGCTTTGCTGTTTTGTCAGTGTTTCTTGCCTCCGCCATTTTGTTCGGCCCATTCTTCCACGGGTCCACGATCCACATAAGCTCCTAGCCTCCCACGCAGTCATTTTTAGGGGAGTCGTATTACCCTCCTCCCCACAAACGCCTGCTTACCCGAGTTTGACATTCCTTTCCCATTGTTTTACTTGCGAGACAATCTAACCAATCACCATTGAGGCATTGTCTGACGATGTGCAATCAAATTAATCGTTATAACCCAGGCATAACTAATCGATGATCAATGACATCAATTGGTAATCAATGAGTAATCGATGGGTAATCAGTTGATTAGTCATTGATTATTGGCGATGATCAATGAGTAATCGATGACTAATCGAAGCCCAAAAATTTTGTGGCCTATCGATTACTCATCGATGACATCGATTACTCATGGATGTAATTGATTACCTATTGATGTTATTGATTACTCATCGATGACCCATCGATTACTCATCGACTATTATACTGCGCACAAAAGACACATTTCTTGCTTTCTTGTACCATTTTTTTTTCATTGGTGATTTTTTTATCTGTGTTAGACGTATTTTTCTTTATAACTGGCGTTCCTGTTGACGAAATTACACGTTCACAAAAGGTCAAATAACCTTCAAGAATGTCGAGACGTGAAGTGCTAATCACAAATACAGATTATTCTTAATTGTGCAATATTTCACTTTATTATATGGCAAGCAATTCTCCAGTCTAAATCGAGTGTTCTGATTGGTTAGTTTTCGGTCGGGATTTTACAGTACGGACCATTACCATGGAAACGGTCCTTTTTGGATATTTTTTTCGCGCTCCCGCTCCCGCAAAATTCAAACTGCGAAAATCCAAGAAGATAAAAAAAGAAAGGTTTGGAGCTGGTACAAAACAAATGAACGAGGTAAACTCGTCTGTTTAGAAAAAGCGCTCTTCAATGAACTTTACCGACTTTTTGATGTAAGCAAAAGACTCGGTAGTGAATCAAAAAGCATGGCCAACGTTCTTCAGTGGCTGTGTGTGTTTATTGTTTGTTCGTACGGCTATAGACTGTAAGTTGTAAAGAGCCGAGTAAATCGGCCAAGACTTAAACAATAATTATTAAAATTCAGCATTAACAAAAGAGTATTTTTCTCACAAGAAAAAAAATGAAAACTGCAAAACAACTAGCCAACGGCTTTCATCGGCAACTGTAAGACTTAATAAATCGAAAGGAAACGATCACGTTCTTGTCTAGTTTAATATTGGCCATCGCTTCAGTCAGCGCTTTCCACAAGAACAAATTAAAGCTACACGTACATGCATTAAACTAAAAGTGTACCTTGATTCCTCAGCGAGATTTTTGCTCTTGTAGTTGACATCCTTGAAAATAATTTTAGCTTGTTCACAAGACCGCTCTTGCTGTAGTTATAGCTCGAGATAAAAACAACTTTGTTAGGTGAGACGAAAATTTGCTCTCAGCATCCACAAAGTTCTCCATAAAGCCACTGAAGCAAACAACTTGCAGTATTTGATGGTGAGATAATTCCCAGTGTCTTTTTTTTAAAGTTCGAGTCTTTCTTTGTTCACATTACAGACTAACATGCTGCCACAATTTCCAGTTTGAGAAGCACGTTTGTGAGATTTTATGGCGGCCTTTTCATTATTCTTCTTTTTCCCGAGTTGTCTCCGCCCATAACGAAGAAGTGTTTTCAAATAAAACTATCTTGTGTTGTAGAGGACGACGAAAAACTGACACATATAATAGAAGCAGAGCAGTTTTCGTTCAAGAACCACGCAAGTTTTTGCCGATCGACAGCAACGATCATCAAACTGATTCGAAAGCCAGTTAAAATCGCGGGCTTCTTTTTCTTGACATCGCGCCGGAAATTGACTTGAATGAACTACCGGAAGTGTTGTTTGAAGTGATGCCATATAATAAACCACTTACTAACTTCACTTGCTCGGGACTGTACTGGGGAATATTGGCCCTCGGTCGTTTTTGTACGGACCTCGCTGCGCTCGGTCCGTACTGCCACGACCTCGGGCCAATATTCCCCAGTACAGCCCTCGCGTTCAGTTAGTAAGAGGTTATTACCCAAGTCTTTAATTAATAACAAAACATGTATGACTGAACAGTAACTAACCAGTCTGAAAATGAAACTAACAACGGGACAACCGTCAAGGTTTGGTTCAATAATAAAAGACAACGAGGGAACAAAATACAAATGAAAATAGGCCTTCTGACGCTTAACACATTTTATTATATGGCAAGCAATTCTTCAGTCTAAATCGAGTGTTCTGATTGGTTAGTCTTCGGTCGGGATTTTACAGTACGGACCATTACCATGGAAACGGTCCTTTTTGGATATTTCTTTTTTTCGTGCTAACGCTACAGCAAAATTCAAACTGTGAAAACGCAAGAAGATAAAAAAAGAAAAGGTTTGGAGCTGGTACAAAACAAATGAACGAGGTAAACACGCCTTCTTAGAAAAAGCGCTCTTCAATTAAGTTTACCGACTGGGCCAACGTTCTTCAGTGACTGTGCGTGTTTATTGTTTTTTTGTACGGCTATAGACTGTAAGCTGTAAAGACCCGAGTAAATCGGCCAAGACTTAAACAATAATTATTAAAATTCAGCATTAACAAGAGAGTACGTTTCTCACAAGAAAACCTCACGGCGAAAAAGAATGAAAACTGCAAAACAACTAGCAAACCGGCAACTATAAATCGAAAGCAAACGATCACGTTCTTGTCTAGTTTAATATTCGCCATCGCTTCAGTCAGCGCTTTCCACAAGAACGAAAAAAAGCTACACGTACATGCATTAAACTAACAGTGTATCTTGATTCCTCAGCGAGATTTTTGCTCTTGTAGTGCACATCCTTGAAAATAATTTTAGCGTGTTCACAAGTCCGCTCTTGCTGTAGCTCGCGCTAAAAACAACTTTTTTAGGTGAGACGAAAATTTGCTATCAGCATCCACAAAGTTCTCTTTTAAAGCCACTGAAGCCAACAACTTGCAGTATTTGATGGAGAGATAATTTCCAGTGTCTTTTTTTAGGTTCGAGTGTTCCTTTGTTCACAATGACTAACACGCTGCCACAATTTCCAGAGTTTGAGAAGCACGTGTGTGAGCCAGTTTTATCGCGGCCTTTTCATTATTCTTCTTTTTCCCGAATTGTCTCTGCCCATAACGAAGAAGTATTTTCAAATAAAACTTTCTTGTGTTGTACAGGACGACGAAAAACTGACACATACAATAGAAGCAGAGCAGTTTTCATTCAAGAGCCACGCAAGTTTCTGCCGATCGACAGCAACGATCATTAAACTGATTCGAAAGCCTGTTAAAATCGCTGGCTTCTTTCCTTGACACCGCGCCGGAAACTGACTTGAATGAACTACCGGAAGTGTTGTTTCGTACGAAAAATGATGCCATATAATAAACCACTTACTAACTTCACTTGCTCGGGACCGTACTGGGGAATATTGGCCCTCGGTCGTTTTTGTACGGACCTCGCTGCGCTCAGTCCGTACTGCCACGACCTCGGGCCAATATTCCCCAGTACGGCCCTCGCGTTCAGTTAGTAAGAGGTTAGTAAGCTTAATTGCAAGCTTAATTGTAAGCTGGATAAAATAAAGCTGGAAACATCTGTTTACATTTAATAAGTTGTTTTTATTTTGTTCTTATTCGCCAAATACGGTTTTCAGCCACGAAATGATATCGATGAGTAATGAATGAAATCAATGACTAATCAATGCAATCAATGACTAATCGATGCAATCGATGACTAATCGATGACCAAAAATTTTGTGGCCTATCGATTAGTCATCGATTACTCATTGATCATCGGCAAAAATCAATGACTAATCAACTGATTACCAATCGATTACCTATTGATTACTCATTGATTTCATTGATGTCATTGATGTCATCGATTAGTTATGCCTGGTATAACATACGCTTCTGTATTATATTTCCCACGACTGTTTTTCTTCAGAGCTAGAGACGCGGGTGTTTCTTGTGCGACGCTTTTATCCCTGCCTCCTCCACAGGCTTTTCCAAGGCCAAGCAAGCGCGGATTTTGACGCGAGAGGAGGGATCACGTGCGCGCGCGGAGCGCGAGCGGGGGGGACTGGAAGCGAGCGCGGAGCGCGAGCGGTGGGTGATGGGAAGGGAAAATAGAGAAAGGCCTTTTCTCCCCTTCCCGTCTCTCCCCTCGCCCCCGCTTTCCTCAATAATTAACTAAAATATCCCCCAGATGAGCGATCGCTATCCCCCAGATGAGCGATCGCGAGCGACTGGGGACGAGGCAGCTTTTATCCCGCTTTTTCTGACAAAACGTTGTTGATCTTGCTTACCTGATCAAGTTCATCGTCAATGAGGACTTCAGCGCTTCTCAAACAGATGGAGCAATGCAGTGCGAAGGGAAATACGTGACTTCTACGACTTGAAAAGGCAAAGAGTAAGACGGCAAAGGACCGAACGAGATGATAAACCGATAAATGAGATGAAAATATCACACATGGCACAACAACCAAGTGCGTTTCAGCGGCGAAATACTCAAGTTCGCTGGCATACCCGCTAACGTTTCTACGATCTTCGCGTCGAAGGGCCAAGGCGGTTATTACAACGCGCGTTCGCATGCTCTTCTCGCATGATATTCCCTAAGCAGGAGGGACTGTTAGTTTACAATCGCTATGACGGATTTCTGCAGATATTCCTGAATTTCTAAGTTAAATGTACTATTTGAAAGCTCAGAGAATGTAGTTGTTCCTGCATTCAATGCTTTTGGGAAAAAAAATTAGTTATTCACGCAGTGCCGCGCATCATGTTATAAGATTTATTGAATCACCGGCCCGGTTGCAACGTGATATCATAAATTTAATGTCTAAACAGAGCAAATCGCGCTCATAAATAAATTTATTTCTCCAAAATCTAAGTTCAGTGTGCCACTTGAAAGCTTCGGAAACTTAGTTATCCCTGCATTCAACGATTTTGAGGTGACGTTCACTAACATTTTAAAATTTATGCCGCGCATCATGTATATCTACAAGTGTTCCCGCGAAAGCGTCCTGCGGTCAAGGTCAACCTACCAGACATAAGTAGGTACAATGTGATTGGCTAAGCGGCGGAAAGGAATGTCGAACTCGGGTAAGCAGGCGTTTGTGGGGAGGAGGGTAATACGACTCCCCTAAAAACGACTGCGTGGGAGGCTACATAAGCTCCAGGCTTCAGAAAGGAAAATCCCATTGTGAAAATTGTCATTGCATTTTTTTTTTTGAAAAATTACTGCCGGGTTGTATGGTTGGCCAACAGTTTTGTTTTCCACCATATTCCCTTATTGTCGCCCTTGGCTACAGGCCGTTTATGTACCGGTCAAATTGAAGCTTCAACATCCCCCCCGGGCAAACCCCGGGCATTTGACTGTGCATCGTGCCCGGGAAGGGGCGAATTTGAACGTTGCCTTGGAAGAGTAGGAAATTTGAACTAGATTTATCTCTAGTTCTAGCGTAATATTCCCGTGAGTTTTTTCGGTTTTAGCAGGGTTTGACGGATTTCCAAGGTAGAATTTCACCTTTGTTAGTGAATAACGCGCTCAAAACGGTCTTTAAATGAAGTTCTAAGGTGTCATTACGGCATATCTCTCTCTGACAAGCGTGAACAGTGTTCGATTGAAGACAAAATTTGTCTTTGAGGAGAGGTATTTCAGTAACAATGGGTGGGGCATTTGAACGGCTTTTTTTCCCGAGGGGTGGGAATTTGAACAAACCAATCTTCAAAAGTTCAAATGCCCGGGGTTTGCCCGGGGGGGGGGGGATGTTGAAGCTTCAATTTGACTGGTACATCATATTTTAACAACAGACTTCCTGTCTGAGATGAGTAGGGCAAAGGTTGGTGGTAGAATTAGGCAATTTTTTTTTTGCCCCCACCCCTTCTCCCGGCCCCCACCATATCCCAAGGTAAACAGTAATAAAAACCGAATCAACTCGACAAGCGTGTGAAGTTCATGGCCTGGGGCTAATGTGGATCTTGGACCCGTGGGAGAATGGGCCGAACAAAATGGCGGTGGCAAGAAACACCGACAAAACAGCAAAACTTCTCCATTTGTCTTTATTTTCCTCCTGTTCGCATTTCGTACAACAGATGAACGACAGTTTGGATTTGCTTAAGCCTGCTAAATTGGTGCAATACCGACAATGTTCAATTATATAGAGTGGACTTGTGGCAGTTCGCGATCTCACTGCGCGAAATGCTATTGAGGGTCGACTATGGGTAAGAATTTATATTTTCATTTTTATTTATTTTTTATGCATTTTTTTTTCTATTGAATTTTTTGAGGGGGTCAGTAGGGGTGGTCCGTATACGTGGTCCATGGACCGGTCCGTGAGGTGGTCCGTGGACCCGGTCCGCTGGACTGGTCCACGGACCGGGGGTCAGTGTTTTCGGGTCACCCAGCTGTCCGTGTGAAAAGATGGCTACATCAAAGAGCATGGATCGAGTGTTTTTATTTTCGCCAATTCATTATTTTGGCGTATTATTTCAGTTTTACGTAGCTTTATGGTCTGATAAACCTTTATGTGTTATATAGAAAGAGAAATATCGATCTTCTGGTGAGCCATTTTGCTCTGAAGCGAAATTTAGTGACGAGAAAGTGTTGTCCTGGCTAGCCGGGCTGGCCCGGCAATCGCGACTACATGGTAAATTTTCAGTCCGGCTAGCCGAGATCCCGGCATCGCGATGCCGGGATCCCAGCTAGCCGGGCTGAGATTTTTCCATGTAATCGCAAAGTTGATTTTTCATATGTTTCACAGACGTGCCAAGATCCCGGCAAACCGAGCCAGCCCGCCTCATGTAATGTTGATGGTTGTACTTTTAGCCATTCTAAACAGAAAAATAAATAAATAAAAATCATAGGGGAATGCTGGGCCCCCATTGCCCTAAAAGCATTTCTTGATAAACAAACGTAGACATTGCGGTCCACCCTAAGCCTTTTTTTTTTAAACCTCCGTTTTTAGTGTTGCGAACACAAGGTAATGAAAAACTGTCTTGCTGGTGTGCTTCAATGGCTTCCACGATACTGCCGACGACTACAAATATAGAAACGGCTGCTATATAAATAGTCAGCCAAGAACACTGGCGTATGGTTTGAAAATGCCCTTTCTATGAATAAGCAAGTGAACTAACTGTACAAAACAGCTTTCTATCATCTACGTAATCTAGTTACTACCAGAAAGTTCCTGTCACACAAAAACTGCGAAATACTAACACACACCTTTGCAACTTCTCGGATCGATTACTATAATTCTCCACTATCTGGCCTACTACATAATTTGCTGCAAATTGGACCTAAATATTTAACAGACACTTCACTTGGACAGCTGCAATTTTTCTTGTAGGATCTCCAGCGGATTCCAAATCTTTCCCGGTGTCGCGGGCATATTGTTAAACCCAAACGAACTTTATGGAATTCAAAAATTCCTTTAAAAATTAGGAAAAAAATAGTTCCGAGTATCGTCAAACGTCAGAATCTGTGCCAAGGTACATTGAGTTTTCCTGTCTTCATTTAGGTCAAAAGGAATATATCCCGTGGAAGTATTCACCCACCCTAGCCGCCAAATGTCTCATTGTAACAGGCAGGTATCTTAACAGAATTTTTAATTTGGGCAGTCCAGAACTTCGTTTACCCCTCACTTATCTATGGATGTACCCCAGATGGAGAGAGGGGTGTTGCGGCCCCAGGTGATAACAAATGTGGATACCAGGAGTAATTTCATTATTTCGCTTCAGTAATACCAGCAAGATTTTCGTGCAACGTGTCGCGCAACAAGGATGCGTTACAAGTTGAGAGTGTTCTCACCTATACACGCAACAAATCTTTATTTTTCGAAAAGTAGAAGCAACTAACTTTCTGCAACCTGAACACGCGACGCGGAGGTGATAATAAGTGCAACATCGTTGCGCGAATAGTTGCACGAATGTTTTTCGTGTTATTTGGCCTTTAGGCAAGATTTTACAACTCCTAGTGGTGGCATGTACAGTTGTAGCCAAGCCAAAGACCGAGCGCAAAACATTACATCTTTCTTGGTGCATCATACGAACGCGCGGGACGTGTGAAGCTCGCGTGGGAAAATCCACGCTTTCGGCACTTCGCGCCAAGCCGGTTAACCTTTTTCGGAAGATTCGTGCCCCCGCGAGTTTTCTTTTTCTTGTCTTTTCTTTTCTTATTCTGAGGCAGAGAAAGAGAGCGAACAGCAAAAAGTATTTTGCAGTCTACAACAATAAGTACCCAAATTTTTCACCAGTACAGTTACCTACTCTTGCCAGCAAAAGCTTTGCTTCTGAATGTAGTGAGGGATCCGGCACCTTGTAACTTCTCAGATGTCCTTTGATGTCTTAACTGCATTCCCCAATTTTATTATATGGCTACAGCTTGTAAATATAAAACGCACGCTGTGATTGGCCAATACTCGGGGCCAGATTTTCCCGTAATGCCCACGGGCATTATGAGCGATGTTAATGCCCGGCTAGTAAAGTTCGAAATATAGAAAATGTAAAGGTACATTTGATTCAAATAGTTGGAATGATTTGAAGCTAAATGAAAAGAGACAGTTTCTTTGAGAGTTTTTACTTTTTCTTGTCCGATATCCCCGGGGGGGACTTCCCAAAGATTTGGGGGGCGGTGTGGGGCGTGCTTCTGGAAACCCTTACCCTACTTCAGACCAAGATATGGGATTTTCCCTACCCTATTTCAGACCTGACTTAAAATTTGATACCCTATTTCAGACCAGACCCTTACCCTATTTCGTTTGCGTAAACAGTTGAGAAGGGCTTCAAATTCCCAACGTTAATCAAACCTCAGTTCTTTGGAGAAGAAAATTAATAGAAAAGATAGCTTCTTGTAAGAACCTTACGAGATCCCATATCAGAGTGCATAAAGCTCACGCTATCTCAGACCAAAATGGTCAAAATCTATACCCTATTTCAGACCATAAAGGCTCAAAAACCATACCCTTTGGATGCGCTATAAATTTCTTGTGTGGAATAAAACTGCTGAGTTTTGTGTGCTTTCCGGTAAACTGTTTCAAGCATCCCAATCCGCCACGGCTCACTTTTCAAGTAACAAAGTGTTAGGCACAGCCATGTAATAAACTTCTTTTTACAGGGTCGTAACGAGGTATGTCAGATCAGGGATCAAAGGGATGGGATCGGGGATCAGAAGGGTGGGATCTAGGACCACAGCCCTGGGATTAAGGATCACAGACCATGGGATCGGGATCAGCAGTTTCTTACAGGGATCAGGGATCAGGATGTACCACATTTGTGGGATCAGGGACGAAAATTGGTCACGCTTTTGGAATCAAGGAACAGAAATTTGCGTACAAAAATGGGATCAGCGATGAAAAAACATACCTCGTTACCCCCCTGTTATTAACTCTCGCTAGCTCGGGACCGTACTAGGAGAATATTGCCCTCAGTCTTTCTTGAACGACCTCGGGCAATATTCTCCCAGTACGGCCCTCGCGCCCAGTTAATAAGAAGTAAGTAACACAATGGACATTCGCTGAGTTGTCTGAACTAGCCCCACAACTTCCTCCAACTATTTCCGAATACCCACACAAAGCCATGGTAGTTTATGAGGTTTGACAGACTGGTGGCGTTCCAAACAGTTCAATCCACGTGCAAGATTTGTGTCGGGATTTTTTGGCATGAGACATGTTTGTTACATCATGATTGTGGAAGTATTTCGCAACTTCAGGTATAATTAGCCTGCAGAGCAGGCGTATTTTGCTGGGCGAGCGATGAATATCCTGGGCGAGCGATGAATAATCCGATATGCCGCCATCTTGAATAATGAAACTGACAGAGGGTTGGGGCGAGGCAAAAAATTATTCCAAGGGAGAGGACGATTCTACTTGCTTCCAAAATGGCGGCCTAAGCGATCGTGAAACAAGCATTCATTTCGTAAAAAACGCCTGCTCTGCAGGCTAGGTATAATGACCGGTAGCTTTATTTGGCTCTTATTTTTCTTTGGTTAAGAACTTTGAGATAATTTTACATTCTATAGTACTAATGCTATAAAGACTGGTTTGAATTTTAAAACAATTCATTGCACTAGCAGCAAAGTTTTAGACATCTCTTTTGTTTCTCGTCCATTCCTGCGCCTTGGAGATTCGCTGCTTACATAACTGCTGACAGCTGTTTGCATTTGCCTGGCCATGTGGTTTTGTAATCTAAGACCACTGTGTATTGCGTGAACGGTATATCCATCACTTACCCAAAATTGTTCGACGGTTGTCATCAGTTGTCACATCCTCGGAGACCCAGGGGCAGGTACTGGGGCGAGGGAAAGTCAGGACGGGCGAACAAAAAAGTGGGCGAAGAAAAGTCAAGGGCAAAGGTAAGAGCCCCTGAGGAAAATGTTTCTCCAGAGTAGTTCCTAACGGTCTAGCCCCTTCTGGCTTCTGATTGGCCGCAGAAAAATACAAAAGTTTTCTGCGGCCCCACTATCTGCTCCTGGGTCTCCGAGGATGCAGTTGTCATGGGTGGCTAATAGAAATCTCGTCATTTCTTCACAGAAAATGGTTATTAAGGTACGATTTGCTACATAGATAGTTAGGTAATGCTTTACTCGTTCTCGTTGGTATTTTTACTTTAGAAATATGGAAGGTAAAACGAGTTTCTTTTGAAAAACAAATGTTTCAAATTTATGCAAATGTGCCGATGTTAATCACTAACAACCAAAGTTTCCCTTGGCCAAAAAAAACGTATTTGCTAGCGAAAACCTGTCCTGTTTTCGGCTGATGACTTTATTTGAGGTTCTATTAATTAGTAAGTACCAAACATCGTGAAACTTTTCTTTAGAAAATGGAACTAGCGCGTGTTATTTGAAAACGCTGGTCATTACTTTCCCGCCTGTCAAGGTCAAAAGGTCATCTTCGCCTGGAAAATAGGGTGTAGATAAAGCGCTCCCAAAATTTACCATTTCATTTACCTAACAATTTTTTTTCATCAAATCGTAGAGGAAAGATTGCTTATTACAACAAGTGTAGTTCAGCAGCGAAAGCCATATACCAGAGTGCTTTGTTTGGTCCTGAATTTCGCCATTTTTTAGCGTGCGACTATGCCGCTCGAAACGGTTAAATTTTAAAAATCTGTTAAAAATTCTGGTTTCCATCGATTTCAAAATTGACAAAGCAAACATGACAAGGAAATTTCCTACTTATACTACATGGCTTTGATATTGATATTTCTGTCTTCACAATTCAAGACGAGCGGTTGATTTAAGTGACACTTTCAAGTCGTTTTTACTCTCTCTCGAGCCATCGGAATGATGAAGTCGTCGTAACGGTAAAGTATTTACCGAAATAAACTGAAACTTATATTTTTATGAATGGTTTGGGAAGACCTTTATTGTGACAAAGTTTGGCAATTTTCGATTTTTCTATCTTGCATGGTCCTAGGTGAAAGTTACGGATAGCCGCTTTTAATTGGTTGTGTTGACGTAGAAATTCGAACCTAATTACGCGATAAAGAAAAATGAATTTTTGAATCAGTAGCTTTTTTCTTAATCGTACCGGCAATTTCAGCTAACGTCTGGAACAGGCTTCTTGAAGCGGAAACCTTTGTTTCGTTTCTTTGCGGTGATCCCATCACCATTGTAGACGTGCAAACAAGAAAAAAAATGCAAAAATTGCACGGGGCAGGTGATCAGCGCTCCTGCCACAAAGTAACCTCTCAGATATTTACCGATATTTGTGACAGGGTTTTCGAGCTTATATATATATTATGCATCAGTCAATTCCAACTGCGCCCATGCCCCCCCCCGGGCTAACCCCCGGGCATTATCATTTTTTTTCTCTTGGATGGCAAATTCCCGGGGGTGGGGACACTTTAGCTGCCAAATGCCCCGTGGTCGGGACTAAGGAAGAAGGCAAATGCCCCGCCCCCGGGATCGTACGTCCCCAATCAACACTGCAGCAAGTTTTCATTCATTGCACAATAATGCCACTTTCAGCGTTTTTTATGTGTGATTTTTCATTTCTGTAGGCCTGCCTCTCAGTCTTCTATTGTTTGTAATGGAACTATCCGATGTTTAACGTAATAAGAAAGTTAGTATAAATGCCAAGCGATGATATTTTAATACTTCACAGACAACAATACTACATGAAGTTGATTGTTACTTTCCTGTTTTGTTTTAAACAGTTCGCTAGTAAACAAAAATCTTGACATTATATAGTCTGTTGTGAATATTTTAATAATATGCAAAAGTATAAGACGACGATCCCTATACACATGTTTAGAATTCAATAATCGATCGTAATAGTTTAAGAATCATCGCAACCAAATTTTGCTTAAATCCTTGTTCAAAGAAGCATGCGTACGTCGATTCACGTTGATCGTTCCCGATCTCGCTATATAAAGTGATAGTTGTGCCTTGATAAGCAATGAAGAAATACATAAAATCGAGAAAACCTCCACAAGCTTGTCCAGTCCTTAACGGACGATCCAATCTGCGACGAACTGCTGGTCCTTTGCGATAAAATCCTCCATGTTTGGATTTCGAGTCGGAAACCACATGTGTGTCAAAAGCCCAGGGGTAGGCAAATGCCCAACCCCCGGGCCGTGCCAAATTTGCTAATGCCCCACCCCCGGGACTGACAAGGCACGCAAATGCCCCGCAGTTGCCCGGGGGGGGGGGGATGGGCGCAGCTGGAATTGACTGATGCATTATTTGCCGGCCGGGAGGTCCGTATTGAGAAAAACTGTGCCAGAGGTCTTGAGTACGGCCCGAGGCCGCAGGCCGAGGGCCGTGCTCAAGACCGAGGGCACAGTTTTTCTCAATACGGACCGACCAAGGCCGGCAAATAATATTTTTATTTTTTTCTTGTTGTTTTTCAAAAGTTAAACGTGTCTTGTTGTTTTCGGAAAGCAACGTTTTGCAAGCGCGCGTAAAATGAACGATGAAACGAAGCCGTTTGTGACACCAGAGCAGCAAAATACGCTTTTTTACTCTGTTAAAACTCAGAAATCACAGGAAGCAATAGAATTAAAAGAAACCCCTTTATTTTCCCAAATTTCGATACATGTAGCTAACTCCTGCTCGATTTACTCAAATGTTTGTCGAAAGGGAAGAGGCGATTTACATTGTACAACCTTCGGTATTTTAACAAGAAATTTTGGAAAGAAAGTTTTTAACGACAATGTACAAAAAATTTCAGAATTCTAAGTTTCGGAGAACGTTTTAAAGATTTTAAAGGTTTTAAAAACCCATTACAAATTTTTTGTTATTGACGTTCCGTTGACCGCGGTCAAGATCGGAAAATTCCGCCCGCTCCCGGAACCAATCAGATTGCAGGATTTGGTTCATCTTGCCCGCTCACGCGCTGAGAAAAAAATAAATACTTAATATTTGCGGTTATCAGTGTTCCTCTTAATTTCGGTTTTCTTCCTTTGTTTGGCTTTTCGCTTTTGAACATACAGTTTTTGGATTTTAGCAGAAAGGAAAGCAGTTTGCTTTCGGATTTGGGGAATTAGTGCTCCTGGATTAGGTTGTTCTTTATTTAGCATTATTTTCTTGTTTATTTGCGGTGTTAACCAATATTTTCTGATACTGCAATAGTGCGCCTGGCTTGATCAGTTTTTTTTTGCAGTTTGAAGGCAAAAGAAGGCTGTTAATTAAGTGAACATATTTTGGGCAAAGGTGTGAGGTGTTTTGGAAAAGTTGTGCATGTGTAGACAAGTAATAGTCATAAAAAGAGTATTCGAATTTAACGATAACCTTAAATTACATGTCTCTATTGACAGGTGCGTTGCAAATATACTCCTGATCGTCCGAACTGATCCGTCGTTCCTCTTGTTTGCGCGGCATAAAAGAGCTAAGTAATAACGATTAAATGGGTTGTGGTACTTTAGAAACTGAAACCTAATGACGCAATCAGAAAAAGCAAATTTGTGTTTCAGTCGATTTTTTTTACTGTACTGGCAATTTAAGCGAGAATCTGGAACAGGCCTATGGAAGCGCAAATCTTTGTTTCGTTTCTTTACCAGTGATTAAAACACCATTGTAGAAAGGCAAATACTAAACATCATTTTCAAAATTGCTTGGGTCAGGTGATCAGCTCTCTTACCACAAAGTAAGCTAATTAATAATAGATCTTTACAGGGCATATCAGTAAAATTTAATTTTCAAGAGGGGAGATAAGAGTTTAGATAGCTCATTAAAATCAACTAAAATAATTTTCATATTGATGCATTTAATTTTGCCTCTCGTCTCTAATTTGGTGAATTCGGATGGTCCACAAATCAGTTTAGCTTTACTGCTCAACTTAAATGTTGGTAATATTTTATCGCGTCAGTGTTAATTTGGTAATTCTTTAACTTTAAATTCAGTAGTTATGATACAGATATGTAAATTGCTACTCGTTTGAACAGCTGATTTGAAAACTACAGTGTTGCTAAAGTAGGCCTCTTAAACATTTTTTTCTGGACGTGTTTCAGTGAGCAGTTTTTCTTTGTTCCCTTAATGCAGTGGAAGATGTACTGCAAGAAAACATTTTTTTAAACAAGAAATAAACAATGCTACGACTTCTCAAAAATTTGAAATGGAAAGGTAAAGTAAAAGGCCGGCTAGGTTTTATCCAAATAAGTCCGTCTTGGAAAAAACATCACATTTGCCCAATAATGAAAGTGTCGCAAGAGTTTGAGACGTTGAACGGAAGTTCAAGTTCATTTCGCTCATGATCAGAGGCGGTTGAAATTAATCATAGAACGAGAAAACTGAATTTCTTTGAGTAACCAACTCGTCCACTAACAGTGTTTCATGATGGACCAAAACAACACAAAAGAAAATGCCGACCCTTCGCCGGGACGCAGGAACTTATGCACAGGCCAGTATTGTTTTGTCCGCGCGGGACAGACCTTAACTGGAATTTATATGACATAACATTGCTCAGGCTTATAATTGCAATCCAGATGACTGTTTCAACCATTATCATACTCTTATTGTGACAAAGTTTGGCAATTTTCGATTTTTCTATCTTGCATGGTCCTAGGTGAAAGTTACGGATAGCCGCTTTTAATTGGTTGTGTTGACGTAGAAATTCGAACCTAATTACGCGATAAAGAAAAATGAATTTTTGAATCAGTAGCTTTTTTCTTAATCGTACCGGCAATTTCAGCTAACGTCTGGAACAGGCTTCTTGAAGCGGAAACCTTTGTTTCGTTTCTTTGCGGTGATCCCATCACCATTGTAGACGTGCAAACAAGAAAAAAAATGCAAAAATTGCACGGGGCAGGTGATCAGCGCTCCTGCCACAAAGTAACCTCTCAGATATTTACCGATATTTGTGACAGGGTTTTCGAGCTTATATATATATTATGCATCAGTCAATTCCAACTGCGCCCATGCCCCCCCCCGGGCTAACCCCCGGGCATTATCATTTTTTTTCTCTTGGATGGCAAATTCCCGGGGGTGGGGACACTTTAGCTGCCAAATGCCCCGTGGTCGGGACTAAGGAAGAAGGCAAATGCCCCGCCCCCGGGATCGTACGTCCCCAATCAACACTGCAGCAAGTTTTCATTCATTGCACAATAATGCCACTTTCAGCGTTTTTTATGTGTGATTTTTCATTTCTGTAGGCCTGCCTCTCAGTCTTCTATTGTTTGTAATGGAACTATCCGATGTTTAACGTAATAAGAAAGTTAGTATAAATGCCAAGCGATGATATTTTAATACTTCACAGACAACAATACTACATGAAGTTGATTGTTACTTTCCTGTTTTGTTTTAAACAGTTCGCTAGTAAACAAAAATCTTGACATTATATAGTCTGTTGTGAATATTTTAATAATATGCAAAAGTATAAGACGACGATCCCTATACACATGTTTAGAATTCAATAATCGATCGTAATAGTTTAAGAATCATCGCAACCAAATTTTGCTTAAATCCTTGTTCAAAGAAGCATGCGTACGTCGATTCACGTTGATCGTTCCCGATCTCGCTATATAAAGTGATAGTTGTGCCTTGATAAGCAATGAAGAAATACATAAAATCGAGAAAACCTCCACAAGCTTGTCCAGTCCTTAACGGACGATCCAATCTGCGACGAACTGCTGGTCCTTTGCGATAAAATCCTCCATGTTTGGATTTCGAGTCGGAAACCACATGTGTGTCAAAAGCCCAGGGGTAGGCAAATGCCCAACCCCCGGGCCGTGCCAAATTTGCTAATGCCCCACCCCCGGGACTGACAAGGCACGCAAATGCCCCGCAGTTGCCCGGGGGGGGGGGGGATGGGCGCAGCTGGAATTGACTGATGCATTATTTGCCGGCCGGGAGGTCCGTATTGAGAAAAACTGTGCCAGAGGTCTTGAGTACGGCCCGAGGCCGCAGGCCGAGGGCCGTGCTCAAGACCGAGGGCACAGTTTTTCTCAATACGGACCGACCAAGGCCGGCAAATAATATTTTTATTTTTTTCTTGTTGTTTTTCAAAAGTTAAACGTGTCTTGTTGTTTTCGGAAAGCAACGTTTTGCAAGCGCGCGTAAAATGAACGATGAAACGAAGCCGTTTGTGACACCAGAGCAGCAAAATACGCTTTTTTACTCTGTTAAAACTCAGAAATCACAGGAAGCAATAGAATTAAAAGAAACCCCTTTATTTTCCCAAATTTCGATACATGTAGCTAACTCCTGCTCGATTTACTCAAATGTTTGTCGAAAGGGAAGAGGCGATTTACATTGTACAACCTTCGGTATTTTAACAAGAAATTTTGGAAAGAAAGTTTTTAACGACAATGTACAAAAAATTTCAGAATTCTAAGTTTCGGAGAACGTTTTAAAGATTTTAAAGGTTTTAAAAACCCATTACAAACTTTTTGTTATTGACGTTCCGTTGACCGCGGTCAAGATCGGAAAATTCCGCCCGCTCCCGGAACCAATCAGATTGCAGGATTTGGTTCATCTTGCCCGCTCACGCGCTGAGAAAAAAATAAATACTTAATATTTGCGGTTATCAGTGTTCCTCTTAATTTCGGTTTTCTTCCTTTGTTTGGCTTTTCGCTTTTGAACATACAGTTTTTGGATTTTAGCAGAAAGGAAAGCAGTTTGCTTTCGGATTTGGGGAATTAGTGCTCCTGGATTAGGTTGTTCTTTATTTAGCATTATTTTCTTGTTTATTTGCGGTGTTAACCAATATTTTCTGATACTGCAATAGTGCGCCTGGCTTGATCAGTTTTTTTTTGCAGTTTGAAGGCAAAAGAAGGCTGTTAATTAAGTGAACATATTTTGGGCAAAGGTGTGAGGTGTTTTGGAAAAGTTGTGCATGTGTAGACAAGTAATAGTCATAAAAAGAGTATTCGAATTTAACGATAACCTTAAATTACATGTCTCTATTGACAGGTGCGTTGCAAATATACTCCTGATCGTCCGAACTGATCCGTCGTTCCTCTTGTTTGCGCGGCATAAAAGAGCTAAGTAATAACGATTAAATGGGTTGTGGTACTTTAGAAACTGAAACCTAATGACGCAATCAGAAAAAGCAAATTTGTGTTTCAGTCGATTTTTTTTACTGTACTGGCAATTTAAGCGAGAATCTGGAACAGGCCTATGGAAGCGCAAATCTTTGTTTCGTTTCTTTACCAGTGATTAAAACACCATTGTAGAAAGGCAAATACTAAACATCATTTTCAAAATTGCTTGGGTCAGGTGATCAGCTCTCTTACCACAAAGTAAGCTAATTAATAATAGATCTTTACAGGGCATATCAGTAAAATTTAATTTTCAAGAGGGGAGATAAGAGTTTAGATAGCTCATTAAAATCAACTAAAATAATTTTCATATTGATGCATTTAATTTTGCCTCTCGTCTCTAATTTGGTGAATTCGGATGGTCCACAAATCAGTTTAGCTTTACTGCTCAACTTAAATGTTGGTAATATTTTATCGCGTCAGTGTTAATTTGGTAATTCTTTAACTTTAAATTCAGTAGTTATGATACAGATATGTAAATTGCTACTCGTTTGAACAGCTGATTTGAAAACTACAGTGTTGCTAAAGTAGGCCTCTTAAACATTTTTTTCTGGACGTGTTTCAGTGAGCAGTTTTTCTTTGTTCCCTTAATGCAGTGGAAGATGTACTGCAAGAAAACATTTTTTTAAACAAGAAATAAACAATGCTACGACTTCTCAAAAATTTGAAATGGAAAGGTAAAGTAAAAGGCCGGCTAGGTTTTATCCAAATAAGTCCGTCTTGGAAAAAACATCACATTTGCCCAATAATGAAAGTGTCGCAAGAGTTTGAGACGTTGAACGGAAGTTCAAGTTCATTTCGCTCATGATCAGAGGCGGTTGAAATTAATCATAGAACGAGAAAACTGAATTTCTTTGAGTAACCAACTCGTCCACTAACAGTGTTTCATGATGGACCAAAACAACACAAAAGAAAATGCCGACCCTTCGCCGGGACGCAGGAACTTATGCACAGGCCAGTATTGTTTTGTCCGCGCGGGACAGACCTTAACTGGAATTTATATGACATAACATTGCTCAGGCTTATAATTGCAATCCAGATGACTGTTTCAACCATTATCATACTCTTATTGTGACAAAGTTTGGCAATTTTCGATTTTTCTATCTTGCATGGTCCTAGGTGAAAGTTACGGATAGCCGCTTTTAATTGGTTGTGTTGACGTAGAAATTCGAACCTAATTACGCGATAAAGAAAAATGAATTTTTGAATCAGTAGCTTTTTTCTTAATCGTACCGGCAATTTCAGCTAACGTCTGGAACAGGCTTCTTGAAGCGGAAACCTTTGTTTCGTTTCTTTGCGGTGATCCCATCACCATTGTAGACGTGCAAACAAGAAAAAAAATGCAAAAATTGCACGGGGCAGGTGATCAGCGCTCCTGCCACAAAGTAACCTCTCAGATATTTACCGATATTTGTGACAGGGTTTTCGAGCTTATATATATATTATGCATCAGTCAATTCCAACTGCGCCCATGCCCCCCCCCCCGGGCTAACCCCCGGGCATTATCATTTTTTTTCTCTTGGATGGCAAATTCCCGGGGGTGGGGACACTTTAGCTGCCAAATGCCCCGTGGTCGGGACTAAGGAAGAAGGCAAATGCCCCGCCCCCGGGATCGTACGTCCCCAATCAACACTGCAGCAAGTTTTCATTCATTGCACAATAATGCCACTTTCAGCGTTTTTTATGTGTGATTTTTCATTTCTGTAGGCCTGCCTCTCAGTCTTCTATTGTTTGTAATGGAACTATCCGATGTTTAACGTAATAAGAAAGTTAGTATAAATGCCAAGCGATGATATTTTAATACTTCACAGACAACAATACTACATGAAGTTGATTGTTACTTTCCTGTTTTGTTTTAAACAGTTCGCTAGTAAACAAAAATCTTGACATTATATAGTCTGTTGTGAATATTTTAATAATATGCAAAAGTATAAGACGACGATCCCTATACACATGTTTAGAATTCAATAATCGATCGTAATAGTTTAAGAATCATCGCAACCAAATTTTGCTTAAATCCTTGTTCAAAGAAGCATGCGTACGTCGATTCACGTTGATCGTTCCCGATCTCGCTATATAAAGTGATAGTTGTGCCTTGATAAGCAATGAAGAAATACATAAAATCGAGAAAACCTCCACAAGCTTGTCCAGTCCTTAACGGACGATCCAATCTGCGACGAACTGCTGGTCCTTTGCGATAAAATCCTCCATGTTTGGATTTCGAGTCGGAAACCACATGTGTGTCAAAAGCCCAGGGGTAGGCAAATGCCCAACCCCCGGGCCGTGCCAAATTTGCTAATGCCCCACCCCCGGGACTGACAAGGCACGCAAATGCCCCGCAGTTGCCCGGGGGGGGGGGGATGGGCGCAGCTGGAATTGACTGATGCATTATTTGCCGGCCGGGAGGTCCGTATTGAGAAAAACTGTGCCAGAGGTCTTGAGTACGGCCCGAGGCCGCAGGCCGAGGGCCGTGCTCAAGACCGAGGGCACAGTTTTTCTCAATACGGACCGACCAAGGCCGGCAAATAATATTTTTATTTTTTTCTTGTTGTTTTTCAAAAGTTAAACGTGTCTTGTTGTTTTCGGAAAGCAACGTTTTGCAAGCGCGCGTAAAATGAACGATGAAACGAAGCCGTTTGTGACACCAGAGCAGCAAAATACGCTTTTTTACTCTGTTAAAACTCAGAAATCACAGGAAGCAATAGAATTAAAAGAAACCCCTTTATTTTCCCAAATTTCGATACATGTAGCTAACTCCTGCTCGATTTACTCAAATGTTTGTCGAAAGGGAAGAGGCGATTTACATTGTACAACCTTCGGTATTTTAACAAGAAATTTTGGAAAGAAAGTTTTTAACGACAATGTACAAAAAATTTCAGAATTCTAAGTTTCGGAGAACGTTTTAAAGATTTTAAAGGTTTTAAAAACCCATTACAAATTTTTTGTTATTGACGTTCCGTTGACCGCGGTCAAGATCGGAAAATTCCGCCCGCTCCCGGAACCAATCAGATTGCAGGATTTGGTTCATCTTGCCCGCTCACGCGCTGAGAAAAAAATAAATACTTAATATTTGCGGTTATCAGTGTTCCTCTTAATTTCGGTTTTCTTCCTTTGTTTGGCTTTTCGCTTTTGAACATACAGTTTTTGGATTTTAGCAGAAAGGAAAGCAGTTTGCTTTCGGATTTGGGGAATTAGTGCTCCTGGATTAGGTTGTTCTTTATTTAGCATTATTTTCTTGTTTATTTGCGGTGTTAACCAATATTTTCTGATACTGCAATAGTGCGCCTGGCTTGATCAGTTTTTTTTTGCAGTTTGAAGGCAAAAGAAGGCTGTTAATTAAGTGAACATATTTTGGGCAAAGGTGTGAGGTGTTTTGGAAAAGTTGTGCATGTGTAGACAAGTAATAGTCA
This sequence comes from Siderastrea siderea, assembly GCA_964030785.1. Taxonomy (NCBI): domain Eukaryota; kingdom Metazoa; phylum Cnidaria; class Anthozoa; order Scleractinia; family Rhizangiidae; genus Siderastrea; species Siderastrea siderea. The sequence continues at coordinate 1,743,042 of OZ034970.1, forward strand.
TAAAAAGAGTATTCGAATTTAACGATAACCTTAAATTACATGTCTCTATTGACAGGTGCGTTGCAAATATACTCCTGATCGTCCGAACTGATCCGTCGTTCCTCTTGTTTGCGCGGCATAAAAGAGCTAAGTAATAACGATTAAATGGGTTGTGGTACTTTAGAAACTGAAACCTAATGACGCAATCAGAAAAAGCAAATTTGTGTTTCAGTCGATTTTTTTTACTGTACTGGCAATTTAAGCGAGAATCTGGAACAGGCCTATGGAAGCGCAAATCTTTGTTTCGTTTCTTTACCAGTGATTAAAACACCATTGTAGAAAGGCAAATACTAAACATCATTTTCAAAATTGCTTGGGTCAGGTGATCAGCTCTCTTACCACAAAGTAAGCTAATTAATAATAGATCTTTACAGGGCATATCAGTAAAATTTAATTTTCAAGAGGGGAGATAAGAGTTTAGATAGCTCATTAAAATCAACTAAAATAATTTTCATATTGATGCATTTAATTTTGCCTCTCGTCTCTAATTTGGTGAATTCGGATGGTCCACAAATCAGTTTAGCTTTACTGCTCAACTTAAATGTTGGTAATATTTTATCGCGTCAGTGTTAATTTGGTAATTCTTTAACTTTAAATTCAGTAGTTATGATACAGATATGTAAATTGCTACTCGTTTGAACAGCTGATTTGAAAACTACAGTGTTGCTAAAGTAGGCCTCTTAAACATTTTTTTCTGGACGTGTTTCAGTGAGCAGTTTTTCTTTGTTCCCTTAATGCAGTGGAAGATGTACTGCAAGAAAACATTTTTTTAAACAAGAAATAAACAATGCTACGACTTCTCAAAAATTTGAAATGGAAAGGTAAAGTAAAAGGCCGGCTAGGTTTTATCCAAATAAGTCCGTCTTGGAAAAAACATCACATTTGCCCAATAATGAAAGTGTCGCAAGAGTTTGAGACGTTGAACGGAAGTTCAAGTTCATTTCGCTCATGATCAGAGGCGGTTGAAATTAATCATAGAACGAGAAAACTGAATTTCTTTGAGTAACCAACTCGTCCACTAACAGTGTTTCATGATGGACCAAAACAACACAAAAGAAAATGCCGACCCTTCGCCGGGACGCAGGAACTTATGCACAGGCCAGTATTGTTTTGTCCGCGCGGGACAGACCTTAACTGGAATTTATATGACATAACATTGCTCAGGCTTATAATTGCAATCCAGATGACTGTTTCAACCATTATCATACTCTTAAACACTTTAGTGATCATAGCTGTGAAGCAAAGGAAAGAACTTCAGAAAAACTCGAACATTCTAGTGTGGAGTATGGCTGTTGCTGACCTCTTAGTAGGTGTTATATTTATACCGATGTCTTTCAATGTTTATCTATCAATTATTCGCCAAGTTTCACTCGAGCATTTTTGTATCTTTAACTCAATCGGTGTATACTTGGTGGCATGTTTTATTTTCTCCTCTCTTTACCATCTAATGGCGATCGCTTGGGAGAGGTACGTTGCGATACGAAAATGGACGGAGTACAAGGTTATTGTGACAAAACGCCGGCTCACGTATCTGGCCATCTTTGCTTGGTTGGCTGCCATTGTGACAAGGTTCCCTGTTCTTATAATGAATGCGGTGGATGTGAACACAAAAGTACTGAAAACATGGATTCTCGTGGGGAATGTTTGTGGAGCAGTCACTTTCCTAGCTATCGTATATTTCTATATCATGGTGTACCTTGGAGTACGTAAAGAAAAAACAAGCGAAATCAGCCAAGTCACTGTTCACGTTCAAGCTAAGCGCCAATCCAAAGTTGCCAAGACAACTGGCTTAATAACCCTTACCCTTCTTGTCACGACTGTTTTAGCGTTAGGTTTGAGAACTTTTCCAGCCTTTCACACACTCATGCTTTTTCTTATTTCGGGGACACTGTTTCAGTCGAGCTCCTTAATAAATCCTCTCCTATACTGCTATAGAGACCGCCGGTTTAGAAGCGCAGTGCTACAGTCGTTGAGAGTAAGGAAACCTCCAGCAATCCAGCCTACAGATGGTGCTGTGCGATTTCGTAAACGACATCACCAGTTTGGTGCACAGGAAGGCGCACAGGAAAATGTTCAACAAGAGCTAAAGTCTGAAGGAAAACGTTCTCGTCTGACAAGATCTGCATCCTTCGAGTCATTCGTGGGCTTTACTGGTGAAGTGATGCTGAAAAGATCCATGTCGGTTCCATCACTGGTTAAATTCAGCAGTGTATGAATTACAACTACAGAAACCTTCTTCCGTATTGGTAACAACTGTAGAAATCCATGCTGAAAATAGCGTCCGATGTGAAACGGGAAAAAATAAATCTAAATCGCCTCGAAAAGGTGTGGTCAGGACCGCAAGATCGCAGGTTCCTACTAAGTAAACCAGCAAGATCGCATTCGTTGGATGCTACTGCAACAGATGATTTTTCCAGCGTACAACTTGTACAAAGGAGAAAACAGAAGATTTTTCTAAGACCGAAAACTGCGCCATGCCTCTCATAGAACGGAATCGTTCCGGAAAAACTCTTGACAGTTTCTGAATTTATTACAAGAGTCTGATAATCTTAAAATAACAGACCATGTAGTCGGATACATTATTTTAAATTAATTTTAAGCGGCTTAGTTAAGGAGGCACAAACATTAACTCTATTAACGTTTTCATTTTCATTTTCATTTTTTTCTAAGATGTGATCTGAATCATCTCATCAGCATACGGGTTATGCTTATAAAATCTCCACCTCCAACAGTTGCTGTATCTGTTTGGATAAGGAAATCTCGATTGAGATGGTTTTCAACCACGCAGTAGAATAAACAGCAATTTCTTTCCAAATGAATAAATTAATAAAATGTAACATAGGCTAAGCAAACTTTCCGTGAGTCAGGCTGTACTCTATTGAATTTAGCATTTGAGCAGAAGCGACAGAGCTTAAATTTCCCGTCCATCGCTAGCTAAGCAAGCTGACCGCTTTTGAGCAGTGGTGAACGTGGAGCGAATTGTTAATCTATAGTAAGAGAAAAGAAATGAAAATATTATAGAAAAAAGTATTTTCTCGTTTATAATATTTCCCGAAGTAACTAGTACTGGTAGAAAGTTGACTGAGGAAAAGAAATCTTACACTGCATTCGTCACAAAATGTGCTAATATACCGGATAGATGGGTTAAGTTTTAACCATAAAGGGGCATTCAGCAGAAGTGTGTTGGCTCTGGAAGTGAAGGTTTGAGCAAGAAACTGGACAGCCCGGACGGTTTTTTTTTATAAATAAAAAGGGGACAATTGGCTGAAAATAATCCTACCAATGTAAACATTAATCTTTAATCAAACGGTTTTCTTTCTTTCCAAAAGTGTATTGCGGACCCCTATGTTTCTGAGGGAAAATACCGCCCTATGGCCTAAAAAAAGTCTCGCTTCAACATAATCAATTCGTTTTCAAACTTCAGTGCTCTAGGTCTGGAAGTTTGTAAAAGAAAAGTCCATGGATGGCGGGTATAGCGAAGTGCCAATACAAAGATGACGCGGAAAAATTAAAGGTACTAAGGTTTAAAAACACTATATGCGAATGTTTTAACACGGTCATTAATTTTTAATAATAATCGAGTTTCAAATTCGTTTCTGTACAAATGACCACTCTTTCCTATTTTATTTGCGGTTTTAATCAATATTATTTGAGGCTGCAATTGAGTGCCTGGCTTGATCATGATCAGTTGGCGCGAAGGAAGGCTGTTTTAATCCCTTAAAAAGTGAGGATATTGTGAGCAAAGATACCAGTTGTTCAGGAAATGTTTGGCATGTACAGACTTGAGATAGTCAGATAGTCTTAGAAAGAGATGACAAATTTTACGATAGCTTCAAATTACCCTTCTTTATTAAGAGGTGCGATGCAAATATGTGCCTGATCGACCGAAATGGCCCGTTGTTCCCTTTGTTTGGACGGAAAGACCTATTTAAAAAAGTAATGACGATTTAATTGGTTGCGGTGATATAGAAATTGGAACCTAATTAAGCAATCAACAAAAAATGAATTTTTGAATCAGTAGCTTTTTTCTTAATTGTACCGGCAATTTAAGCGAACGTCTGGAACAGGCCTCTTGAAGCGGAAACCTTTGTTTCGTTTCTTTGCGGTGATCGCATCACCATTGTAGACGTGCAAATAAAAAAAAAAGCTTTTAAAATTGCACGGGGCAGGTGATCAGCGCTCCTGGCACAAAGCAAGCTCCTAAATATTTACAGGGCAAATAAAAATCATTAATTCGCAATCACATGTCAGCTGTATACATTTAGAAAACACTCGTTAGGAGCCAACCACAATTAAAATACATTTTATTTCCAGAATGCAAACTGTCCGCAGCACTTAAAGTTAAAAAACTTTCCTGTTGCTCTTCCCAAGTTTCTTAAAAATCGTCATTATGAAGACAACCTGTTTCTTACGGAAATAAGACTTTCCTTTAGTAAGGATTTCCCTTTCTAAAGCATCAAACAAATCGTCTGCTTCAACACCCGTCTTGGATAAACACCAAAGACACTCGCAGATTTGACTTCCATGCAGATTGCACAAATCATTTACTGAAAAGGAATCCACTAGAAGTTCGTAGAATTCTTTACTTCCTCTCTTCGCCTCAATAAATCCTCGCATGAGCATGCATTTTTGTTTCGTAGTAAACTCACTAACACCACGCTGAAATACCTCTGCTTGAATGACATAAAACAGCTTGCTATCTGACTTTCCTGCTCTTCCAAGAGACCAGGCAATTTGACATAAGTCACCACTATCAAACGTCTTTGCATCCGTTAAGTATAACTTGCCTTCAATTTTCGTAACAAGCTTTTCATCATGTCGCTGAGCAGAAACAAACGACCAAAGGATTAACACAAGCTCGTGAATTTGAAACTTATGAACAGTACGGTTAAAGACCTCTTGCTTAACAAGGTCAAATACTTCGGCTCTTGTCACCTTGCTTTTTGCAAAAGACCAAACAATTTCTAACAGTTGAACGTTGTGAAATCGCTCTACACCTTTTGAGACAAGCTGTTCGTCCAGAAACGAGAAGAATTGTTTGCTTCCTTTTTTGCCTTTGCCAAATGCCCAAAGGATCTGAATAAAATCAGTATTTTGAAAATCATTTGTTCCACGTCTTAGAATCTCTTCTTGTACTCGGTAAAACAACTTGTCTGCTTTGAACTCCTTCTTTGCATATGACCACACGAATTCTGCCAAAGCCCGACTGTCCATCTTCCAAAAATTTCTAGATAAAATTTCTTCCAGGAAAACATCATACAGTTCACCAGAACCATTCCCTGTCTTTGCAAATGACACCAACAACGCAGAGAGTAACTGATTATCAAAAGTAGAAATTCTTAACTGGCCATTTAAAATGACCTCTTCTAGGTTTAGAAAAATGTCTGATGTTGTCAAGTTGAGGTTTGCACATCCACTCACAATCTGACAGATACCAGCATTGTTAAAAGTTTTGATATCACGTGACAAAATCTCGTTCTCGCAAACATGAAGCAGCGTGTGATCTTTCTCTTCGATTTTACCTAAAGCCCACATCAAATTGGCAAGTCCTTGGTGCTGACAATTGGAAATATTTGTTGACAAACTCTTTAGCAATTCCGCGTATGTACTGCTTTGTCCGCACTGTGACTTTTGTCTTTCTCGTTCCAAAAACTTCCTTTGTTTTCCATCCCTTGCAGTGATCTTAGCTATAATATAAAGCATCGTGACTTTGTTGATAATGTCCAATGGAATCTTAACAGTGTCAAACAATTCGAGGTGTTCCTGAACTGTCTTCAGTGACCTTATGGTCTTGTTGAGCTCAATATCCTCTCTAGATGTAAAGGATAACTTTGTAGAAGAGCAGATAGCGAGGGAGTTTAGGTAGGAGACGCTGCTAACTTTACGCGTTGATAAATTCGTGATTCTGAGTGATGGCCATGATATGCCGTAAAATTTGTTGAACTCTTTATGTGTGCATGATGGAAAAGCTTGAGGCAGACGAGGACACAGTCGCAGGAAACGTCCACTGGTATACAAAGATCTTAGTCCACAGATTGCAGACATTTCACTGTTTTATAACAGAAACAAAAATGTAACATTGTTAGATGAGGATGAAAACAAAATGAACCATGTCATACATTCAATTTAATTTACGTTACTTTCCAAAAACATGTAAAATATTAAAAATGAAATCTGACTAACGATAGTGTTTTTTACTGCCATCGATTATAACAATCAGGGAGCTTAAGTGGCTGTCTCCCTGAGATCCTCATACCCAAATTGGTCACATAATAGAGATCCTTCATATCTTGTATGTGAATTGCACTTTGTCTGGGTACTTTAAAAACACTTTTCGTCTGGGCTCTAAATTCTTTCTTCGACAGTTTACAAGGGGGATCCCCTGGTGGACAAAAATGAACATTTTATTGGTACAAAAATGCCAATTTTCAATAACTTTGGTAACTCCTCACAACACTTAAAATTTGATGCAGGACAAAATTCTACTGTTGGTTGATAAGTACAACTCTTCCTTATCCTACAGTGTTACTGACATTTCCATGTAGTTGTTTTGAGTAGTTAGAACAGTTCCTTTCAACAACCCAATTTCACAGCTTATAAAAAAGTAGGAAAATGGGTAAACAAAAATACATGTTAACAAAAAGTGAGACCTCGTATAGCAAATTCCTTACAGTCATGGAAAGCTAAAGACTTGGTCTTAATTATAATAAAATAAAATCGTGCGGCCAGAAGGTTTAAAGAACGTGGCGCCGCTTTGAAACAGCAGTATTTCTAAATTATGCAAATTATGAAGCACAACCTATGTGTGGAATTTAAGAGCAAATGTGATGCGAGCAATGCTCCCTTAAATCAGGAAAAAACAAAAATAGTTTCAAACTACACCAAGACACAAATGTAAACTGGTAATATTTCGCATATAGCTTGAATTAAATTGTACAGCATTCAAATAGCTCATTAACTACGCTCAATTCACAAGACAAACAAGTTATAAAGAACATGTCACTCGATGATTGCTTATTGCGCTTAGCAAGTAACTTAATAAAACAACCTTGATGTCAAACTATTAATCTTGAGAATGAAGCAATAAAAGCAAGTCATATTGAGTATATCACAGCCTGTGTTTTGCAAACTAATTTAGCGAACACTTAGTGCCTTGCAAGAATAATGAATTATCAACGAAGGGCATCTTGTTCTGTTTTCATTTGCACCCATGGTAGGGTGCTTAGGGAGACAGCCACTTAAGCAAACCACCACAGCGACGGCTAACGAGAACGTCAGAAAACAAAAGCTTTAAGTAACAAAACAATGACTGCACGTGCGTTGTACATTTTGGTACATTTCATTGCCGTTCTGTGCACAACTACAACGTGAGATGACCAAAATAAAAGTATTATGTACAACGTGAACACACAACGTTGAATTTTCCTTTTTCTATCTGAAATGGAAGGCCGTCCTTACAAATTCAGTTCCTGGATAGTTCTGCTACATTACACATATTGAATGAGTTGGAATAATCACAAAGAAGTTTGAAATGTTGGGAAGTCATTTTTGAAGTGAGCTCCCTATTATTTTACAACCAACGGACAGTGAAAAACACAGTGAACCGAAATCCACCAATCAGAACACGATAAGCGGGATCTCTTGAGCCCGTTGAACAAACTTTCAGACCGTTTCTATGACAACAGTTGAGGGGAGTGAAAGGCAAACCTTTGAAACTTTAAAGATAAACAAAATGACTTTTTGGTGGAAAATGGTGGGTATCAGATTCCCATAAATAGTAGTGTACAGTTTTATTTTGTAGTAATTTAAGTAAGAATTACTACCACTTTTCCACATGGGGAGAAAGTAAACAAGGTTAAGTCACACATGAGCCGCAGGATGTCCACATGGCCAGAGCTTATCCCAGTTTCTGTAGCATGAAGCAGCTGAGAGTATTGCTACCCCCCCCCCCCCCCGGATGGGATGCTAGTACCCAGTTATATGCTTGGATGAAGAGAGACAATGTGAAGTAAAGTGTAAAGTTTCTTGTCTAAGGAAACAACATGATGGTGGGGACCAGACCTCAAACCACCGACCTTCAGATCTGAAGTCCAGCACCCTAACCACCAAACCATCACACCCCCACACATGGGGAGAAGGCTCAGAGCCTCACCCCCCCCCCCCCTTACTAATTAACACATTTTTTTTTATACATTGGCAATTGACAAGTTCCTTTGTTTATTATAATTACCTTTCTACCTGACAATGCATGGTTACCATTATTTTAGGAGAAATAACATTTTGATCATTGTTATTCTTTAAAACTAAATTGCTGATTTAAGTCCTCCAAGTCTCAGAAAAGTTACAGTTTCATTTAGTCAAAAGTTAGCCCATCTCCCCATGGATGTACAAAAGAAAAGAAAATTTACTAGGATGAGCTTTTCCCTCCAGTTGTTAAAACTGTTGTCATGGAAACATGACTGCTACAAAAAATTCAATCCTGACATTGAGTTTGACTGATTGACTTTTGGCAGTACACTGGAACCTTCCCAATTCCCAGCCATTAATACGACCACCTCCTTCGTGCCCTTCTGTACACCCAGTAACCCTTAGCCACACCCAAATCTCTAGTGATTGGCATGCTCCAGTTAATGGCAAAGGAAAAATCAGCCATCAAGACTTTCCCACAAAATGATCATGCCAGAAGAAAAACAGATATCTGTTTGCCCATAGCTAAATGAAACTAGGGAAACCAATCATTTATCTCCTCCATTTTTAAAGACTGGAATGGCCTATACCCCAATATCCGAGAAAAAGTAACATTATCAAGACAGTTTTAAGATTCAGCATAGGAAAGCCATTTCTCTTTACATTTCTTAGCCACAAGTCTAAGATCGTTAGACATTAGCAAATTTGTAAATATGTGCAGTTACGTTGCATTTTTATGTTAATTTTTAATTTATACTATTTATATAATTTACCTTAGTATTTTTACTGATTATTATAATTATAATTATAACTATTATTGTAGCAGCACCCATGTGCCTCGTTTTCATTTCGTAGAATTTTATGTATTTCCCTTTTTTACCGCATTTACGTCACAATGATTTGCCGCTAGCTACCACATGTCCTTAGCTTGCGAAACACATGTAAAAACCCCTAAAGGCTCACAGAAATTTGACGGGAACCAACGGTTATTGCTGCTTAACTCAGAACCTACTAGAGCATTCGCCCCAACACGTCCTACCATACAGGATCGATGTAACAGTTAACACAATAAAGCTGAGCCTTTTGGAACCTGTGAGTCACTTAGTCCTTTTAGTTTCACAGATCTCTCCGCTACCGGAGCGGACGCCGCTACAATTATTATTATTATTATTATTATTATTATTATTATCATTATCATTATTTTAGTTAAAGTAACTTTTTGGTGTGACAAACGTCATCAAATTTAACAAAAAAGGGATTCTTTATCCTCAAAACGAAGACTAATTTTTAAATCTGAAAGTGGAATCTTCTCAAAAATTAATAATCTGTACAAAGACATTCCACATTTTCAGCTTACACAACTAAATGCATGTTGTCTTCAAACTGAATATGCTCCAGATATACTTAAAACTTCATTGCTTGAAAGCTTATTTTTTCTAAGCTCTACCTTATGGTGAATTGTTTTCTTTTTTTGCCAAAAAAATCCATAATGTTCAGTGAAAGAATTCTAAGTGTTCTATAATATGGCATCAACCATTTACACAAGGGAAATATGTATGCTCAGGAACCCATGCTTGTAAGGAGACCTTTCTCGATAATACCTGTAAGCTGTTTTGCAGGTTTTGTGACGCAGAATTGAATCTGAGTTGAACTCAATGCTATGTGTTCAAGGGGCTGTCTTACAGGGGTTTATCAAAACTTTGCTATGATTATGATTAAATGCCTTTGCTCACACATTAAATGCTCCGGGAACATCAAGAGGTTGATATCAAGTGAATTTTTGTGAGTGCAAACCGTAATAAGTTGTCAAATGATTTTTGCAAGATACAGGTGCAGCACTTGAAAACTTTCGTCAAACATTTTTAAGTTGTAATCCATTTCCATCCTTGCCATCCATGGCCCGCCAAAGACACTCATTAACAGTTTCACTGAATTAGTATGGTGTCTGAACACAGGGCTTGAAATAATTTCCCGGCTCGCCCCGGTCAAGTTGTCCGGTCAACCCTATTTTTGCTCGGAGACAACCCATTTTTGGCCGGACAAATATCCATTACGTCATATCTCTATAAAATTCTCCCCCCCTCCCCCTGAATGATGTTTACATATCAAACAAGTACATTTTCTACGCCCTTATTGTACATGCAGCCTCAAACTCAATGCAGGATAAGTGGAACGCAAGGTACAGCTGCAACGTTCCGCAAAATCAATATTACATTTGTGCATACAACTATCACTTCAGTTCTATGTCTTCAATACGGTTAAGTTTTAGCACCTACTAGAGTTATAAAGTTGATGAAATTGAAGCTTGCGATCTACTTGCTTCTCATACTAATACAAGCTAACTGATGTGAATACACAACAAGAAATGAATGAATGAATGAATGAATGAATGAATGAATGAATGAATGAATGAATGAATGAATGAATGAATGAATGAATGAATGAATGAATGAATAAATGAACAACTTTATTAATCAATAATGTGTCTTGTCTTCTAGCCGGCTACCTGTAGCCTACTAATCGGGGACACCTAACACTTACAAGTAGAATCAATATCCACTGATTTGATACAATGTAAGCTTAGAATGAATAAGCTTAAATCTTGAAATGTTTGAGTATTATATCTTATTAAAAGGGGCCGGGAAATGATACTAACAGGCAACTCTCTTTTTTCGTTTAGAATACTTGAAAGCAAAAATTTGCAACCACCGGAAATTTTACAACCACTATTAGGAATCATTCATTAAAAGTTCTTGGTCTGATAGTATCTCATTCTGTCTTTTCCCTTTTTTATTCACGAACGCCAATAATGTTGAACATTTAAAAATTCAAAACCTGAAGCTGTGAATTAAACTTTTCTTTACAAGCGTAAACGACCAGACACATTGTCTGGCCATCCAAGGATTTGACTGGACAAAACCTATTTATGACTGGACACTGTCCGTTGACCGGCCGTTATTTCAAGCCCTGGAACAAGAAATGTTAATGCTATTATTGGCTTTTCAAAGTGTTACAAACTTGAGCAGAATCCCTGTGATACTGCCCTGTTAACACTCCAGAAGCTTTATATTCTCTTTGTGCATGCATATGTACAAAGGTACCCCCTGTGCAAGGTAATATGCCTATCACTATAACAGAGATGGGAGAGGGTGGGGCAGGGTCAGGCAGATGCAGGGTATTTGATCTACCTCTTCAACCCAACCTTCTGGCATTTGCCTGTTAAATTTATGAACATTAAGTACTTGAAAGGGAAAAAACCAACAAAATTTCCCGGATTTGACCAATGTTTCCGGCCCAAGGGTAGGCAATCTGAAACGAATCCTTCAAAAATGTCAAATGCCCCGTATCTACTTACACCCACACCCCGGCCCCCGCCCTCCACCCCTCTAACATCTACATCTGTAGGTGCACATACGAACGACTCTTTTTTTGTCTGTTTGCACATTTAAAGATCATGTTGGCTTTAGTGCTTCATAGGTAATTTAGAACCACTTCATTTCAATGACAATTAATTCGGATATTTAAGACTTAAGCTTACCTGCACGTACTAGCTAGATGCCCCAATATAAGAATCACCAGACCTAATAAATGATCATGTTCATGGACGATGCGGTAATGACAGCCAAAAACAACCGTCTTGAGGGAGAACCTACCCAGGACGCAGTATTTTAGCCTGTTTGCTGTCTAAATTAAATCTTACCTTACGAATTGTCCTCGAAACCCAGCAAACTAAACGCAAACCTGAAGCAGCGGATCTTCACATGTTCAACACTAAATCGACCGCCATCTTGTATCCCGCACTGCTGAGTGACCGCTCATTCTTAGTTACAAGCGGGGTGGGTGTCATTCATCACTTGGCTGGACACATCAAGTGTTTCTATACGACGCGTTGCACGAAAGTTGGAAAGCTGCGTGCTACTGGGAGCTAGACAGGGAAAAAGCGCGGGGAAGTTTTTGTTATTCATTTTGTTTTCTGTGATGCTTTCTGCGTTTTGGGATTGTTTTGGTGTTGTTCAAAAACCTGGGGAATCTTTACAGCAACAATACGGCTTGCAAAGAGAAGGACCGTCGCTTTCATGGAGATGGAAATGCGATAAAAAGCTTTTCGCTTCTCCGATGTCACCACTAAGATCGGACATGTGACAAGGTGAGAAATCTACGTTGCATCACGTCTTTTTCTGTCAATTTCTGGAGTGCTTTTTTTTCCGAAACAGTTGATTTAGGTAATTAACGTATTTTTCTTTTGTAGATTGGTGTTGTACCCCGCATGCCACGTTTAACAAGCAGCAAAACCAGGTAAAATGGCTGAATCAAGCGAAGGAGAAGATTGTCTCCCGCTGACGAGTTTGTCTGCCAAAAATCGTCGCTTCGCGAAAAGATCTCACATTTCTTCCGACTCAGACGAGGAAAAAAGAAACACAAGGTCATCTGGAAAACAAGTAAACAGCTCAACCAGGAAAACCAGCGAACACTCAGCCAGGGAAAGTGAGATCAACAAGACGCCTTGTATTTCGCAAACTCCTCGTACCTCCGAAAGGCTTCGGAAGAAGGGTTCGCGCTCGTTTTCGTTGCCTAGTAGAGAAAAGCTACTTGATGCGATGTCACCCGGAACGAAACTTAAAAGCCAGCGGAAAGTTAAGGCGTTGAAACCGCGGAGGCTAGTGAATAACTTTTTAAGAGAGTAAGTATATGTTGGGGAGTTGCGTTTGATGGTTTGTGTCGGCTGCGTGACGAGTGTCACGGACGTTAGTTGTAGGTCTCCTATTGCCACGTCGCACACCGTCACGTCACCTTATTGCCGCAGTTTTTTTTTCACTAATAATCTGTGTGAAATTAAAACTTAGGGTTTTTGTTAACTGTAGAATGGACCATGTACAGTTTTTGCAAAGTGTGTTGCAAACTGGTTTGAAGCACTTTTTGGGTAGCCTGCGCCGCAGACGGAATATGACCTTCGGTAATAAGCATCTGTGAATTAGCACCGAAAACCTTGTTCAACACCCCTAACGGCGTACCAGGGTCTGGGTATGGTCTCTGATTGGCCTTTGTGTAGAGGGATTGTTTAGATTAGCTCTGATTGGCTAGCGGGGGCTTCCCACGGTCAAGGACTGGAAGCAAGCTCTGGAAGTGAAAAATATTAGCGGGTATTGGCGACTTTATTTAATACTGGAGGTTAGCATTCATAACAGCTAAAACTTAGTTTGAATTATGGGAGATCCAGCCAGAACAACGAGAAGCTACCAAATCTTTCTTCAAGGGAAAAGACGTACTTGTCAATTTACCGACAGTCTTTGGGAAATCATTGATTACTTATGTCAACTTTGCCTCGAGCTTACCTTCGAAAATCTCCTAGCGAGCGCGAACCTCTGAATTGTTCGTTGGGTTTGCGGAAAGAAGCGGCAAACCGAATGCTCAGTACAAGATGTGGTTTCCATTTAATTAAGACCTGCTGAATAGTTTTTGGGTCTTCCACATGCATGATCACAATAGCTAGTATACTCACTCAAATTGTTCAGACATAGTACCTGGTCCCCCAAAGACGAAATCACAGCCACACCTGTAACAGTCGAACCACAAGGTATATCATGGATGCTATATGGGACAACAGGAAGACACAGGAAATTAACCATTTTCCAAAGTCCGTAGGTAAATTAACAAGCATGTTTTTTCCTCGGAGAAAGATCTGATAGCTGCTCATTGTTCTGGCTGGATCTCCCATAGTTCAAACTGGGTCTTTGCTGTTACAAATGCTACCTCCACTTCTTATATTTTTGCACTTGCATAACTGGCTTCCAGTTCTTGCCTGTGGGAAGTCCCCACTAGCCAATCAGAGCTAATGTAAACAATCCCTTTAATACAAAGCCCAATTAGAGACCATACCCAGATCCTGGTACACCGTTGGGGGTCTAGAACAAGGATTTCGGTGCCCTTCGCAGACGTTACTAGCTGAGGGTTAGATTGCGTCTGCGACGCAGGCTATTTTTGGGCAGTGTTCATTGAACCTGTATTCGGAGTTTGTATTTCAGAGGGACAGGGGGGTTAAACTTCCTGCTTCCCTTACCCTTCAATCCTGGTTCATGCCCTATTTTGTTGGCTCCCGCCCCTTCGAGTTTTTTCAATTGGAAAGTATTGCACTTGTAAAGTTGTGTAAATTTCTCCTATTTCTCCCGCTTCCCACCACCTTGAGAATTCTTCTTCACACCCCCTCAACTCCTGCCTCCCGTACACCTCCCTCCCCCTTTTTGCCGGGTCTCCCACCCCCCTGTCCTCCTCTACTTGTAAGGGCACCTTCCCAGGGCTTTATCAGAGCTAACAAGATGTGATCTGTATTTGCCTGCAGGCGCTCATCATATGTCAGTCGTGGAGAGGGCCATGTTGACTCGGATGACAGTGGAATGTCAGATTTCATCAATGATGATGACGATGAGGATGAGGACGAGGATGAGTCAGCAGAGTCAAATGATGAAAGTGACCGTAGTTCTGAAAGCAACAAAAAGGATTCTGGAATTTGCAGTGCAGGGGGCAAGAAAAAGGCATTGAACAAGAAAAGGGTCATGTCCAGCTCAGAGGAGCATGGAGAAAGTAATAATGATGATGACGATGATATTCCTTTGTCAAATCTTAGAAAAAAAGAGACATCTCAGGAAAAAAGGACTGCAAACATTGGTACTGCAAATTCTAGTGATTCCGAAGAGAGCTTTACAGCTAGGAACAAAACATGCAACAAAAGAAGAAAGGTTATTCAATGTAGTGATTCTGATGAAGATATGGAGCAATCTATCAAGCAGGAAAAGACTCTACCTTCTCGAAAGAAAGATATCAGTGATGAAAGTGAAGACTCTGATAGAGTTGATTCCTTACACAAAACTAAGAATACCAAATTTGATAAGGTCTCTGTGCCTTTGAGGCCAAGATCCAGGAGAGTACAAAACCTCACGCAACAACAGGAGGACAAGAATCGGAAAATGTTTGGAGCTTTGTTAGACAAAAGGCAAACAGCAAAACTGGATCGTAAAGAGAGACTTGAAAGGAAACAGTTACCTGGCAATGACCTTTATGACTCTTCCACCAGCGATTCATCTAGTTCCGAAGTCAAACGTGATCCTTTTCAAGAAGCAGAAGAAATCTTTATGCAGCACAGCAGTGAACTTGAGGAGGATGATGATGACAGGGACTTTATAGTTGATGATGAGCAGTCCTCTGATGAAGGGCTGAATTCTGATGGGGCATCTCAATTCCTTAGGCTTTTGGACACATTTACTGGCAAGCAAAAGGATGAAGAAGAAGTTAATGGCTTAGAAACAGGGTCTCATGGCTCTGAGAGCATGAGCTTTAAAAGGCTGCGGAAAAGGAGGAGAAAGAAAAGGGAAAGAAGAGTTTCAAAGTGGCGACGTATCAAGATGGCGGATGACAGTGAAGACAGTGATCATAAGGATGATACCATGTCTGATATGACTCACAGACACCCACCACTTCATGTTGCTATTCTTGAGAATGACGTTGATTTGGTGAAGAAGCAACTCAGTGAAGACTCTGATTGTGTATATGAGCTTGGCTATAGAAAGAGAACTGCTTTGCATATCGCAGCATTAGAAGACAGAGTGGAGCTTGTGAAATTGCTGCTTGATCACGGCGCAGATCGCACTGCTGTGGACTGCTATCATCTTCCTGCCATTGCTTATGCTGCAGATGGGCATCCAGATTGCCTCCGACTGTTGCTTGATCATGCAAATATTAAAAATGTCAGTAAGAGTATGCGCAAAAATCTACAGGAAATGAACTTGCTTCATTTTGCTGTTGGAGAGAAAAGAGATGGTTTAGAGTGTGATAACCGAGCAAGATGCCTTGAACTTTTGTTCAGTCAAGACAAAAAAGTCTGTTCCAAGCTGTTAGAAGAGAGGGATGCAAGAATGTTTTCTCCTGTGGTTGCTGCTGTTTATGCTGGACAGCATAAGGCAAGAAAAACATTTTTTTGTTTTTACTTTCAACATACATGTACAACATACAGTACAAGGGTTATACATGTAATGTCAGTATTCAGAGATGATGTTGATGATGACGATGGGGATGATGATGATGACGATAATGATGATGATGTTGTTGTTGCTTTGCTTTACAATGCTTTTGCAGTGCATCCAAGTTTTGCTGAAGATGGGTGCGAATGTTTTGGCCTTTAAGACTGATGATGGCGGCAACATTCTTCATTTTGCTGTAGAATGTGCATCACACTTTAAAGGAGTATGGGAACCCGGCAGGGAAACTTCACTGTGCCTAAAAGAACTCCTGAAGTCAACAAAGCTCCTTGTTAATGATGCTGATGATCATGGTATGTAGACAGATGAGGAGAGTGGAGAGAAGTACATGTAGATGGATCTTGAAATTTAGCATAAGATTTAATTGTTTTGATTCATTGACCCTCTAAAAAGTCATGCATATATTTTTTTTCAAATGCATCAAAAAAAATCCCTTTTCAGACAGTCAATAAAATGAGACACTGTCTAGTTAAAAAAACATAATGATAATATATTTAATTGCTATATGAAAAATATTTGACATCAACAGTACTATAGGAGAAAATTTTTTAGCTTGGAAAAATATTGCTGAAAAAAATTTTTGAATTCAATTCTAAGAACAAAACCATAAAATCAGTTTTTCCAGGAAGTTCCAGATAAATGCCCCCCCCCCCCCCCCCCCCCGCTCCTGCCTCATTCCAACCATTATGCATGTACCTTGTTTGGAAGTTCCAAGGCTCAGAGTTGTGTTTGATTTTTATTTCCAGGTTTCACTCCACTAATGTATGCATGTGAGAGTGGTAATGATGAATGTGTCAAAGTGTTGCTAGAGAATGGAGCTTCAATGAAATGTTCAGTGAGTGTTGTTAACTCTTTATTTACATGTATGGCAATTGGCAACATTTTGACATTTGCATGGTCAATAAACATGACAAATACTTGTGTGCAGTAGAATCCTGAAAAATTAATTAGTCCGGCAGCAAAAATCTGGGGTTTTTTTTCAGACACTGAGCTGGCAGTTACTGTAAGTACAAGACAGAAGACATACAATGTACATAATTATTCTATTTGAATTAGAAAGTTGCAACTTGTGGTCAAGATTTACTGTAAGACTGATTTATTAACCTGGAGATGAAGATCATGTACTTTCCAGACCGAGCAAGCAACCTAATATCTGTTCTCGCCAGCAGGAAATTAATAAAAAAAATAATGCACTCTTATAAGTGAGCAGACAACCACTTAATTCCACCCGTGCATGTAGATACAAGCTGTCTTTTATTTGTCACCCACCAGGACAGTCATGGTACTTCAAGTCTGCATCTGGCAGCGATGTCTGGAGATACTCAATGTGTTCAACTGCTGCTTGACTTTGGACATCAAGTTGATTGTGTTGATCGCTACGGGTGGCCACCCCTACTTTATGCCAACTTTAAAGCCCATGAGAGCTGTGTGCTTGCACTTATGAAACCCAAACCAGAACAGGTGTTTGTATTAGGAGAGTTGCTGAGAAGAGCACGTAATGAGTTGGAAAAAAAGAGAACAGTTAAGGTACATTACAGTACAGTTGTAGGGAAAACATTAAAAAGCTTTGTTTGTTGTTCAGGATGGTAGTTATTTATTAAAAATGCACTTTTTGCATTTTGAGGACTTAAAGTTGTTTTGGTGAATACAAAAATTCCTTGCACCCATGGTACTATACACTTAAAGCTTTATGAAGAATACTGTCTTATTGATAATATGTGCACATAATATCTGACACATAAGAAAATCATTCTGGAAGTCTGTCAAGTTTGCAGAGCATACAAATGTACATGTAATTAATAACTAAACTAAAGGCAAACTCTCATTCTCAAAGGTTGTCAAGAATGTGCTAGTGTCTCTGGCCAATCATGATGCATACTACACAGTATTCAATGACTTCATTCGGCAAAACCCTGAAATGCTTGATGAAAACAACTATGGTCTGCTGCAACACACTTGGAGGGCCATCCTGGATTTTGACAACAAAAGACGGTGGTTCCTCAGGAAGCTCTCACAAATCAGGTTGGCTTACATGCCAGTCAGGCCACCCATTTTATTGTACCTTATAATGCTTTATGTACCTTATACCTTATACATTGTACATCACTGTGAAATACTGTTTTTACTTACCGTAGCTACAAATAATCAACTTTAACTGTACACCCTGTAGGCTACAAAATCCCAGCTGCCTGTTCTTGCAATGGTTAAATGGTCATGGATTGTTGGTTCTGTTCTCCTCTTCTCTTTTTGTTAATGTTTTGTTCTTTTTTAGATCATATTTGTTTGTTTATTTTTTCTGTTTGGGAGGCGGGGGGGGGGGGGGTGCAGTTGTCTCATTGGTACACAGGGACACTTGCTTCCATGCAGGTGAAGGTTCCTGGAAGAGAGCTGCTAGGCATTGAGCTGCTATTTATTTTTCTTTTTTATTTTATTACAGTTATTTTTTCTGTAGCTCAAGACTTACCAGTGCACAGCCTAGAATCGAAAGAAAAGTCTGTCAACTATGTGTTCATTGATTATTTGTTATTCTATGGACCCTTGCAGAGGAAACTCATACAGCTGGTCATGTGAGACTGTTTACCTGGACATTGACAGAGAGAATGTGCTGGGAAGTGCCCTGAACCAGATGGGAAAAATACTGGGACATGCACTCAGGAACAGATCACTTTATGTCACTTTCAAGAATGAGCCTGGTATGTACAAAGTTTGGTCTTTTAGTCTTCTTTTAAAGATGTTTTTTAGGTACATCATGG
This sequence comes from Siderastrea siderea, assembly GCA_964030785.1. NCBI lineage: Eukaryota > Metazoa > Cnidaria > Anthozoa > Scleractinia > Rhizangiidae > Siderastrea > Siderastrea siderea. The sequence continues at coordinate 1,762,051 of OZ034970.1, forward strand.
ATTTCTTCTGGAAGAAAGGAGTCATTAAGAACCTAAGAATATCTTTGTAGCAGGCTAGGCGGGGCTCGAATTTAATCTCTGGTAATAAATAACTATAACAATAAGAAATGAATTTATTTAGTGCTAAACAGAGGTTCACAGATAATACATGTACATTTTAAAAAAAAGGTTACACACGAGAGAAAGGGGTTTTGGTGGTTGTGGGAGGGGGCGGGGTTGCAAAATGATAAAAATGATACTTGTTATTTGTCACTGGGTCATAATTATATTGTCAAGTCTTTAAAAGACTATACCCACACTGAAACTGAAACTCCTTGTGGTTCTGTGATGTGCATCCTTGACTTGAGATAGATTGGTGTGGTCAAATTCCCATGACAGACTATTTCACATAATTGTGCTCTACAGTACAGTAGTTGATCATTTGCATTTATTGACAGGTACCTGCACTGGCCCTAAGAGGGAATTTTTTGCATGCTTTTGTAGAGATGTTATTAACCCCAAAAGAGGCCTCTTTTTGTCTGGAGATGATTCTCAGTACAGGTGATATTGAATTGTACTGTAAACTACATGTAAATATAATTATTAATAGTAAAATGAAGGTTAAAATACGCATAAGAATAACCTACTACATTTTATAAAAATTAATGCATTTTGATTATTTTGTGCTTAAGTGAGAACATTGGAGCTTGAGAGAAGGGTACAAATATGGGTGTGGCTTTATCCCCTCCCTCCCCACTGCCCCCTACCCTTGACAGCATTTCATCCAACCTACTTGTCAATGGATTTATGCTTAGCTGTCCTTGGAGGGCTGGCTTTTAAGGCCCCTACAAACATTGTTGCAAAAACACAACAAACAGCTAAACAAACACAGAAACATTGTTGAAGCATTGTTTCCCCATGTATGTTTACCTGTTTGCATGTATTAAAGGAAACACTGATTGCTGTGGAATCAACATTTGCATCCAAGGAAAATAATGTTGCCTGTGTATGCAAACAGGGAATCATTTTGGCAAACAATGTTTGTACAACAATGTTTCCTTGTTTGTGGTGTCCTTTAGACATAACCTTATTTGTAGTTGTTTGTAATATTCTATGTTAAACATTATTTTATTTAATTAATTACATATCACACAGCCCAGTGCCAAATGCTTACTTTGCTAAGCATGTCAGTAAGGAGATGCAGCCAGATTCTTCACAGAATCCTGTACATGAAACTGGTGTCACCAGAGTTAAACAAGAACTGCCATCAAATGAGCTCACAGATGAAGAATTGATATCAGCAATAACCCAGGAAGATCAGTCAACCGCTAATGAATTTTCGAGGACACAAGAAGATCATTCAAGTGGGCATGTTGTGAGGGAATTGATGTCCTCAGAGATGCAAGAAAGTGTGACCAATGATCTCACAGATGAAGAGTTGACGTCTTCGCTCATGCAAACAGAAGAACCTTCCCTGACTGTAATTAATGAGAGCCAAAGAGTCCCTGTGGGAGGTACAGACAGTCAGACCGTGAACAGTGATTTGTGTAACACTCAGCTAGCAGCAGAAGACAGTGCCACAGGTCAGGCAGCATTGGAACAAGATGATTTAAACAGGGACACTTCAGGAGAAGAGAATATGGCAGTGGATGAGGCTGCCAAACAAGAACGTGGTGCCAATACAAGTAACAATGCTCATGATGAAAACATATCGCAGGCACCCCAGCAGTCAAGATGGATATCTTGTATGGTGGGTAAAATGACTGGTAATGGTCCATGTGATGGTTGTGCATTTATATAGTGCAAACTTTGTTATAAATGCTAAAAATAATGCAATTTTACAATTTCAAGTAGTAAATATGAAGTTTGACATCAGCATGGTACATACAGTATAGTAGTATCAGTCCAATTGTAATGGTCCCCACCTAACTAACTAATGAATGAAGGGCAGACCCCAGAGACTACATACATGTATATCCTGTAGTCTTCTCAATCAGTGATGTGGGTCCTTCTTGTTCCATACCACAACTTTATGTATAGGAAGGCGACTGAATTCCTCTGCAAATGACTCATGTAGTGGGAGAGTTGGGGGAGCTTCCCGTTTCCCATAAATTTCCCATCCCTTTTCTTACAGCTCCCAGCCCCCTATTCCCCACCCCCCACCTCCCTGTCCCCCACCCCCCATCCCCATACCTTGTCCTGATTTTTGAGTTTCAGAACCTAAAAAAATCGGGACATTCCGATTTTTGAGAGGAAAAAAGCACATTTTCTTTTGAAAAAAATTTGGAACTGGGTTGTTAAAGATTGGTCTTGAATCCTCTAAATCCTATTGTTTTGTGCAATACATGTTGTGCTTGAGACCATTAAACAACAACTGAATTCTAATGCTAAGACAGTACAGTACAGGCAATATTTTTAAAAGTTAATACAAAAACCCTGGAGCATCCTGGACCCTGCTCAGTGCTGGGGGCAGGGCACTACCCAAGGATTGGGGTGAGGGGGGGGGGGGGGGGGTCCCTGTTGCTGATTTTATAAGGTTGGCAGTTATGGGACCATAGGGAGGAAAATTACTGGCTGCCGGCAAATTTTGAGAGGGTTGCCAATGGCTTAACACCACTGCCAAACAAAGTTATCATTTAAACTGAGACAGGTGATGATCTTAGTCATCATCTTTCTAATGAACTTGAAAACAAAGGGAACAATGGCCTTATCAAATTCAACCATGTTCTGCTCTTCATTGTGCTTATGCTGAACCCCAAAAACAGTAAAACCTTAGTTGAACTGCAGTGTCACTCTGCAAATGGACCATTCGCAGCAAATTAATGCACAAACACAGTGTAGTTTCATGAACAAAGTCAAAGAACCATGATCTTTACCTGCCCAAGAGCCCCAAGGATCCTTAAACTGCTTTTTAAGATTCTGCACTATCACTGAGGTCATTGCATAATGCATAGGCATCCATCCAGTATGTGCAATGAAGTTGATAGTGATATTTTTATTGTGTTTCTCTGATCAGGAATCAAACAGTGGTGACAAGTCCATTATAACTCTCTCCTTACGCTCCAAACTGAAACAGCTTCGTTTCATTGGTCGCATGATAGGATTTGCTGTTTGCCAGGACTTACTTCTTAATCTTCATCTATCCAAACCATTTGTCAAGCAGGTGTGATCATTTATTTTATCTTTATTATTTATTATTTATTGTCTAGTTAAACCACATGGTGCATGTTTTCTGAAGCTGTACCCAGCAACCCGGTTAACCTTTTTCCCTTTGTTCTTTTTTATGTCAATATATGATAATGAATATGAATCAAAAGAAAATAAAAATTGAACCAGGGATAAAATTGATCTACAACATATAGACTTTTATTATATAGACAAGAGTGTTTTAGTGGAAAATAGACCACTCGTAAAGTTCATAGGAAACTACATCCGGGACTCGAGTGGCGTATTTTCCGTATCCTCACTAGTGAGGATATTGATGATGTCATTTCCCGCTCTTACACTGTTGTTTGTGCAAAAATACTCTTGTCCATGTAATAAAAAGAAAATTACACGGCGGCGCGAAGATATGAATTTTATTTTCTCGTGGTAAAAAACAATATTTTACTCGCTACGTTCGTTCGTAAAATATTGTTTTTACCATTCGAAAATAAGATACATATCTTTGCGCCGCCGTGTAATATCCTCTATATATTTCGGCTTTGAAATCTCACCTGAATTGTCTATGATTTGAAATCGTGGAAAGCAAAAACAAACAAACAAACAAATAAAATAATAAGAACATGGTGAGATCTACAATGTTGTGCTCAAACGGTTTTCAAAAGATGTTGGCCGGTTGTTAGGCAGACCCGCAGAACTCAAACTATCGCTTTTGTTACTACAAAAAATGACTGACAATGTGTACACTGTGGCTTTCAAATGAAATAAGGATTTCCAGGTTGACCTTCGGCAGGCACTTACCGTACCTCGTGTAATACGCAATGTTTTATCCCTGTTTGCAGATACTTGGAATTCCACTATCACACCCTGATGATCTGAGTTCCTTTGACTATGAGCTGCACAGAAATGCAGTGGTCTGGGTACGAGAAAACAGTGTCAATGAGCTCGATCTCCCATTCAGTGTTGACGCACTGAATCCGTGGAACTCAAAACCTGTCACGATCGAGCTGAGCGATGACACGGAAAAGAAACTCACAGATGATAACAAGGTAGATGAATAAAAATTATAATTATTTCATTCCTCTGTTATGGTGAAACAAACAGTAGTACAAGTATCTCATTAAAGCGCTGCTCAATGGCTTTCATTCACGTCGCCATACTGTATCATCCACAGACTCAAATGATAAGGTGCTGTTGTAACGCCGTTTCGAGGAAAGTCGCAGAAAAAATTGTCAACTAAAAATTGTGTCGCAATGCTCGCGTCATCATTACGTTGCAAGTTGCAGGAAAAATTGCTTGTGTAACAGCGCCTTAAGATCCACTTTGTGCACGAAAATACCACTCCATGTGCCACATTATAGGACCTCGTAATAAACAGTATCAGTAGGACCTTGAACTGTACTACAACGAAGTGCTGCTCGATAGCTTCCGGTTAAATGTTCACACTTCAGTCTTCTAGATGTAAGAATAACGTTTTCCAGCATAATAAACAGCACCACAAGAAAGTACTGTTCAGTAGCTTTTATTTGAATGGTCACACTTAAGGATTTTATTCACAGACTCAAAAGATAGAACCACCTTGCACAGCATACTAAACAGCACCACAGGAAAGTATTGCCCAGTAGCTTTCATTTGAATGGTTTCGTTCATAAACTCAAAAGTTACAACCACCTTGTACAGCATAATAAACAGCACCACAGGAAAGTACTGCTCAATAGCTTTTATTTGAATGGTCACGCTTGAGGATATCATCAACGGAACAAAATATTTTGTCTCTGAATCTGAATGATATGGCTTAATTCAAAGTTTTTTTCCGTACTATTGAAAGGCAGCAGAGTGGGCTGAAGCCACCCATAATCTGCAATCATGTACTTGTGCCCATAATTGTCGTTGGTTTTTGTTGTAGGAAGAGTACATCAAACTTGTCTCGCAGCTTAAACTGGAGACAACTATCAAGGATGAAGTAGCTGAATTTGCTGGAGGACTTAATGAGGTTAGTTTCCAAAATACCGACTACCATTTGAAAGAACGCAACGTACGGTTTTCTTTTTAAAGGCAGAAATGTGTAAACCGGTTGCCCCAGACTTTTTTCGTGAATGAGACGCCAAATATGCTGTTGGAAATTCTGTCGGAGATTTTTGGTGTTCTGTTTACTGTCGTTTCCTCGGTAGCCTACAAGCAAACGAAATAGACGTGCATACGGTTCAAAAGTGGTGAATGCCTGGAAATGTCAGAAAGGAAGAAATGGTTCCAACATTATCCACTCAAATGTTCCGCTTGGAAATTTTGGAATTAAGTTTAACATGGAAATTTTCCGTTTGGGCAAACAAAATTTCTAACCAAAACTTATTGAATTGTGGAACAAATGATGAACAACCAATGTGAGGTGCCCTTACTCTGTTCCCATGTTGTATTTTGTTGTTGTTTGTATGCTAAAGGTACGTTTGCCTTGTAATTCGTTTTCTCGTAAGCTGGGGACCCTGTGTGTGTTATTCAAAGGCGCCGGGAGTTAGACGTTACATCTAATTTGGAAAATGTGATTAAGAAAATTACCGATATACCATGCACAAAAAGGAAATATTTTCCCGGATTTTTACTTTTGCGTTTTTATGGAAATTTTGTAACTCGTAGATAATTTTTCTCGCTGATTACCTTATGAGGTTGTTACGGGGATATTTTTACTCGCAGACATTTATTTGCGATTATTACCAATTGAGGTTACTAATACACAATTACTCGAAGTTTCCTTATTACGCAGTGAAATGAAGTATTTGACTCGTTTTTCTCGCTAAGCTACATGTAACAAAAATCAACATAACCTACAGTGTAAATAGAAAGCAGAATACAAAAACAAACCTAATCAACCACAACTATTATAAGGAAATGAAATCAACTTGGTTCTAACAGATTTTGAAAAGCAAACCAGAGATCTTATAACGGGCGTCCGATGTGAGACATGCACTGGACCGATCAATCCACAGTGTGACTGCGTGTTGAAGTCTCTTTCCTTTTTAGGTTATCCCTCGTGAGTTCCTGTCATTATTTACAGCTGATGAATTTTCTCTGTTAATCGGTGGTGTCACTAAAATCGACGTGGGAGACTGGAAGAAAAATACCAAGGTAAACGTGATTTTACTTTCATGTGTTATTTTTCATAATCTCTCAGTAAAAAGAAAAGATGAGGATTGTGTTATGCTGGGCCTTTCAGAGGAAAAACGTAATTGATACACAAAAGTAGCCTACCTGAGATTTTTTAATTTACATGTACGGTAGGCTATCTGATAAGGGCTTAAGAAGGCTAGTTGTAAACCCATAACTACAGTGTAAGTAGAAGACTCGTCGGTCTCGGAAGACCAATGATCAGCGCCTGCTGATTGTCGTTTTTTTGCCAGCGTCTGTTGTGGCTGAAGAGGCCGATTCGGGAGTGATTGTTTCTGTTGCAGCGTGTGCAGGTGAAAACTGAAGCTTGTCTTGAGCTGCTGAGCTGAGCCTTTCTCTGCCTGCTTTGTCTGCTTCTCTTCAAAGCCAGAAGTTTTTCTGCTCCTCCTGTCCTCAGGCACTTCCGTCTGGAGCTGTGTTTGAGGTCTCGCTTGCAAACATCTTTAAAGCGAAATCGTCCTTGTAAAAATGCACCTATTCCATGTTTACGCCAGAAACTTTTGTCCGAGCGATTATTCTTGTAAGCCTTGTTATGTGAAATCCTGTTTGAATTCGGTATAGCTGGGTGCGCTTCACGCAAACAATACTTAGCCTGTATGGGATTATTGTGCACCAAAGCATTACAGCGCCGGCTTTTCTTACTTCTGTTTACATGTTGTCCTTTTGCAGTATCAGGGGTGCTCATCTGAAGATGTCGAAATCACGTGGTTTTGGAATGTGGTATGGCAGTTAAAAGAGGAAGAGAAAGCACTGTTGATGAAGTTTTCCACTGGCTCACCGTGCGTTCCTATTGGTGGATTTGCTGCTTTGACGGTAAGCTGCTTAGCGAAAGTTGCATTAGGCCTGAGCCTCCTGTGTGGACGCATTTTGGGTTCGTCACACACTCTTTTTCGCGAAGGACTGGATAAGTTTACACCGGATAAATTATGAGCAGTCTATCTTTCCGCTCATTTCTACTCACCAAAGTGCCCGTCACGTGTCCACGCGTGAGCCAACTTTCGCGCGCGTTTGCGTGTTCTCGCTTAACTATCCCTGAGTAGAAGGAGAGACGGCTCGTAGTCTAGCATCATTGGCCACTTATGGCTGCCATCATTGGAAACCCTAAAATGTACTGTGTACTAGGATTGCTAAGAAAGATACAGTCGGTTCGAGCTAATTTTCTTTTTACGCCCACTTCAAGATGGCCGACATTTGCGATTTTTATTATCTTGAACAACCCATAACGTTTTTAGGTTCATAAAGCGTCCAACATTTAAAATAAAGCGCTCTTTTACTGCTTGGCTTTAGCAATAGGTTGCGATTTATATTTAGACAAATGCTTGATAGTTAGATAATCTGATGTAATGCGCTCTTGATCATATTTATGTTAAATAGCGCAATATAAATTAATAAATTATTATTATTATTAATTATTGTTTGGTTGATGATTTTTAGAAAACGACCAGTGTTCGCTTAATGTAAGGTGACACGGTATACGCTAAAAAAGAAACGACTAGTTTGCGAAACTAACATTTCAGTAGTGTCAATTTAGAGAAGCAGCAGAGAATTGGTTTGAAACCAACCAAATCTGAATTGTTTAAAAAGTTGTTTCCTTTTTTTATGCTAAAAACGTTAATCGGCTGGCATTTTGAAGTGGGCGTAAAAAGAAAGTTAGCTCGGTACGACTGCTTTTTTTGTTCGTCTTTATTTATTGACTTGTATTGTTTCATTTCATCATAATTATAGTCTATGTTTGCAGTTACATAAGGTAGCTTTAAACAACAGCATAATGTATTCCGCTTTTTTCTACTGTAACAATAATTACTTGGTTTCTATATTTACCACCAGGATGACAGATGTCCGTTCAAAACGCTCATGACTGAAATACTGTTGTCTTTTTCAGGGTTTGTCGGGAGCTACAAAATTCACTATCTTAAAGATAGGAGGACTTAACAAGGTACTTCCATTTAATTACTACGATTATTTAAACTGCTATGGATTTACAATGCCAGTAAGGTAAAGTTGCAGTCGGTCCACGAGCGGCTTTCACTGCCGGAGATTTTTTTGGAGCATGAAGCTAGTAGGAGTATTACTCCTTCTTCGTGAATGAGATGCTAGTCGATCTGAACCCTTTAAGCCCCAATAGTGACAAGCATCTAATTTCTCCTTACAATATTACTACTTGATCAAACATACAGGTCAGGAGAATAAAGGAAATGATCATCAAACATGAAATGTCTTGAAGTTTGTGCAAATTCTCCCAATTAGAACCATAAGAAATATATGGAGAACACTAAGGAGAATATGCATATTGATATTGGGGCTTAAACGGTTAACAAAGCCTGTTTTGTCTTGATATCTAGCGGTCATGGTGATCTCAAAACTGGAGTCTTCTGATGTCGAAGAGACGACGTAAAACGCAAACTGGTTCGATTTATTTAACAGATGTACACCCCGCTATATACTCGTTGAACGCTAAAATTGAAGACACAGTTCGATTCACTTGACGCATAGCAACGCTAACTATCAATCAACAACATCGCAACGAAACAAAACCGGAAAAGGAAATACGAAGTTTACAAAAATACAAGAAACGGGAGGCACATCCGAAGTCAATAATCCCCAACCCACCCCCTCAAAAATATTAATAAAGAAAAAGGACACTTGAATTTTAGAACAAAAGTTCTTCTCTAGAAATCTTTCAGTCAATTTTGATGGTTTAATCATTTTACTTTTCACCTGTGCACAGGGTTTGTTATACCCGTAGAAAAATGATTGGAAAGATCTAAAACGTGGCTTCTGTGTTCTGAAAAAAATCATCATTCCTGATTTCAGGGTCTTAGAGCTGACGGTAGTAAACAACTAAAACTCCCAAAAGTTTAGTTATTTGTAAGGTAATGAGCCCTCACAAAAATGAGGAAGGGTTGCGTGGGATGGGTAACCTCCCTCCTACGTGTTAGTCTACTCAAATCCCCAATAGTGATGTGCACTATAACACATACAGGTCATGAGAATTTAGAAAAATAATCACCGTAGATGAATTGTCTTGATGTTTAAACAAGTTCTCCCAATTAGTAATCAATGAAATGTATGGAGATCAGTAAGGAGAATTTGTATAAAGATACCGGGGCTTAAATGGTTAAAAAGGCTAAGTGTACCTTTCATTTCATGATTTGTTTTTAACTCTGATTTTCGACAGATTCCAATGGCGTCGACTTGTTTCAACATGTTAAAACTGACCAGTTACAGCTCGGAGAAACATCTTAAAGACAAGTTGTTGATAGCGATACGCCACGGAGCAGAGGGATTCTCGTTTGGATGAACGACAGGTTCGCCATTACACAACGGAATAATTAAGGAGTTGGTTTCCTGAAAGATACTGAGTTCGTTTGTTGAATACTGATGACATAGGAAACATAACTAAACGACATTTTCCCAACGGTTTTCAGAGGGTTTTCACATACTACAGTTCCTGTTTGTACAGAATCAAAAACGTGATCTGGTTCATGAGAAGATTGGTAAACTCAGACTCGTGCCCAGTCGTCACTTATTTATTCCTTTTACATTGGAATAAGGGGAAGGCGATTACTCCGTCCTTCTCTTGATGCACCGCGAACTCATCAAATTCTACCCATAAACCACAGCGCGGAGAAGAGAAGCGACTGGGTACGAGTCTCTGGAAAACTGGTAACAAGCAAGATGCCGAGTTCTTCTTTGTACGTGCTGCGTGTTGCTTTACAGGAAGTGATCTGTATAAATTGCTTACTAATTTCCTAAAATGCAGTATGGTACAGAATGGTTCTTGCTTTTTAGAGGTCCATATCACAGAATATTGACTTGAAGAAATTGGTGCGTAAAACATGTTCGAACAAATTAAAGCTTAAATTGTATGAAAATAAACAGTAAGAGTTTATTACTTCAAGTGTCATAAAAGTTTCATCAACATCGTTTCGGACTTAGCCCTTCTTCATTGATTCGCATTTACCATAAATTCTCTATTTTCAAGGGGAATAAAACCTCCTCGATCCACACCCGCCCCCCCCCCCCCCCTTCCCGCTCTCCCTCCAGTCTTAGCAGTACGCAGGATGTTTGTCACATGAACCTATTTTAATGGCTTAAGTTCCCACGAGTCTCCTGAAGCTCAGTGGTACAGCATCTGGACTAGTAACCAGAAGGTCGTAGGTTCGACTCCTGTTTGGAGAACTCGCACTTTTTTCCGAGTGGCCTGTGTCACTGACTGAATAAACATCTTTCTCATGTATTTACCAGGCTTAAAATTCACCATCAAATTTATATCATTTTAACCAGTATTTGAATTATTCATGGTAAGGGCCTAATAGACGCAGTGGGTGGATGGAGGATCATGACAGGTGATAGAGTTAGTGGGTGAGTGGGAGATCATAATAGAGGTAATAGAGGCTGTGGGTGTATGGGGATCAGGCGTGCATTTTGTATTAGACAGGGGGGAAGGGGTGGGCGTAGTGAAAGGAAGGCCTTAAGAAGGCTTTTAAAATATAAGGTATCCGTGTAGTCTGCATAATTGCCTGTCAGTTGAGATGGTATAGTTTTGTTTTCATGTCATGGCTGATAAGTGGCCATCAATAAAGAGGAATTACATCGGGAAAATGAGTGAAAGAAAAAAGAAGACCCAACTATTTCAACTGAACTTGTTGCTGACTGTGGTACCTTTTTAATGTTTAGCTCAGTGGAAAGCCTTTTAAAACAAATCGCTGAGAAATGCAGGATATTCCTGGTTTTAGCGCCCTCCTATCCTAGACCTCTTGAACGTATTCAAGCAGCCGGTTAAACCCGAAATTATTGAAGTACAGTCTCTGGGGCATCCCATCATTCACTGCTCCTGCGAATGAGCGTCTACCGTCCCCTTCCCGTCTCCAGTTGGTCTCATAAAGATAACGAATGAAGGAAGGCCATGGCGGAATTTCAGCGACAGTTAGTACTATACTGGTAAGTACTCAAGCCTTGACAATTGAAATTAAAACTCAAGGAAAATGGTAATCTGCTCCTCTGTGCTGCCCAAGCATCACTAGATTAAAGAGCCTGAGGGGGTAGTACTTGGGAACAAACAAGTCGATGTCGTGGACGTATATATCTTCAACCATTTGCATCTTGTTTTTAATCGTAACGTCTCCTGTCCCGGCCTTTTAATGAAATGGCCTTTAAGCTGCTTTCCCTGGGCAGGTATAAAATTGACCAAAATATTTGAACTGAGAATTGATCATAAACGTTTCGTTCAAAAAGAGCATTTTCTATTGGTTGATATAAATAACGTGGTCCACCAATAATTCGACTCGCGAAGAATTAGGAATCGAATATTTAACCTTGTTCATCCCTGTGTCCCTAAACAAAATTTTTTTCACTTTACTTTTTTTTTCTTGTCAGAGTGGTCGTTTCTTCACAGTGACAAAAGCAGCTGTTTTTTTCTTTGTAGTTGGTGTTGAACGGTTGGCAAAATCGACAGACGTCTTCTTGGCCGTGGCCGACGCCTTGACGTTTCTGTATGTTTTTATAATTTCCACTGATGTTCGTGAAATTTCAAAATTTTGTTCGACCTCGCTTTTATAGTGTTAAAATGGCTGTCACATTGACTTCCTATGTCGACAGATAAGAGAAGTACTCATTAATATTGGGTTGTGGTACGCGTACCGCACAAAAACAAATTTCTTTTGTCAATTTTGTTTTTGCCGGCCTTCTTTTAAAATCTGTAAACGCTAGATCACATTATCGAGCTTCGGTTTGTATGAAGATTTGATTAAAATACCTTTCTGAAAAGTGTTGAGTATCTCTTGATCTTGATGTGATAGATTGCTTTCGAAGTGCTTTTCAAACTCATGCAAATTGCGATTTAGCTCCCTTCGGTAATGACACATTTTGACGGCAAACTTTGGTTTTTGTCTGTAGTTAATAAAGGACATGGCATTTCATCCGCAAGATTTAAAATTTACAGCAGCAATGACATTAAGTAGCCTTTAGCAAGACCTTGGAACCAAGTTTATTGGACTCGAGAATATTCAAGCTTGGCCGAAGTCGATGGTGCGACTAAAAACTGAAATAAAGACGTCGTAATTGCAAAGAAACCACACAACAACGAACAAAAATATGTGCTGATATGTGTATTTAAAGTCCCAAGAAAGAGCAACTGATTTTAAAAGTCCGATGACGCGAGTGTTCTTTTGTTTCCTTTTTGTTTTTCTTAATTCTTTTTTTTCTTTTTATAGTCATTGATTGTGATCGCTCAACCGAGTCTTTTCAACTGTTATGCAAAATAGGTGTGATGTAACCCTTAGCAGACACTTTATTCATAAATGGAAAAGCAACATATCTAAATACGTAGGCATGCTTTTCACACTCCCTCGATCAAAATTTTCCGGTTTGGAAAAAATGGCGACGGGAAAAGGAATCTTCCTCGCGCGCGTTTGAGGACATGTCCTTCTTCGACAGAGACTTTCATTTATTGGATTAGCAAGAATTTACAGGTTACTAAAGCTATTGCTTAGATAAGAAAAACGACCTTTTATTGCTAGCATAATCAATAAGCAGTGCTGGTTTGGAAAGCATGTGATTGTGTATCTAATAATTATGTTCTTATGTTTTTGTATTTTCAAGGCACGAGCGTTTGGCTTTATTTATTTGTCGAAACTTGTTCCTACTCGCCGACAGGAATAGAACTGAAGATATGTTGGCAACATTATGTGTGGTATATTGGTTCAGCTGAGTCCTTAAAATGAAACCCTTCATCTTCAGTGTTGTTGTTTTGCTCATATATTTAAACACGGTTAGTTTTGTCTATGGACAGACGACTTCTAAACCATCGGGGGCCTCGACCAAGCAATTTCAAGGTAAAGTCATGTTTCTGTCTTTAACCTAAGGGTTTATTTTTCCTTCTTCGCATTGAAAAACACAAATATCATATCAAACTTCTTAGAAATTCCTAGAACCGTTACCCTCTGTTGTTTATGAATATTCTTTGAAAAATATAAAGAATATTCGACCTTGTAAAGAAGGGCAATCAAGATAAACTCTTAATTTTCAAGCAATAAAAACTCGCTTCATTTCTACACTAAAAGTCAGCAAAAGTAAACTTTGTTTGCGAAGGGCGAGTGTGATCATTCAACACCGATATTTTATTGTAAGAAAACGTGATGGAAAACACGAAATATGTTTACATTAAAGTCGCTTTGCAGTCCTTAAAATTTTCCGCAATCTTCAAATGTCTTCTCGGCCGGTGACTATAGTTATACATTGCCTCCGGTTGTGTTTAATTAAACACGTCGGAATTGCTAAGCAAATGTGAATGTGTGATCTTAGGCGAAACAATGCAAATTGTAGCTTTTGTTTGAAAAGATCCGGGTCCATAAAGGACAATGGCTTTATGAATGACAGGAAAAATATGGCCATTGAAAAACTATAAAAAGCCAAAGATTTATACGTAATGAACCAAAACGAGTTACCGATAAAAAGAAACCTTTCAAAATTGAGGCCGTGTGGTCTGTTGAAAGAAAATAGAAAAGGGTTTTTGAATTTCTAAATCAAATTTTGAAACTAAAATGTGAAATCAGTCAATAAATTTAGTTCAGCAAGTGAAACAATTACAAAAGAAGCTCTTCTCATTTAATACTTTCTACAGTTCATACTCTCCCGAAGTGAAAGAAAAACGGCGCTGAAGATTTTTCGATTCATTCGAAGATCGGTTAATAAATTTTAGTCCTCCTCAAAATTTTTAACGTTTGATAATATGATACAAACGGATTAACAATTACTTTGTGGTCGGGACGGTTTTGTCACAAGGATAAAGACAGTCAACTTGAGCTCAGCCAGTTGAATAATAAAGGTTACTTTTGACAAAAATTACTTCGATAAACCAATGAGGCGCCATGGTCAGACATTATTTGTTATCTGATTTCTGACAATGTCTGCGCAGTGCTAAGTGTCGTATTATAAGTTTTCCTACCGCAAGAAAACTCGCGTATGTTTGTGTGAGAACAACCTGGTTGAAGCGGCAGATCGATTAAAATAATGCAAGGTAAAGTTATTTTTTAGTACGTTTATCCCTTTTACGACCTTCGTTTACCTTTGTGCGAATATAGTAAACGTGAGCAAAATTTCGTTGAAATTATATCAGTTCACATTTCTAACACCTGTACACGTATAATCGTATTTTAGCTTTTAATTTATGTTGTGTTTGTATTTTACAAATAAGTTTCGCAAACGCATAGCTTCGGTCCCACCTCGCGAACGTGATGTATCGAAATGAAACTGAAAAACGTTCGATGCATGATACAACGAAATATATAAAAATTTAAACATTTTTAGTGCACTTATTATATCTTAAGATAATAAAGACTGCGCCTCTTAATTATATCTTATTAAGGCGTGTTTTTCGTTTTCTTTTACTTTACGTGCCTCATCCAAAAACTTGTTCGTTTCGTTTTATTTCTCCGTGTATATTTTCTCGAATTTCGGTTTGCTTTTTACTTAGCTCTGCCGTTTTTGTCTGTTCCCTGGCGCAGCGCCTCGATAACAAATCTTTTTCACATGAATTCCATATTTATATATCTATTTTAAATGCCATGAATATTATTGTATTTTTTCCTTAATTTGTAATTTGTAATCCTTTATCCATTTCTCTTTTCTTCAAAATTTGAATTGAACTTCGTATTCATGAAGAAAAAATAGCTCCATTTTTTGAATTAAATAAATTGTCCTTGCCCTAGCATTTTGCACATACAACTTTTTTTTTTTACATAAATTTAGCGATAGGGACTTCCAATCGATTCAACATTATTTTCCAATTTTGGCTCGCTCAGATCACGCACAAAATTTGGCAAAAATGACATCAGTTTTAATCACGCAAACAAACAAATGTGATTGGTAATTTTCAGCCTGGGGAATATACGAGAAAAATGTTTTTATTCTGTTAGTGACACGGGTGCCTCGGGAGTCTCTTGTAGCTCAGTGGTACAGCATCTGGACTAGTAACCAGAAGGTCATAGGTTCGACTCCTGTTGGGAGAACTCGGATTTTTTCCCGTGGTGCCTGTGTCACTAACAGAATAAAAACATCTTCTTCAAAAAACACACATGCTTTACTTAGTGATTATGAAGGCCAACTTCGCATTTCTTGTCATCACGGTTAAAAAAAATACATCGGATGCTGAATAGAACAGAGGCAATTTAGTAAACTAAGCAAAATTTACCATCTGACTGTATACCTGTGCAGTTTTGTTACAGAATAGTGGCAGCCAAACGGAAACGCAAGAAGACCTACACAAATCTCGGGTTGTGTTGACTAAGGCCTAGTTAGGGACTCTATGCATGCACACCATCCGAATTTCAAAACTTTTGCCCTGATTTTGGGCAGTTAGCAATGCCAGAATTTCGTCCAGTGATCTTGCTTATAGTCCTGTCCTGACTGTCGCAGTTTCAAGGCAGAAGTCTTCTTGTTCGTTGATTTTCCTTTCAATACTGTGTCGCTTGTTGGAATTTAAAAAGGGGCCTCGAGCACTCGCCTCGTAGCTCAATCAATTAGAGCGACGGTAATCTGGGGCGCCTTTCTCGAAAGCCCCAAAAAGTTTTCGGTCCCGAAAAGCCATTCTTACATATAAAAACATGAACCACTCATTCTACAAAGCCGTTTTTTTAGAGTGTCTTTTAGATAAGAAATGTTTAACTTATAGCAAAGTTTCATGCATGCCTAGAAACTTCATTGTTGACATGATACAGTGTGAAATATCGTGCCCGAAATCGACCCGAAAAGCTTTTGAGAAACGCACACCAGATCTGGAGGTCGTGGGTTCAAATCCCGCCGAGATCAAAGATTTTTCTTTGTTCCGTGATGTTAATGTGTGATTTCCTTTTGAAGGCCGTGAGCCCGGGGGGAATTCAATAGGGCGTTTGCTGACTTCATAGCACTCTCAGATACAAAATATTGTAACTGTTTGATCACTTGCAATGACTTGCACCCGAGTTGATCTGTATCTATATTTCACGCGCAAGTTGGCTGGTCATGCATGTTGTTGATCGTTTGGCTACCCGTCGCAATTTGACACACTATTTCTTCTCAGTGTAGAATTGGCTTGTTTCGTTCAGCCGCCAAGGATGCATTGCGTGTCCGTTTACCTTGGTTGAAAGAGAGATATCGAAATCATTACTGATTATGCGGTTCAAAACCTTAACACGCCGTTGGTATTTTCAAATCCACACTCGTGCATTTTTTGTAATTTTGCAAAATATTGAAAAAACAAAAAACAAAACGAAATTAAATAGTACTGCATGTAAGTACCTCTTGAGAGTTTTCGTTTGAATGGTCACCCTATATTGCTTGAGTATTTCATCCGTAGAAGTTAAACCGCCTTGCGTGACTAAATCTTTGACACTTGGACTTGATTAAAGTGTTAAAAATGACCGTTTTGTTGACTTTATTTAATATTCTGTCATGTCCTCTCCACAGTTCCTCTGGCTGCGATAATATTTCTGGCATTTCTTGGAGGATGTCTCGTGTTTGTGTTTATCCTGTACAAGATCCTTAATTCCGAAATATGCAAATTGGACCGTGATAGACTGGGCGGGACAAAAGGAGCAAGCTATGTTGAGTTAGGCCAGTCCCCACCTATGGGCGAGGACGTTCTTGAAGACACAGATAGTGTAGATTTTATGGAGCAGGAGACCACGACAAGTGATCGATCTTTAGACATTGAGGGGGACCATGACTGGCAAAAGCCACTACAAGCTAAAAGTAGAAGTCTGGGGGATTTGTTATCGGATAAGCCGGCTAAACCTCCCCCTCGGAGAAAGCTTACAACGTGGGAACGACCTTCCATTGAAGCTGTAAAGGCTGCCACCCATCTGAACGTTCTTACTGCATATGGCGACACGTCATCTACCCAAGTCAGAAAGCCTCGTGAATCGAGAGGTGAAATCAACTGCATCGCAAAACTTCAAGTTTCCGTCGGGTTTTCACAGACCTCCCAGCGCTTAGAAGTGACCATTATTCGTGTACAAGACTTTCCTGAGTCAATCTCCCTAAACAGCGCTACCTCGGCAATGTCCGTCCATCTGACATTGATGCCGTCGAAGCGCTTTCGATTCAAAACGAAGACAAAGGCGACAGCCGATGTTACTATCAACGAGACTTTCGTGATGCGTGGCGTTACAGAGAATGAGCTTTTGGACAGTACGTTTCGTTTCAGGATCTACGCCCAGGGATCAATGAAAAAGGGAAAACTACTGGGCGAAACAGAAACAAACGTGACTGATTTTGATCTTGATGATATCGTGTCTACAATGTGGATCATGATACCCCCTGTTACCGAAGAGCATCATAAAAAACCTGCGAAGCCGAAGCATGGGCAACGCAAATAATAGAGATGATTTTGAAGGAAATAGCGTTGAAACGCATAATACTGTTGTCAACTTGTGCTTAAGTTATTCCCTTCGCTCTTAAACTCTGGCTAAACGGAGCCGCAAATAGACGCAAGTTTCAAAGTGCTGTTCCTTGTATTTGCTTAAGATGAGTTGCAATACGTGTCCCAATGCACTTTGATTTAGTGTTCAATTTCGCGCGCATTCATGGCGGAGGTCTTGCGGTCTATCCACCCAACTTAAATCAGCGCAAGTTTGTCTCAGCAGCAGTGCCGCAAGCGCAAGGCTTCATTGCAGTATTATAGTATTACTTTAAAATGTTAAAATGATGTTGGAATAGAAGGAAAGGCAAAAATAATGGCTTAAGTTTGTACAAAATTAGGATGGAAGTGGATTACAACTTGGAAAAATATGGGTGTAAAAAATGACCCTGCTCTCCCTTTGATAAAATCACACGATTGACTTAATTGCTGAGGAACTGGCTTCTTAATTGCGTCTGCTTGCCAGTCTGTTTGGCCATTTGACGCAAACCTGTGTACACTCTTCTTTTATATAAAAACCATTTTTATAAGAACGTTGAAGTTGAGATTTGCCCCAAAATTTAAGAAAATATGTGGGATAAAATAAGAACATCCTCAGGCTCAGCCAAATTTTACTCGTTCTTATAAAAAAATGGTGTACTAAACTTGGCATTCCCAATCTTGTCTCCTCGTTATTCCATGACACATGAGCACCAATTAACTTCTGTACGTCAGAGTAGGGTACTGCTCAATAGCTTTCTATAGAATGGTTACCCTTTTAGATTCACGAAGGAAGCCCACCTTACATTAGTGCGGGAGCATACTGGTATGTGGCTATCATTTGAATGGTTACTTTTCATCCACGGATACAAACATGTCGAATTCCTTCTCACAGCAGTATGAACAGTGCATCGGTAAATAATTGCTCAGTGAATTATATTTAAATGACCTCACTTTGGTCACACACTGCCGGTCCAGATGACGTAAATTAGGGAGCACGTGACCTCAGACTTGCTCCTGTGACGTAGATTAAGGAAGACGTGACCTCAGCTTTGTTCCCAAATCACAACTGCAATTATTCATTTCCAGTTTCTCACTTCCTTCCATCGATGACATTGTGGATATTTTCCTTTCAAATAAAGGAACTTTTTACAACACACGTTCCTGAAACTACTTCACATACCGTCCTGAGCTCGTGGGCCTTCTTAATCAGTAGCACGAGTAGACCGCAAAAATTTAGGATTTTGGAGTTTCGAGGGCTTTTTTCGCAGACTTTCTTTAGGTGTTGTTTGGATTCAGGTGACAGAGTATCGAAAAACAAATTAGGTTATGGGCACTACCTTTTTATCTGTATTTCTATAGATTCACTGTAATATCCAATGTGATATTCGCATCTCGTCACTGGGCAAAGTAATAACTTTCTTGGATTCCAAGACACTCAAAAGTCGCTCTACACAGTGAGTCAACCTAATCACCTCTGAAAATTGCAAAATTGTCAGTTTTACTGTTGTTGATATCTTCCTGTTAGCAGTGGTCACGGGGAGGGGTGGGGTAAAAATATGAACCACATCCACAAAACGCGTCTGTATCCTTTCACGGCTTCTTTTCACCCTACCTTAATATGCAAATGTATTTATTTAGTGTTTGTCCAAGTTCGTCCCACATGAATTACGTGTCTCTGGTGAAAAGATCGCCTATGCCTTGTCCGATGCGACCAAAACTAATAAAAGTAACCGGCTAGTTGGAGTAAAATACCAATTAATACTTTGCTTTGGTTTCTGTTAAGGATAAAACTAAATTGAGGTTATGCTAAAAGAAATGAGATCGTGTTGCACGTAGTCCGGGGGATTCCATTCACCATTTTCGCTGAGACCCAATCAATTTTCATGTGGAGGCCAACAACACGAATCAACGATAAATAAATAAATAATTGAATAAATAAATAAATGAATAAAAACACTAATGTACACCAGTTAAACGTCTTTTAATCTCCACATTTAACACCATGTGGCAGAATAATAAAGTGAATTTAATGTAAATAAGCTAGCTAATGTTACTGCACCTTGAACGCCCTTCACCTTAAAATTGTTTTTAACTGATTACTTATCGGAAAAGAACTTCCTCGTATACGAGCTAAAAACAAGGAAATCCGGTTTTTGATCGAATGTCGATAAAGAATCAGGCGCTTGAGTGAAAAACGCTCGTGCTTTAATACGCTTCACCAAATTGAACAAACATACATTGTTCTTGTTTCTCAACCATAAGAAGCGAAACTGAAAGTCTAAAAACAACAGTGACTTGCACACGGTTGCACATCAGCTGCACGTTTTCACGCATTCTCGACTCCACAGCTCTTTTGCGCATGACCGAGAATGGTTTTCACGCGCTTAACAGGGAAGAAAAGAGATCCTGGGAACGAGGTTGTTGGCATGCATGTTGTCCTGGGCTCTGCAACGCAAGCTAATTTTCCCGCACTTGGCACGGCTTCCATGTTTTCCCGTGCCTAGCACCGCGCATGTTTAACCGCACTTCAAGAGAGGATGAGGTAAGAGAGCGAATCCCCGTGCCCCATGATAATTATTTGAAATTTATTATTAGTTTGCAACACCATAGTTAATAAAAGAATCTGGTTATGAAACTCAACAAAGTCCTTTGTTTTATGTTTTTGTTACCGTTTATTAGCCTTAACCGTGCACAAACAACAATAGGTCTTGAATTTTGCATGAGCAACTGACCAATAAAAATGCCACTATTAAGTTATGAAGCCATAGTTTGCGAACGTGAAACAAAAGATGGTGCACGGTCGTAGTACTTTCAACATAAATTGCAGTACCTTTGTTAAGGCCCTTGAAACGTGCAAGTTTTCATAACCAGTCCCTCGAGTAACTATGGCAACACATGCTGCGAAGGTTATTTTTCAGTATCTTTTGTTCCCATGTCAACATTCTAAAATTACAGACGTCATTCTAACTGACCAATGAGCTGTCGTCCTTAAAATAACCACGCAGTATGACAGAACCAAAAATAGATTTCAATTAATTTTCATCAGAACAGCCCATGTATGGGGGATTCGTTCTCTTCCTTAATCCTCTCTTGCCGTACTTGGTAAAAGTTGAAAGTTTTCCCACGCGAAAGAATTACTATATTTTTAACAGTCATTACACATAACCGAAGCTACATAACTGAATACTACATTACTCTACACAAATACGTTTAATTACACTACATTACGTAACTGAAGCATCAACGCTTCTCACAAGACATGGGTTATGGTTGAATTGAAGAGCAGACAAAGTTAGAAGATACAATAAAATAGTACAAGTAAATAATTTACATAAGTGTACAGTCTCGTAAGTGCAAAATAACACTTTCAAATTTTAAAACGTACTATCTGATTAATGTTAAGGCAAAAAGTAACAAAATGAAACGCAAACGTTACTGTTTTTCCGTGTCTTTAACTAACGGTGTTTTAAACCCCAAAATTATTTTTTACTAAAATTTAAGGACATGAATCTTCCCTCTTTCTTACAAACTATTATTTTTTTTAATTTTAGAAAGTATCATTTCTTTATACTATAAATCTATTGTAGCAGAGTAGCTGGCCATACACAAAGCTACTGCACATCACTTTTAGTCGTACAAACGCTAAGACAAAATGTGCTTGCTAAAAACACACCGGAAAAAAAAAACAAACAAAACTAAACAGAAACCTTCGGCAGGAGAAAAACATTGGAAACACTGGTTCGTGATGTTTCTGCTGCAAGAAACAACAACAAAAACAGAAAAACAAAACCAAAAGCAATAGAAATATAACAATCAAGTCTAAACTTCAGCTAAATTAGGTGCCAAGTTCAAAAAAAAAAGAAACAAACAAACTAACTAATAAAGGAAAAGGGAAAACAAACAAAAAAAGGAGAGAGATTGCGAAGCACTGCTTAAAATCACGTGTTAACTCCCACTAAACCACGTGCCAAGCTCGTGCTTTAGTCAGGTGATGGCATACACTTGAGTCGTTCAAAAGCAGCTGCCTCCAGTGCCTCTCTGTGATCCGGATGTGCGATTCGTATCAGTTCATGAGCTCGTTGACGTAAGTTCTTGCCAAACAGGTAGGCGATTCCGTACTCTGTGACAAGGTAATGCACGTGAGCACGAGTTGTAACCACGCCCCCGCCTAAAAGAAATTCAGCTATATCAATCTTCTACTCAGCTAAAAGGCGCTGTTACATAACACAGCTTGTCTTAGAATGGCGTTGAGAGACACGCTGCAAGACACACTTTACAGTGTAAAATATCTTGCAAAACCGAATAACCTGACGGTTGTAGTGTACTTTCTCAAGGGCAACAGCAACTTCTTTCAACGCGTTGCAAAGTGTATCACGCTTTTCTGCAAAATCTCTTTTTGTTACCTCGTGCGCTTCCGTCAATCCACTCAAGTTCTTTGGAGCCACGGTCGCCCGAGAGGGAGGCAGAAGCGACTAGGAGCATTGCTACCCCCGCGTACCGCAACTAGAGGGAATGCTAGCCCATCTTAGAACTACCCCAAGCATTTTGTTAGATTTCCCTTAGGGACCGTTCATTCTTTATGAGGTAGGGGGGCTGGTGGGATTTGAGGGGGCCATGCAAAAAAAATATGGCTTCAAAGGAGGGGCCAGCCACAAAAATATGGTGTGTAAAGGGGGGGTCACCCAAAAAATGGCCTTTAAGTTTAGTAGTGACAGCGTCTGTAATAATGCAAAAAACAGTGCCAGAAGGCCTAAAATAGCGTTTCTAAGGTTCTGAAAATTCAAATTTTCTCGGGGGAGAATGCCCCCGTACCCCCTACTTTACTATACACCTAACGGCAACTCTACCACACCAACTGTTTCATTACAAAATACAGCCAGGGGAATGTGAAATTCTTTTTTGGCCTCGGCCGGTCTAATTCTTAAACAACTGAACAACTGATAACAGTGTCCAAAATAATGCTTTAAACCGGCATGAATTTTCTGCTTATGTACTTCAGAATGCAGCAAATTGCAATAGAGCATCTCTAGATGTTCAAAATTTTCCAGGGGAAGATACCCCTGGAACCCCTACCAGAAAATTACTTTAGTGCTTGTCAATAAAGACATTTTCTCCTGTAAAACTTGAGTGTTAAAAGTGACTGTGTAATTTAAGCTTGATAAGTTTTAGATTTACTTTATCACTTTTTCTGTCTTTATTTTTTTAGGGGGGGGGGGGGGTCATTTAAAATATTTAGGACTACAAGGGGGAGGCCAGGTAAAAAATTTCTAAAGTAGAGGGGGGTGATTATATTTTGCAGGCACTACCCATCAAATCCCACCAGCCCACCCCACCCCATAAAAAATGAACGGTCCCTTAGGTATCCATTCATACAACTAGGCAAAGGAGCAATGATTCTACTCTGCGGTCTTACTCCAGAAATCGCGATTCATCCTCTACACCACGCTGTAAAAGCCGTCGTCAGTAAATCAAGATTAATCTTCAAAGAAACATTGTGTGTGTGGAACTTTAAAAAGGCGACTACCTGCTTGGTACACCATCTACGACCTTCAATTATTTATTCTACAACCTTAGCCAATTTTGTTGGGAAGGTGATCACATTTTACAGTGCTTTTGTATCCCTCCCCTCCCCCCTTTTCAATGTTGGATTTCAATGGAGTTTTCTTCTGCAGTGTTGTCTGGCAAACATTCAACCCTGAAACGGGGTGTGGGGGGGACCGGCAAATAGAGACAGAGACTAAGTTATGACGGCATATTTAGACAAGAACTGATGAGTAAAATCTTACTAAAATTCTGTTGATGGTCAAACCTTCCCAACAACTTGTGACGAAAGTTGTAGTTTACAACGCACTTTTTTTTTCTTACATCACGTCGTGTTTGCCACACCCCCGCTTCCCAAAGATGGTGGCAAAGCCTTCTGCTAACGTAACAAACATACTTTGGTTCCCAGTCGTGAACTTACCTTGTTTTAAGAAAGGTGTAATCTTCGATTCTCCTTTTTTAGTGACAGAATTCATTGCAAGGATTGGTTTACCTTGACCATCTGCACCCAGGGCAGCTCCACGTAAAAAGTCCACCTGACCTCCAACGCCTGAAAAAGCAGTTAACAAATGACACTAGTTATCTATTGTGAGGAGGGGTTTCAAGTCTTTTGTAAAACTCAGTAAACGCTCCAAACAAATATTGGAACGAATTAAATTCAGTTCACTCAAGCGCACAAAACACATGAAATGGAGATTCCCAAAACAGAAGAATTTTATGATGCAGCTGGCCAAAAAAACAAGGTGAAGTTGAGATCATGTTGGCGTCAACCTGGATGGTGAATTCTGCCATTCTTTATGACTTATGGGAAGTCCGGTGACGTTAAAGAATCACTTTTTAAAATCTCTTCAGGATCAGTTAACTAAGTTGATTTTCGGGATCATTTTTGGGTCCGTCTGGTTAATTTTATCATTCTGTGGTCCGTCTGATCAATTTCATGGGTCATTTTGTGGCCTGTTTCATTAATTTTATAGGCTCATCTGTACTGAGCCTGTCTCGTTAATTTTAAGCTCATTTGGTCTAGTCAATTTTAGGGACCATGTTTTTCTTAGTCTGATTAATTTTAGGGACCATCTGTGGTGAGATAAATTGGTGATCAAGCTAAAGTGGAACTGGTTCATATTGGAGAACACTTTGGGTTCAAAGGGGTTGAAAGTAAAGTTCCTTACACTGCAGTTTGACTACCTGAGTACAATCTTGTTCCAATAGAATCCGACACAACTTGGCCAGTAAGGTCCACCTCAATACACGAGTTTATTGCAGTCACCCTAGGGTTCTGGCTGACGGTTGACACCAAGTTGACAAAACCAACGTCCAGCATCACTGTGGAAATAAGAGTTGAAACAAATGAAATAACAGTTTAATGGTAACAGGCAGGGCTAAAAATTAACTTTAGTGCTTGGTCGCCACTCGGGCCAGTATCCCTGAATTCTTAGTGGCCCAGGCCAAAATAAAGTGGCCCTCAAATTTTCTCTGCTAACACAAAAAAATTTTAAACCATTTTTGCTCGAATAAACGCCTCACGGATGTTTCGGCCCGTGTTTTCTAGTAGGGTGTTCGACTGACACGCCAAAAGAAATTTGCTTGATCTTAACATTGTCTTGAAAGCTCACATTTGCCAGTGTACTGTCGAGAAATTGGTTAAATTGTTATAATAATAAAAACTTTGTTCGGTCTGTGTTGGGTATCATTCGTCTCGTTCTTCTCTGCCCTATAGGTCAGAACCTATAGGTTTTGACTTGCTCCATGAACTCCCAAAGAAAAACCGGACCATTTTTTCCTAATACGGATAAAACGATCTTCTCAACGCCTATAAACTACAGTATCACGATTCTCAGTTTCTTTCGAATGCTTTTGAATTCAGGTGAAAAGTAAGCCTGTTATATCGAGCAGTGTTGAGCGATTCTGCCGATATTCATGTTTGAAAACGTACCGCATCTGGTGTCAACAAAATCAAAATGGCGTCTACATATCGGAGCGATCTAAAAACTCGATCATGAACGGTTTGAATTTTGCACTTTAGAACGAAACTTTTACTACAATTGAGGAACTAAGAGTTGAGGAAAGAAAGGAAAGAAAAGAAAGGTACTCCAAGGAAAAACATTTTATTTTATTGTTATTGTTATTCTTTTCGTACTTCTCAAATCGTAGTCGCCCTTCGGGTGGTCAAACCTTAACTTTTAGTGGCCCTGGACAATTCTTAGTCGCCACGGGCGACCGTGCGACCGCCACGGTTTAACCCTGACAGGGTTTCTTTTAGAGCGAGGTAATGCGGCAATGCTGCAATCAAAATATATTGGCACACTTAACTGAGCGTCAAGTGTGGCAACCAAATTGTGCGGTTCCAGAAAATATCCATACTCCCACCACAGAGGGTCACTGGAAATTCCGAGGGGGAGGGGGATCTTAAAGGCAAAAATTTTAAAGGAATGTATGAGCCTAAACTGGAATTTCCAAAGGGGTGGGGGTTCAAAGCAAAAAAAGTCCTCTGTAGGGGGAGTATGGATATTTTCTGGAACAACACATTTCGCCAAGGAAGCCTATCCTCTGGCTACAAAGAGGTTTGGCATTTGAATACCTTTTTCAAACAGGATTATTTTAATACTGATCACTTTGCAATTGTTTCACAACAAAATTTAAGTATACAGTTACACACAACAGTTCCACTACAAATTATTAATTTACCGACACAGCTAAAGACTTATAAAAAGTTCAATACCTCAATTTAATGGTATCCAGTCATCTTGCCACCAGGAAGACTCGCCACCAACCATCTCGCCACTACAAGTCACCTCGCCACCAACCACCTTGCCAAGAGGTGAGGTCATCTCGCCACCACCAATCCGCCACCAGCTGAGGTCACCTCGCCACCAAACATAAAATACACTAAAATGAAATTTCGAGTAAGTACCATGTGATGTGGAGCCTCTGAATATAGGCTAATTTGCCTTTAGACGGTTTACAGTTCCCCGTTTGATAGCTGAGATCTTATGCTTCGATCGAACCGCCACCATCTTGATTTTTTATGTTGAGTGCAGCCTGGGGACAGTGCCAAAGCTACCCAGGGTTCCCTGACCAGGGTTTATACTGGCGGAAGATGGTGGCCGTTCGCGTTCAATTGTTCAATCATATATATCAAATGAAATAAAATACCAACATTCGAGGAAAACAGGGTCATGACACGCTAGTATCACGTCTCCTAGTTGTGTCCCTTAATAACCGGTTCAAACTACTGTTTAAAAAAGAAGGTCACAAGCCAAATGTGTGCAGCCGAAGAAGCAGTTACAGTTATAAACCCTGACGAGGGAGCCCTCGATAGCTTGGCACTGTCCCCAGATTGCGCTCAACATAAAACAAGCAAGATGGCAACGGTTCGATCGAAGTGTAAGATCTCGACTATCAAGCGGCAAAATGGGGGACTGTGAACCGTCTAAAGGCAACTTAGCCTAAAATCAGAGGTTCCACATCACACGGTACTTGCTTGAAATGTGTGAACCTTACTTAAGTTTTTATTTTAGTGCATTTCATGTTTGGTGGCGAGATGACCTCATCTGGTGGCCGATTGGTGGTGGCGAGGTGGTTGGTGGCGAGATGGCTGGTGGCGAGTCTTCCTGGTGGCGAGATGACCGTAAACCAATTTAATAATAAGCACTGTCACTTTTCAGTGAAATATGTACGTGAAGTGAAATGATTTACTTTGGGACTCCTTTCACAGTAAGTTGTGAAAAAAGTCTCTAAATATCTAAAGGAGATACCACTGATTTCTAGAATAGATCCTAAAATGGTAGAACCTTTTTTTTGTCTGTGTGTGAACTTTCGATGTCTAAATAGCAAAATGCAAAATAAATGTAAATGAACTCACGTAATATGATCTAGTGTATGGGGATTAATGTACATGGCAATTGACCAATTTCCAGTAATATATCGGCATTCATAGAATCTGACAAGACAGCTTATAATGACTCACCTACAAAAGGGTTTTGGTCAATAAATTCAAACACTTTTTCTGTTCCAATAACAAAACTTCCCACACATCTGCCAGGCAGCACTTTCTTTAGAGCATTAGTCACCGCTCCCCTCTCAACCAAAGGTACCACACCATCACTAAACATCTCTGAGTGAATTCCAAGATTCCTGTGATCCATCAACCGACTCAGGCATGCATCTGGTATGGAGCCAATGCCTTAAAATGGAGGGAAAAGCTACCTTATCACCAAGGAGAGAACAACACAGGGGTTTCATTAACGCCAAGCAGGTGGGCAAATTCACCGGCTGTGAACATGATTTTGTGAAAATGTTTGCCTGCCTGTGACGAACATTTTCCCTCTTTCCTTATGGCTGCTAGGACACAAACAAGTTTGCTGAAGAGAAAATGTTAACTTAAGGAAACATTATTACCCATTTCACCAAAAGTTTAATAAAGTTTATCTAGAGTGAACTTGTTAATTTTCCTCCTCTCCTAGTCAATGCATCATTTCAAATACCAGAATGCCCTCTGATAACCACCTGATCCCCGCCCTCAACAGCAGCTGCCTGAAAACGATTTGTAGTAATAGAAAGGAGGGGATAGGTCCCCTCGCATTCTACAGGTAGGAGGTGGAGACAAAATTACAGTGTCCTGGACTGTAAGCGACAAAAAATCATGCACCTGCATAGTCACGTAGGAGGCAAAATCACTGGGAACAGACACACACAGAATGTTACATAAGACCTTAACTTAAAATATTACAAGTTGAAAACAAGCACAGAACTATTTGTTTCTTTATTTAAATGGTATTACCCTCCACCCCTCCTCCCTGCAGATTTTGACCTTAACTACAAAACCAGTGACTTATCTTAGCACTGATTTCATTACAGTTGCAGAATTCAGCCTTGATTAACAAAACCCAGGCCTTTCCATTCTTAGCTTTCAAGTGGCCAGGGTGTGATTTCTAGGGGAAAGTAGCTGGTAATAAACTAATCAAAGAATACCTCTGATGCCTGCAGTTGTGTTTTTGTCATTTTCAAACTCTGAGTAGCCAGCCATCTTCACTGCTGTAGCCTGAAAACCATCTTCAGAGTAACTGAATATTTTATTGGTTTAATTAGTGTTTTCATTTTTTGTAAACTTACCCATTTGAAGAGTAGCACCATCTTCCACAAGGTTTTCAGCAATAAGTTGACCAATTTTAGCTTCCTCTGGAGACTCGGGCTTGATCCTGAGTTCAGGTAGTTTAAACTCTTGAACACACAGCACGTCAAGATGGGATTGGTGGATTCCACCAGGGCCATGTGTGCGAGGACAGCGAGGGTTGACAAGCCCTTCAAGACCATGTAAATAATAAGTTTATACTGTTCCTAGTGTACATGGTTGCACATATAATGCAACAGGTTTAATAATAATAATTATAATAATAACAATAATAATAATTATTATTATTATTATAATCATTATTATTTAATTATTATTATTATTATTATTATTATTATTAGATAATAATTATAACAACAAAAAGTTTGTAGAGCATTTTTTCTCAATGATCCAAAAGCACTTCTACATAACAATTAATTAAATAATTTAAAATGGCTTTAAAAACGTAAAAGCTAAGACTTGGCATCCCAGAGCTAAGACCTGGCATCCCCCAAGAACGCCACAGGCAAGTCAGCTGAGGACTTTTAACTCTAGTTAAAAGGAGGATATACATACAAGCATGCGCAAATTTATCAAGAAGATTAAGCCTGGCAATTCTCTGTATCACCTTAATAGTGGCAGCTTGAACATCTCACAGTCATCGATCAATATTTCTTATGATCTAGTCAAGAATACTTTTCCAGGCTGGCATCCACAGACAGACGCAGCTGCTTTGTAAGTCATAAGTACTATAGCATGCTTTCCCATTAACTGTATGTAATTATTTAATAACAGCTAGTTTACAAACAACAATTATTGTTGCTGTTGTCATATTTAAAATTATATTTTTCATAGCTGACACTGCTTGTAATTCAGACTGCAAAAAGGTGAGAATTAACAAATCATTTTATTTCATGAAAAATCCCTACCTATAATATACTTTGCATTCTGGATAGCAGCTCTTGTACAGTCCACACTTGGACCCAGAGTACAGAACCCATGTTTGTCAGGTGGACTAACTTGTATAAGGGCGACATCCAGATCAATTATCTTCCGGTGGAAAAGAAGAGGAATCTCACTCAAAAAGATGGGTGTGAAATCAGCACGGCCCTCGTTAACAGCTCTACGGCAGTTGGCACCAGTAAACAAGGAATTGCTTCTAAAAATGCCTGCAAAAATTAACAAACAATGAGTGAACTGTGAACAACTTGTTGAGAGTGCAGGACTAGTTTATTCTCTGTTGCAGAAAGATCTATCTGCTCTTTGGCAATCTAGCTCATGCCTATTAAAAATTAAAAAACAACTGATTTACACAGGTAACTTGTTAGTAGGTTACAGAGTTGCTTTGCAAGTCAAGTCAAGTCATAACAAGCTGGAGGTGGGGGTTACTCCCTATAGTGTGCTATATGGGGAGGCTCCACCCAAAAGGGGTGCCTTTTTCAAGCTCACATTATATAAAAGGGTAAGGAAATTGCCATTCTAGTATTAAACTCATCGCCAATAGATGAGCTTGGGGAGGGTGCCTATGAGAGCGGGTGGTGGTTCCAAGGCGAAAAACGAGTCGTGAGCAGGGTATGCAGGTATCCATGGCAACTCTGAGAGTGGCAACCACCCACCAGACACCGTCACACTGACCAAGTCAGTGGAGATACTTACCAACCCTAAACTTACCAGATCCACCAATGGGGGAGGGAGGGTGAGGGAGAAAACAGCAGCGCAAACGCACATTTCAGAGCTAAAAACAAACTGCACAACCTCACACAGCTGGAACGCACAATACGTACAATTCGAGAAACCCATATGTCACGTCATGGCACATGGTCTACTGTTTACCGCTGACCAGCACTGGTTTGACTTTAACTTAGCCTACATTACATTTAGCCTCATTACAAAAGGGTCACAAAATCAGCAGCAAAGTGGAAGAAATCTCAAAGGGTGCCACATTTTGGCAGAAATGACTGCTCATCTGAATCAGAATGACTGAAATCCCAGGAAAAACAGGCGATTAGGGGAATTCTATTGTTTTGGCTTATCCTTGAGGTATAAGAAAGGGATGCAATTTTACTCTAGGTATATGAAAGTGGTACCATTTTGGTAAGAGTTAGTATAATAAAGGGTAAGGGTTTGAACCTCTGGGCAGAGCCTCCCCTTACAAAACTTTATTCAGTAGCCCCCAGGATGTAAATGTAAATGTAAATGTAAATTGATGATTATAGTGGTCAACGCGCTTAGCTATCCTCGGTACTGCCTTACGACAGACCAGCTATTTCACAGGCGTGCCACTCAAACAAATGAAACAAATATTGTAAATGAAACATACCGTAACATGTTTTAAGAATCCCAACTGGCGGGAGGCAAACCAGTTGGCTATTTACAAGCGCAGCCGAAGGATTTATAACTCGGGACTGCCGTGAAACAAATCCATGAAGTGCTCAGAGTGGGATTCGAACCCGGGACCCATGGACTCGAAGTCCAACACCCTAACCACTCAGCCACCCTGCCTCCTATGGACTGTGGATAAAAAGTCACTACTGAGCCAGACACTACTGTTAGTGTTTGAAGTTTAAGGTAAGACTATTATTTTCATGTAAAAAGGGAATTGTGTACAATAGAACAAAAAAGAAAACAAGTGGAAAAAAAAAACTGGTCAGTCTGGCTGGCCCCCGCTGAATGCCAAGTTTTCCTTGGCAACCACTTTGTCTAAATTTCTTTTACTCTCAGTCCAATCTCTGTATTTGAAGACTGTGGTAAGCTACAAACTCTCCAACTAAAGGTTATTTCTTTTTCTTGTTAACCAAGTTGATAAAAAATCTCCCCTTGTAAACAGCCTAAACCCACCAACCCTTCCACTCCAACATGCCTACACCAGTTACATGTACCGTCAAACTCAGGTGACACAACAGTGTCATGCCCTTCTGTGTGGATGTGAATCAGTTCCACATTCTTCAACTGCGCCTCCTTTCCTCTCTTAGCCAGCGCATCTAGCAATGGGATGGGAGTTGCAGCTCCTCCATGCACAAATACTTTCATTCCTAAAACAATGTAAATCATAAGGAAAACATAGTTGGCTAGGTTAAGTTCACTGTTGGAGCTCTTACAAAAGTCTGGATTTTTTTCGGGATTTTTAGAGCTTCCCAGGATTTTTAGAAAACTATATGATTTTTAGAGATTTGGAGGGATTTTTAGAAATTTCAGTGAATATTTTCAAGGTATTTGTTTATTTGTTGCAAAAAGCTTGAAACTTGGGAAAGTTTTGTCTCAAGTGATCCTAAAGCCTTTGTTTGCAATGTTTTGATGCCCCCTCACAGTATCGGTCAGCGGTTTTACCCATAATCCTGCATTCTTTGTTGTGAATGAGTTCAAAATGGTGGGCTCAGCATAGCTTGTTGATTTGAAATCCTAGCCAAAGTCATAGAATTTTCACCACAGGTCACCCAGTTTTTATAATATAGGATTTTTTGAGATTTTTAGGAGTTTTTATGAGAAATTTAGAGGTGGAACCGGAGATTTTTAGAACATTTTTGGAGAAATCCCAGAAAGATTTTTAGGCTGGCCACTTTTGGGGATTTTTGTAGCTAGGCCTAAGCTCTTAGCTCTGGCTTTCTTTTTTAGACCATGAGAAGTCTCTCTTTCTGCTCAGGGATAGTTGAGGCAAACAAACAAGTGAGCAACTGAGCACGATAATTGTCTGTGGTGTTGAACAGTACCGACTCGACACGCGCATTATGTTTCAATGCAGCAGACAATTCAACGAGGCAGGCGCTCTTCGGCTTGCTTGCTTGTTTGTTTTCCTCGACTATCCCTGAGCAGAAAGAGAGACTGCTTATAGTCTTTTCTTTACCTTGCCCTTGCATTTTGATCTGCATTTTTGATGAGCATATGCACAAACTTGCGCTGCTTTTGTTTTACATGTGATTCAAGACCAACAGTTTGCTACTACTCATTAGTCTCCTACGCAGCCGTTTTTAGTGGCGTCACGCAACGCATCCCCCACAAACGGCTGCTGAAAACTGAACTGCATTCCTTTCCCGACCTTTAGCCAATCACAGCTCTGGTTCTAGAATTCAGAACCGTCGTGCGCCAAATGCTCTGTTGGGAGACTTGCCCAATCACATCTTGTGTTTTATCGGTGACTCACGTGTACATGACAAATGCAAATCAAGATGTTGATTTGGGAAGGCATTCAACACGAGACGATACGGATGATTTCCAATTGGCGATAACAGACCAGGAAAGTACACAAGAGGCCTCGCAACATCAGACAAGGGCTTACTGTTAGAATCAAGCAGGAGTCCGAGAAGGACAAGTGTAGAAGCGGTAGCTTCTGTTCCGAATCGCAGCGATTTCGAAGCTTCAATTTCCCTCGAGGGTTTCCAGGGCTGACAAGAAGCGGAGCTTCGTCGGGCTTTCCATCTTCAGATCGCAGCAGCCGTTTAGCTCTCGGTTTCTCTCTGGCTTTGAAGGCCTCCTCAATTTCCTTTTTGACTTCTTGTAAATTATCAGCAGCCCGCTGAATTGAAACCTTAACAAGCACTTACAGCAAACGCGCTTGCAAATAACGGAAATAAACAAATCAGAGTTATTGGAGCAATTAATATTGATATTTAATGCGGACAGGACAATTTCTGCAAAATTTGAGCACTTTTCCCGAAAATAAAGATTTTTTCATTCACCGTACAAAGTGAGAACACGTAAAACACTTTGAACCGCTTTCTACAAATTTCTTCGGTGTTTCAGTCATCCAAAACGGAATCACTAGCTAAGATTTCTGTCACATCACCGGAAAACCCCCAGCCGCATTTTAGGTCATCGTCAACTTGCCGCGACGTGATTGGTTGTTTCAATTTACCGCAAACACAAAAGGAAAGGAATGCTGTTCAGTTTTCAGCAGCTGTTTGTGGGGCGAGCGTCGCGTGACGCCACTAAAAACGGCTGAGTAGGAGACTAACTACTCATATGCAGCAAGAAAAGTTTCTTATGTGTCTGGAGAGGCTGGCAAAGGGCATTTTCAAGAACTCAGTGAATTGGAATAGTTTTAAGTGCTGTGAAATGTGATCTTCTAAGCAGAAGTGTAGAGAATTCCTGTCTTGTGAACTTTTAATGATGTGCCGAAACAAACCTCACATGAAAATGAAAGCTATTAGGGTAAAGCAGTAAGCTAGGGTCAATGATTTATTTACGGTAGCACTTTCTCCATTCCCTCTGTGCCCCCTCCACCCCCCTCCCCCCCCCCCCCCCACCTCAACTCCTCTGCCTGATTATTTTTAATTCATATTGCCACACTTGGGTTTACTGAGCAAATGTGTCAGCTGGCAACAGGATCTCCCCCGCCTAATTAAATTATTCACACCAGCTGACATTTACCTCTTAGTGCTAAATTCGGAGGCCTATCATTTCGTTTCTATCCATTGCACCCCCCTCTCCCCTCCCTACAAACACCCAAAATAAGCTCCACAAAAATGCTTATTGAACATCCAATCGATTATTTCGCGACTTTTACGCTATGGCAATCTCACTAAACTAGTAAACTTCAAGCAACATCATTTTCACATGAAAGATTCGACAATTTTACAGTTAAAAAGGAAGAAAATGCTTTTCGAATTTGTTCGTGTGCATAAGCTAAAAGCTTGCAAATTAAGTCACGAATTCCAAATAGGCCAAGCCCCACTTTATTTCTCACCTGACTCGACAACTTGTACAGCTTCTTCGGGTGACTTCCATGCCGGTGTTTTGCCCGGTAAAGGATGAAACGGTTCGGACGCATAGGTATAAAAACTGCGACCTAAAAAACAGATTTAAAACAAAATGGTAATGGCTTTGCATAAGCGAACCCTAATTACTACAGAGCTCGAAATACATTCGAGTTTTAAGCTGAATTTTTAATATTAGAAGACAAATATGCCTACTTCTTTCTCTTTTAGCGAAGTTTAGGTTAAAAAAAGAGCAAATTAAATACGCGTGAAAGGAGCGACATAATTACAGCAGTTCAAACGAAAGGTTATGCTCACCAGGTTTATAGAATTCTTCACGCCGGTTTTTCAGCGAGTAAATGCACCTCGTTTGCGAAAGCAATGCACGCTCAGATAGCGGCCGTAATAACTTGGGTAGCTGTGAAAACAGAGCAGACATTTTTTAGAAACTGTCTATCTTTATCTCCTTCAGACGAAGTCAAAATACGCAGCTGAGTTTGATGAAAATATTATCATACAGTTTTCCCTTTCCGTTACGTGACAAACTGCACGGCTGGTGCGCCTGATCACCGGTGGGGTCGCCATATTTGGCATGTAGAGGAAAGCCGCTGGTGACTTTTTGTCAATATCGCAGCCAATAGTCACGCAACGCTTAATCCCAAAGAGTTGTTCTGTAAAAATATCATTCAAGAGCAAACAAAGAAAAAGGACCAAATAAAGTTCGTCAATAAACGTTCACTTACGGAGCTTGATAATTAGCTAGTTCTTAATTTATAATTGTTTTATGAAGAACAGTGAAAATTAAAAGCTGCCAAAATTATTGGTGACCTTGAACCCGACGACGTTGACATAGCGCGCAAAAACGGTGTCACGGGCACTTCACCGGAACTGAAATCAGTTTCCCTTGCCAGCGCGTTTTGGCTAGCTCTCGTTTCGACACGGGAAATTCCACACTGATGATGTAGAACTTCCCACATCTTGTTCACGCTTTTGATTGGTTTCTTGTTCAATCTGAGACAGCTTATCATCACGGAATTCCGTGGTGCAATGCTGACAATTCTGTGTCATCAGCATGGAATTTCCCGTTTGATGTTTACGTAGGAATATGGTACGAAACTGGCAACCACCCAAATTTTGATTGCGGGAGAGTAAAGAGATTTGGATGTTTTTTCTTTCTTTTTTCTACGTTTCCCAAGATTTTCACGTTCACATTTGAACATGTTCTAGCATGATTTTATCCATCAAATTTTGGCTGTTGTATGTATTCAGCATAGAGATTCATAAGATACTTTGGCATGTTTTCTTCATCCTTTAAGTGGCTTTTTAATTTATTTTTATTTTTGTGCACTGCTTCCATTTTTGCTTTGGGAACGTTCCCATTAAGGGATGATTGTTCCTATTTGGAGTGGTCCTCTTAGCATCAAAAGGAAAAAATTTTTGTAAAAAATAGGAACAAAGTGTTTATTCAGAGCTAAAAAGAACCTTTTGTTCCGAATTTTTAACATTGAAAGGAACTTTTTGTTCCTAAATGAGTGGCTTAGGAACAAATGTTCCCAATGGTATTGTTCCTCTTTTATCATTTTGGTCCTTTTTATTCACTAAAGGAACAATTGTTCCTATTAATGCGTTCCCTTTTAGAGTGGCTGCTCCTTTAGGTTGGCGCGAGGAGCTTTAGTTCCCAATTACTTACGTTCCTTTTCTTGTAAAGGAACGTTTGTTCCTTTCTATCATTGTTCCTGCTTTGAAAATTGGTTCCTTTCCATTCATTGGAAGAACTATTGTTCCCATTAATGGTTTCGGTTTGAATGAAATGGAACAGTTTGTTCCTAACCATAAGTTCCTATTATGTAAAATGGTTCCTATTAAGAGCGCCTGTCTGTAATAATCAGACAAAATCAAAATTCCGCAACAAGGGTGGAAAATTCGATTTCTTTCATATTTTAATGTTAGATAGGTTAGCGTATAACTAAAATCACTGGATACTTTTTTTGGTAAAATCTCCTTTTAATTCAAAGAAAAATGCAAATAACGACATTCCTTTAAAATCGCCATTTGAAGCAGTAAATTATGACATCAATTTGAGGGGTTCGCGTGCAAAAACAAATCCCTCTGTCGTCTTTAAAACACTCAAATTTACTTTTACAATCTCTCAAGAACTTCAAAAATGATTTTCGTAAAAACTGCGTCGTTCTTTGTGTTTGAAATAATCTAATTTTGAAAGTGTACATTTCTTATCAGGAAAAGTACTTCGTGAATGAAATTATTTTTTTACCATGTGCTAAACCTTCAAATCGATTCATCTTCTGGATTTTGAATCAAGAAAAGATATTCTCAGGATTGCTACAAAAATTTATTTGGACAAACGATTGAGAAAGACGCGAGAGCTTTTCAAAGTTCGTTAAAATGCAGGTTATTTGACCCTTCCTGGCAACATTCCATTCGCGAGTCACGCACATGTTTTAATATGATTCGACCCATATGAGATCGAAAACGTCAAACAGAAAAACAGGATCATGTCTAAAAGTACACAGGAGTGACCACGAGTGACCACGAGGGACCACGAATGACCACGAATGACCACGAATGACCACGAATGACCAAGAGTGACCACAAGTGACCACGAGTGACTACGAGTGACCACGAGTGAGATTGCATCTAAATATTTTGCTGATGTTACGATGACGTCATCATTACATCATTTTATCAAATAATCACTATTTCACGGCAACCTGGCCGTTTCTTGAGACCTTAATATCTGGATTCGACATTTTTGCCATTTCTGACTGAATGGGGGAGGGGCTAGGGGACGGATAGGGAGGGGGCATGGGGGGTACAAACTTCCCGCCACCCGCACCCTTTAATCTCGTTTCCCGCCACTTTTCTTACCTTTTTCTTCCGGCCCTTTTTTCCGCCTCCTGTGCACCTCCCTTCCTCTTTTCTACCCGGAGTCCCAAATTCTCTTAAAAGTAGTTCACTTAAATAAATTTGTTAGTTTCCAGTTAACTAAAGGCGGGATAATCTCATCGTCGGCCTAGTTGTTTACATTTGTCATTCTACCAGTATGTGTTTAGCGTCCTGCGGGATTTGCGCGACTTGCAAACAATTTGGACGTACTCGCAGCTACATTATTGCCTGTGAAAAGTTATTAATAATATTCAAAGAAATCTAAGATAAAAAATTACTTTGATTTCCTCTTTCTAGACTGTTGTAGTTAACAAAGTGGTTTGATTGTATTGTTTTGCTGATATGAGAAATTCATAGCGTAAACCACTATAATCGTTTAACAATTAAATATTTCCGTAAATCCCGTACTTTCACAGAAAACCTTTTTGTTAATTTTATATTTGTCATTTTCACTTTCTTTCTTTTTTTTCACCCTTGGTCACTGGTAGCCTTCGAGAGGTGGGGGGGGGGGTAGGGATGGAGGTGGACAGAATTTGGGACTCCAGGTAGAAAAGAGGGAGGGAGGTGTACGGGAGGCGCAAAAAAGGGCGGGAAGAAAAAGGTAAGAAAAGTGGCCGGAACCGAGATTAAAGGGTGCGGGTGGCGGGAAGTTTGTACCCCCCCCCCCATGCCCCCTCCCTGTCCGTCCCCTAACACCTCCCCCATTCAGTCAGAAATGGCGAAAATGTCGAATCCAGGTATAAAGGTCTCAAGAAACGGCCAGTTTGCCGTGAAATAGTGATTATTTGATAAAATGATGTAATGACGACGTCATCAGGACATCAGCCAAATATTTTGATGGAATCTCACTCGTGGTCACTCGTAGTCACTCGTGGTCACTCGTGGTCGCTCGTGGTCTACTCGTGGTCACTCGTGGTCACTTGTGGTCATTCGCGGTCACTTGTGGTCACTTGTGGTCACTCGTATGTACTTTTAGGTACGATCGAAAAACAGTTCGAAATGCTCTAACCTCATTTGCTAGAGAGGACAGGTCCAGAGGCCATTTCCAAGTGATTCTCTTGCCGTTCGACGGATTTTGGTCCTGCTGATGACGTCCAATGAATACCGCCAAATCGGTCAATGTATTGTAAACGGTCGAACAGCTCAACAACAACTTTTCTTGCAAAACGTTCGACTTCTGTCTACACTGTGACATCTTACTCAACGGTTCAGTTGCTGGTGAGTGTTGCTTGGTTGGCAATCAATCCCGGATCCCGAGAATACCCTTCCAGACCCTGTTTTTAAACAGCTAAGCGACTACTGGTGTATTTGCTGCAAGCTTTAAGCCCATCATGTTGTTTTAAAACAAGTCTAAGGAACAAAACTATATTTATCTCACCAATCGAGTGACAAACGTTACGTAAACGTTTACGAGAGTGTTTACTGATGCTATAACTCTGGTGAATGTTGCCAACAACTTTGACGGCGAAAAAGGAAACAGGAAGCAGCTTTTTGGCAAATTTTCAATGGAGGATGTCCTCAAAAAGGTGTCCTTTTTGACGAAAGCGACGCAAACTGTGGCATTGTGAAAAGTGTTAGTAACTATGCGAGTGTGTATTTTGAAGGGGAAGGGGGGGGGGGGCTTTGACCAGGCCAATTTGCTCGTAGCATTTAATTCAGCCTTGCTACGGGCCTGATACCACAAGTCACAAGTCAGCTCAGTTTTAGCCGTGCGGCAAGTTCTTTTTTCTTATTTTTTCTTATTTTTTTCTTTTTTCTTTTTTTTTTTTTACAACGAACGCTTGAGTATGTCCCAACCATCATGCAAAACTTGGAATAGTGTCACCAGAAGCTGCAGCACAAGGGGCCGGGTCCCGGGCCATGGTAAGGAAAAGGAGAGTGGCCAAAAAGTGAAAGAGAACTGGGGAAAAGAGGAATTTGTAGTTGTCTTACGCGAGACTGGTTCGCTTGTAAGAGTGGGATCGGGTGAATTTTATATTCGGTTATGGTCTATCCGAATATTAGCCAGATTATCGATGGAAGCCTCACTGCTTCTCTTCGTCATCATTCAGGTGTATGTAGAACGTGAAAGAGATAATAGACGTTAAAGTGCAAGATCCTCCGGTTTTAGAGGTCAGCGTTGGTTCCAATTTAAGGGCAACAAGCTTAACGTATTTCCGTTATGGTATCCACATATCCATTATGATAAGGATGCTGGCTGCTGTGAGAGGTCTCGCTCACTGGGAACCTGTCTCTGTAAGATTCGTAAACAGAAATTCAGGAACAGAACCTCATTTTTTGTTACCATGGTTTCTTGCCATAATTTTCCACAGTCTTCAAACTGCACTGGCATGCTGTTAGAAGCCCCACTCATTAGTCAGGACACACTAATGTAGACTATGTCAAACAGCTGACAAGAGAGCACAGTTAAAAACTTCGATCGCACCCATTTGTCATCAAGAGACAACCCTTACTGTCCAAAACTCCATCCAACGCCGAGCTGACTTTCATTTCTGACATAACTATGCCTTGGGCATGTGCCAGCTGAGAACCAGCAGAGCACACCATTAAAACCACAAATAATCCCTGCAATTAACACTGGATGTTATTTTACTTCACCTCAAAGATTCTGCCCTTCCCCTACCCCCTAAAATGCCTTTGATACGCATTGCGTGACAAACCAAATACGCACGTAGCGCCATCCACGTTTGGTCCCAATTTAGCAGTCAAATCTGATAATGCTTTTGTGCACTGAAAACTGAGCAACACTCATATTTAATCAACTGAACAGTTGAATAAGATGCCGTAGGGCAGAAAGATGTCGAACGCTTTACAAGAAAAGTTGGTGTCGTTGAGCTGTTCGACCGTTTACAATACATTGAACAATTTCGCGGTGTTCATTCGGTTCATTGGACGTCATCAGCAGGACCAAAATACGACGAAGGGCAAGAGAATCACACGAAAATGACCTCTGGACCTGTCCTCTAGAGAAAATGAGGTTAGAGCATTTCGAACTGTTTTTCTGTTTGACGTTTTCGTTCTCATATGGGTCGAAACATATTAAAATATGTGCGTCGGAAGGGTCAAATAACCTGCAATCGTTTGCCCAAAGAAATTTTTGCAGCAATCCTGAGAACATCTTTTCTTAATTCAACAGCCAGAAGCTGAATCGATTTGAAGGTTTAGCACATGGTGAAAAATAATTTAAATCACGAAGTACTTTTCCTGATGAGAAATTTATACTTTCAAAATTAAATTATTTCAAACACAAAGAACGACGCAGATTTTACCAAAATCATTTTTGAAGCTCTTGAGGGATTGGAAAAATAGATTTGAGTGTTCTAAAGACGACAAAGCGATTTGTTTTTGCACGCGAACGTCTCAAATTGATGTAACAATTTGCTGCTTCAAATGGCGATTTTAACAGAATTTTGTTATTCGCATTTATCTATGAAATAAAAGGATATTTTGCCAAAAAAATTATCCAGTGATTTTAGTTATACCCTAACCTATCTAACATTAAAATATGAAAGAAATCTAATTTTCCACCCTTGCCGCGTTATGTTTGATTTTTACGGACAAGCGCTCTTGAGAATGACAGTTCCTTTCTACAGTTTGTTCAACAGAAACATTCTTCTATTCTTGCCATCTATGCTTTTGTCGCTATTTAATTTGCAAAACGTTTGGTTTAGTGTTTTAAGTTTTAAACAACGCGAAACAGAGTCAATAGCAAATTTTTAAAGACTTTTCGAGGCCCTTATAAACTTGTCCGGGCAAGTTTGAACATGATCGCACCAACGCCATATACTTAAATTTGTAAGCTTACTTAAGAATAATGAACAGTGGCAAGCAGAGACATGCCTGAGCGAGCAAGCAGGGGCAAGTTGGGGCAGGTTGGGCAAGTAGGGGCAAGTTGGGGCAGGCTGAGGCAAGCAGGGGCAGCCATTGTTTTTTTGTCGCCTTTATGTTTTGTTCACTATTTATTTAAGTGGAACAAATTGTGTCAATCACTCAGATGTCCGAAATGAACAAAAAGGGTAAGGTTGACTGGTCGAAAATTGATGGCTCATCACCAAAACCAAAACGGCTTCACTTGGAAAAAGAAGAAACAGATAGCTTGTATCACTGTCCAATACAGGCGTGTGATCACGATGGATTTAAAAGTCAACGTGGCTGCAGGAATCATGTGAACACCAAGCACAGTTGGTTCTTTTTCTTTGACGAAACACCCGACATTTCAAGTACCAAAGAACTTGCCGATGATGTTACATCGAGTAAAATCACAAAACAAACTGCCAGGGTAATGCCTTCGTTTTCAGTTTCCAGCCAAATTGGCGAGTTATTCACGAAATGGTTGACTGGAAGTGGTGGGGGTTGCAAGAAAGATCGTGCAGCTCAGCAGATAGCCAAGAGATGCTTTAAATTTCTCAAATTTTGCTGCTAAGATGAAGAGGAATTGAGTTTTGAAGTGCTGGACTTTAGCCTGTGTTCTCATAGTCTGTTGTTCAAGTTTATCGACTATTTGCAAGATGAATGCAAACTTGGACACGGTGGCCGATTGGGCTACGTTGCCGATGCCATCTCTAAAGTGATCGACTTCAGAAAAATAAACGGCACATCAGACACAGTTCTTCGAAACTTATCCTCGACAGAATTGTACCTCAAAAGAGCGCGCAAGACAGTTGCAAACTCATGGTGATGACATTGCAGTGGACATAAGATCTAGACATGATTGAAACTCTGGATGCTAGGGGGCACTGGGCAACCATGAAAGAACTGCTAGAAGTGGTGACTTTTCATTTACCGCGTTACGAAAACACCGTGAAGACGTGCAAAACAAGTCCAGGTCAAGTCAACCCCTCGAACTTAACATTTGCCACAAAATTTGTCACGGTGTATTTGTTCATCAAAGTGAAGGGGTCTCGCCCTATGACTTATCAGTATTAGACAGTGGACATGGTTAGAACAGCGAAAGAGAACGGGGGATTCATTGATCAGAAAAAGTTCAAGACTGCTAGCAAATATGGATTTGACTCCTTAATTCTGACCGATGCAAGCATGCAGGTGCTCGATAGCTACATCAATTTCGTAAGGCCATTGCTGAAACCCCAGTGCGAGTTCGTTCTGGTCACGAGAAATGGAGGCCAACACAGCAAATTGGGCGACGTCATGAGTAAACTAGTCTTTGACGCAACGGAAAGTACATTCACCCGACGCGCTATCGTCAAATCGTCGAAACGCAAAGCCTTAATCAGCTCACTAGTAAAGAGCAAAGGATTTTGTCGGAAGATCAGAAATACAGTTCAGCCGTTGCCAAAGTTACTACCAAAAGCAGAGGTTGCACGAAGTTGCTGCGATGACCCACGAGTGTCTGCAAAAACTACAAGGTGCCAAGGGATCTGAAGTGGACAAGGAAGTCCACACGAGGTTTGGCTGTTCAACTTCAAGCTCGTCGC